>OX453243.1:20543372-20895825 GCA_949709985.1 Luffia ferchaultella | reverse complement strand
CACATCTGACAAAAAAAAAAAAATTAAAAAAAAATAATAATAATAAAAAAAAAATAAAATAAAAAATAAAAAATATATATATATATATATTATGTAGAATAAGTTTTTAGTCGGCAAACTCACCACAATGAAAGCGGAGTGGAGGCAAAAAGATAACAAAATTGGCTCGAACAAAATTAAATAAATAGCTATATCAAGGGCACGGACGAACGTCTGTGGACTGTACAGTTACTCGGAAAAAAAAAAAAAAGTTATTTAGGTGACCTGTTGAGTTCGTCGTCCATGAACGTTTAAATAAACATAAACAACAATTTGACGACCGCTTAGCCTAGTGGGCAGCGACCCTGCCTGCGAAGCTGGAGGTCCCGGGTTCGAATCCCAGGTCGGGTCAGTATTTATATGATGAATATTAATACTGGCACCGGGTCTTGGTTGTTATATGTATGTGGTGTCTTCGCTTGGTACCCAAAATACAAGCAAATGCTTATTTTGGGACCTAGACGTTGTTGTGATTGTGTGTGTTATTATTATTATTATTAATTTGACCGAAGATAATTGTTTTGTTTTCACAATGTCATTGCCAATATATCAACTAACATCAGTTATATATCAACACTCGGTTGTTAAAAGTTAAAAATGTTTTAAAATGTGAATACTATAGTAATAGCTATTTATATTTACTTATTTCTATGACGATTCGATCTAAATAGGTAATTATACTACACGTATTCGGAAAGCGCTCTAATACTCTTTAAAGAAAAAAGGCGGAAAGTCCTTCTTTATTCTCATGGGAGAGAAAAATGTATGAAAATCTATTACTCCCGCTGTCTTTTCTAATATTAAAATAGGAATCTTTTATATGAAGACGCAAAATGGTACTGCTCATTTACTTATTATTCTGAACAGAAATTAAAAAATAAAATTAACCTCAGAGGCGTCAAATTGCGTTTATCTATATAAAAAAGTAAGTAGATTTCTTTCAGTGATAATAAGTTGCTTAATTTACATAATATTACTAAAAATGTTCTCTGGAAGCGATAGTGACCATTGATTGACTCCAATAAAATTAAAAGAAACCGCTCATTGACAACTTGTTGGAACCCGGGAAAAGCATTGCTGTAAGTTTTAATGATTGTAGTAATTTTAATATAAACTTTAATTCATAAACATTATATTTGTTTCATTTTCCTCGTAGGTGTAATATAAGATATTATGTATCACCCTGGAGAAAGTGTGATTCCCAACCGCGAGCGGCATCGGACCTCAAATGCACACTCGGGGGTAATCGTTTGCTTTCTTCCCTCGGTGAACAATCTACTATTTCTCCTTTGTTTGACCACCGATTTTCTTATTTTTTCAGTTTCGTAACTACTCGTATTGACGAGTTTTGGTGTTATAAAAAAAAAAAGGTTTCCATTCAGCTTACTTTCATGCTAATTCTCGGTGTTTTATTATTTGGAATTAATTGTATTCGTTACATATCATTCCCTATGCATTTGTACATACTATAATATTATACTAAACTTAAGGTGTCTGTTAATCCATTTCCAATACATATAATAAAACGTCCAGTAAAATGTCGAATAAAGTAGAATACACGAAGACCTGAAGAGAAAACTTTTTACCACTTTTAAATAATATTGCACGCACAGAAGAGTGCGAGATTTGGCATAGTTTAAGTTTATACTGAGTACGAGTGCCAAAAGGTAAAATCTATGTCTAATATGTATTAAACAATGTTTTTTCTTTTTAATATTTGGGAAATATTAGTTGTTATGCAATAGTAGAAAAATTAAAACTAGGTCATGAAAATATTCGAAACATGACGTTCAAAAATTACCTATAACTAATGAAAAAGTTTTTTTTTAACTTAAAACAATATAGACAGATTAAGAGTTGGGAAATTGTCTTCATTATCGCATTATAAAACACTTTTTGATCAGCCACTCAGGATTTAGGTACAGGCTAAAGTACTTAATGATACCTTGAAAGTTCCCAAGTTTTGTTACATAACTTTTAATAGATTAAATATTTTCAATCCGGATTCGCGCAACCATCATTTATCTTAATTTATAACTCGGGAATTAAAAGCTCATCGCTGGCATTAGTTTATATATTTTTTTTAGTTAGATGTCGTATTAATACTAGTTTTACTTTCCGACTCCCTGAACATACTTATTCGAAATCTCTATAACATTGTTGTCACGCCTAGTTCTAATTTTTTTTTTCAGTTATATTACATCTCCAGCTTTTACTAGCGTTCCTGTTCCTAACCCTGAGCATTACATATTCACATATTAGCTTACACAAATTTTGGATATTAATCGATCGATGAAACGCTATTTTTATCTATATTTATCTTTATCTATATTTTACAAAATATTTTATTAAATTTATTTTTGCAGAAAAATGACTGAAATGTATTATTGAAAACAGAAACCAACGTGCTTCTACAGGTTACAAAGAACCTTCATACTAAATGTGAATTCGTTAGCCTTAAGTAATTGAATCTTAGAATTGGTTTCGATACGTTCTAAAACTTAATGCGTTGCAAGAAACAGTGAACGAAACTATGTAACATTGTTCGACGATATTATAACAAGCTGTGTTAAATGTAATAACATGAAATAAAAAACTTAATTTAAAATGATTTTTATCAAATTGCTTCGCAGGTTACAGTCCCCCCCATGGGCAAATAATTCAGCTCATCAACATATTTCTTTGTAGTACCGTATCTGGGTGTTAAAGTATACATATATATGTTTAAATGATATAGCATATTTAAGAATGTGTACCTCTCAGTTGTTAAGTATTACCGCATTATACAAGCATAAATTATTATCATTATTGTCAATTCTGAAATAACCGCGTCTAATATTGCAAACTACGTAAAAATCGGAAAGCTTGAACACGAAATTTATATCATACATATATGTTTCGTATTTTATTTTTATTTATTACAAAAAAATTCAATAATTATTTTCTTAAATGGCTCCTACACGGATCCATCTATTATAAAATCAAATTAAACATTTTCAAATAGTCGATCAATCAAATGGTTTGATATTCAAAAAACATGTAGCCATATTGGCGAGTTTGAAGCTCAAATAAGCATAGAGTGTTAGAGGGTTGACCTGCAAAGTGACTTGTTTCTAAGATTTTTTTAGTATTATACAAAACCTTGTCTTTGGCACCTTGTCTTGTATGTCAGAAAATATGATGATAAATTGTATATTGTTTCAAGTTTTTGGGCTATATAACAGTACATACACTAATACAAAACCATTAATTTGGGTATTATCACGTGGCGAAGCAAACAGACAAATAGACGAGAAAAAAACAATTTTATTACTCTTTTTTAATTACCTAATGTAATAATTAGGAGCTGTACATACGATACATCACGTTAAATTCAGGCATTTCTGATACCTTCTTCCCCTTGTAACAAGTAGACACCCCCAGCTAATATTACGTCACTATAAGTCGATTCCCCATATGTTTGGTGTTCCACAAATAAATAATTTTAAAAAATCAATAAAAGTGGTTGAAATTCATTTAATTTTGAATATTGCATTGTTTTACTACATGATGTTACGCTTGTTTCGAATCCTTTTTCTCCACATTACCCATCGTAATGTATGGTAGTGTACATGCGTCCCTCTTTAATACGTATTTTATGAACAAAGGGCATGAGGTATTGCTTGATATGAGACCCTTGTCGTGTGAGATCATTCTTAAGTAAAGAAATTATTAAGAGATTGTTCAAACCTTTTCAACTTGACGCATTACCCTCAGCATGTTCAGCCCAGCCAGATTCTTCAGTTCTTGTACGCTCCATTGACCGCTGCGCAAGAGTTCCGCAAACAACTCTGGGTATTTTGAGACATCCTCTAGCCCGCGTGGCACTCTGTTAACAGCATGATTAGTTGATAAAGTAAAATACATTTTATCCGTTAATTTACCTATCCAAAATATTTATGTTTTACTAAAATTCAGTGTGTATTATAATCGTAGTATAACATTTATTGTTTCATCCAAAATTCTGTCACCGCACCTACTAACTACTAATCGTCTTTTGATGCGTGAATTATTACCGAACAGTTAAGTGATATTTGTTTTGATGACGAATTCCTATGTATACATGTTTATTATATAATTTACATATATTTTGAGTAAATCATTATTATTATTATTATTAATTTGTTTAAAGTTCGCAATAGCAGACCCAAACTAAATTGTTATGTCAATCACTGGCAGGTAACTTCAAATGCGTTATTATATCATAATATACAAAATTAATTGTAAACTGAACAATATTCTTTACTTCACTTCACTTCATCAGCCCATTTTTACCCCACTGAAGGGGCTTAAGCCTCCCCCAGGGTGAGGAGGGGGCCTTGGAGCTTAAATCCACCACGCTGTTCCACTGCGGGTTGGGGATTGTAACGACCGCCATTTATTGACAGCGCCCGGGACCGACTGCTTAACGTGTTCTCCGAAGCACGGAGCCAGTGATGGTTATGTACTTAAGTCAGAAGAACTCATTGGTACACGCCCGTATTCGAACCATGGCCCTATGGGGCCTTATAAGAAAAATATTATTAATAATTAATCTAGAAAGTTCACTTAGTTTTTTAGTAGACTTTATATTTTTCTTTTTTGAGTTGTCGATAAGTAAATTAAATACGATTCTTTTCGTTTCCATTCTTGTACCGTAAGATTTTTGACACATTTTGTTTTAACAGAACTATTCCAACCGTATGCAAGCTTTTGTCAGTATTAGCTGCATAAATAGAGTAGAAATAACTCAAAGAATTTCTTCTTCTGCTTTAAAGGATATCTAGTATTCTGAAGTACGTAGCTGGCATTTTAAATAAATCTGCACGAAGAGGTTAGTATAGACAGAAGGCCTGCATTCTCTCGGTTGAACAAATTCTAATGCGAGTCCTCGTACGTCCAGCAGACACGGGCACTTTGCTGTTATCCAATTTGTCGACGTTTGACTGCTCTCGTGTGGTTATATTCATTTAAAAATGTTTCTGGTTTCAATAAATAATATTTGATTTTACATTATTCTGCATTGTTGCATAAGTAATTGCCAAATTCCATTTCTGTAACATTTGTTTTTTTTAATGAAATTTCGGTCCATTATAAAACACAATTTTTTGATAGTAGCTTAAAGTATGTCACTGAACGCTGTTAATATAGTATAATTGTATCCAGCTTACACGTATAAAGGAACAAACACCGCGTAAAATAACAAACATTCAATGAGAAAAGTATTCTTTGAATATCATGATTATTTACTATCAGTAGAGCATCGAATGACTGGCACTATCATAAGACATGAGAAACACACGTCAGCATAATTATTTATTTTTTTATTTTATAAATAAATAAATAATTACACTCCAAACTTTATAAAAAATTATGGATTCATGCAGTAGCTACATTTATTTAAGTAATGTTACAACTGTGGAATTTTACAGTTATTTATGAGTACAACAGTTGTACAACAGTTATTTAAAATCAAACTAATTTAAATAGAAAGACCCATTGATCCATTTAATACGGTAATCACTTTTCTCAGTGTAAGGTAACAAAGTTATAGTTTGTAAGAGATGGGGAATTGATGAAATGACCTATTGAGATAATGCTGGGTTACGAGATATCGGAATTGATTTTCGCAAGTATAGTGTAGTGATAGCCCGAACGCAGCGAACCTGTTCCAAATTTATAAGGCCATATGGCCGTGGTTCGCATCCGGGCGTGTAACAATGAATTTTTTCTGACTTAAGTACATTAACTACCATTGAGTCCGTGCCTTGGAGAACATGTTAAGCAGTCGGTCCGGTTGCTGTCAATAGATGGCGGTCGTTATAATCCGTCGACCCGCATCGGGGCAACGTGGTGACTTTAAGCTCCAAGCTCCCACATCTTGAGGGGAGGCCTAAGCCCCTGCAGTGGGGTATAAAAAGGGCTGATGGGTGGATGGATGAAATTCAATTCGTGAATGTTATGATTGGCCCGTTTAAGATAGTACTAGTACTACTATGTAGTACTATATCGATGGCCAAATCTCAAGTTGAATTTAAAAATATTTCTTTCCTGTCTAGTTAAAAATCTGGTCTGCGTACAATTTTAGCGATATTGTCTCATTTTTGGTAGTACCTTCAACATTTATAAACTCTACCATAATTTTTTTGTTCCTGAAGTTCATTCTAGAGTTTGTTTCGCAATTTCATGTATATCGATCCAGAGAATTTTGAGTTATATTGTAATAACAGACCTCCGGCAATTAAATTATCTGACTTGCTCGACGTTCCGTGTCTGCTACTTATGTACAAATGAATATAGCCATGTATATGCATGTATATATAGACTTTTCCCAATATTATGTGTAAAAGGAGGTCGATTTAACGTACTTACATCGTTATATCAATTATAATCAAATTTAAATCTTAATTGTGACGAGAAAATTTCATTAATTGATTTAATTTTCAAACGGACGTGTTACGGGTAGGCATTAATTAATTTGGGTTCGAAATGTTTATCATTTCTATATCGAAAGCCTAAGGAAGTGACGAGACTGAGGGTCGAGAAATGTAAATATACTACATTTGGTAATATAAATGCCATAATGTTCTGTATTTGTAATTACAGTTAATATAATAGATATATATATAACACTTAACTATAGCAAGAGCATCATGTTTATGACAAATACCAGCGTCGAGTATAAAGCAAAAAGTCCAGTAATAACCCATAGTATGGATTATTTGCTTAAAAATAAAAAGACGGCGTCGTAAAGAATTAAAATACAAAATAATGACACGTAAAACTACTTCTAATTTCGTCTTTGTAATTTTTTATTGAACAACGTTCGATAAATACTGAAAAAGAATAGTAAAATTGCAATAGAATAGATCAAATATTCAATAGACATAAAGAAATCGAATCGCTTGCTTTGCTGGCACCACACCACCACACATGGCACTATACTCACTAATTATTATTCCTTACAACAGACTGCACTATTACTACAGCTATTAAATGAATCTTCATTATTTTGACTTTAGAACAAAAATTAAAAGCTAACAATGACTTAACATGGATGCGTATCGTTTCAAATATAAACTTTCAAATGCAACCAGGTAACATATAAAGATGGTGTACATGCATTGTTTTAACATAAGATATTTAAAAAAAACACCGTTTTCTTGATAATAGCATATTTAATTAATAATTTTTTAAAATGACCGATTTCAAGGCAATTGTTTAATTTTTTTTTTTTTATAGCACACACACAAATTTGACGCAACTTATAGTCATGGAACGTAATAATAACTTAGATCAGTAACTTACGACGCAATGGGCCTTTAGTAGTCTGCACGGTTACCATGGGTTTGAATTGGTACGTGGCGAAATTAGCTAGTGGCTTATAAAACATTTGTATATGAATTTGAGTTTTTCTCGATAGGGAAAGGTGGGGCAAGTCGGGAACGCTAAGCTTTATTGGAATAACAGACTGAAATTAAACACCAGCAGTTTTATTTTTTGTATTCAGAATAATCATTAAACTTCAAATTTTGGTAATAATCACTAGAACAAGTAATTTAAGAAAAAAAGTAAAAGGAATTTAAAAAATAAATAGAAATCCTTAATCTTACCCCACTGTATAATGAAACAGAGTGCGGGACAAGATGACGAAATGTTTTATTGACACAATTCACTCAGAAAAACTGCGCACTCTTATTTCAGAGCAGAAATCGTGAACCCATCTTTGGCACCACTGACATCCTACCCAGCCTTCAAAAGGTTCAGAATATAAACCCCCACAATAAAGCCCCACAAAATTCATTAAATTCGTTCAAAAACATTCGCAATCATTTCGGAGTTTTTGTTTTTTGTCTCTAATTGTTTTTTCTGCCATCTGTTTTTCTTGTAATTTCTTCTTTCTTTCTTCCTTGTACCTAGTTCGTTATTTATTTTTTCTGTAACGTTTTTCTAGTACTTTTCCGTTTCTTCTGCAATTTTCTTTTACTTTACAATTTTCCTTTTCATATACTATATTTTTCTTTTCACCTTTCCGCCAATCTTTTCATTTCAGTAAGTTCTTTCTTGTATGGCATACAAGTAAGAATAACAGTTTTACCTCTGCGCTAATTCTTGCTTTTTCCTTTGATACTTACTTAAGGTATAGGCATTATCTCACCTAGAGATATATTAAACACAGAAGTGAAGTCTTAACAAATTTTCTTAAGAACTTCGTCAGAGAAATTCTTACTTTGGATTTTGATTGTTTTTTTTTTATAGTTATGAACCATTATAAGTACTCTGTAACAAAAAATAAATCATAGAGTAAATAATTTTAATAGAACTTATTCTAGGACAAGATAGGGATGCCCCCATTTTGCCCCCTCAGATCACCTTCATATCTTGGCCCATTATGTTTATATAATCAAAATCAGTTTTTGAAAAAGTATTGCAAAAAAGACCACAGCAAACTACTATTTTGCTAGAATTATAGTAAAGAGCGATTCAGAAACGTACCTTCATTTAGGTTTGACGTACACCTGACGGAACTGACACCATTTGAGACATTAATTAATATTAGAGGAAATGCGTAGTGTTATAAACTTCTGTTGTGCGTCGTTACACGTGCGCTCCCCAATACTCTTTGTGAAGCACTGACATGACCACTCTTTAAACTGCACATATGATATTGGTTATATTCGTCATCGTTTTCACAGAACAGCGAATCTTCATCTTACCCCGTGACTCTGTCATACGCCACTTTCCCCACCTAGCAAGTGTCGACATGTACTAAAACACTTAGAACTCGTGGTAGCAGTGCTGATTGGTACCTTTAACTAGTTTCGTGTCTCTTACGTACCTTATCATTGTAATGTTTTAGCATGGATACAACTTTGATTCATACCTGTTTACACCGTCAAAATCTCCTCCGATCCCAACGAAATCGGCTCCGATCAATCGCTTTATGTAGTGGAAGTGCTCTGAAACAAATTTATTTTATTTTTATTTGGACTAGCTTTGCGCCCGCAGCTTCGTTTTCAGGGACTGCACATTTGTATTGGAACGCTAAGCGGATAATCCATCGTTGTCTCGTATTACTGACGCTGTAGCAGAAAGCTGATTTAATCAGACGGTTCTTTGCTCCCAAATGCGTGAAGCATTTTCAATGGAGTTTTTATTTAATTGAAGGCCGGTTTAACCTGGATGATTCTTAGGTAATATTTTTTTTAAATATCGTGAAAATAATATTCACAATTTTTATAAAATGAAAACGTCATTATTTATTATTTATGAATTTCATTTATGAACCTCTTAACATACAATGTTAAAATTTTGCACATATATGTGGTTCAGATGACAATGCAATAATCTGGATGACCAAGTCTTGTTGGTGTAATTCGACAGCTCAGGGTAATTCGACGGGGGATCGATTGAGACTAAAATTGTTAGAATCCGACATCCGGAAGTAGTGGTTAAGGGTGCTCTTAGTTGGAAGTCGGATATGCGTCGGTGTTACATTTCGTGCTAATTCGGTTTGTTCGATCGAAATGTCGTACAAAATGTTATATTTCGAAGTTTTAAGCTTATTCAGATACAGTTGTGGTATTTTTTTGCAAAAAAAAAAATTATTTCGAAAAATATTATCCGAAATATGTGTGATTATTTATTCCGTTAGGTTCATTTCCAATGTCGTAAGAAAATCGTGCGAAAGCAAGAGATCCGTTGATTTTTACATAATGGGTGATGTGTGTTTTCTTATCTTAAATAATTTTAATTTGTGTTTTTACATAATGTAGTGTACAATTTTCATTTTTCATTATGGGCCCTTTATTACACGATTTACGTAAACTTGATCATTGACATTTAGGGTCAAAATCAAATTCAATAAAATAGACACGCATAAGATCAAACTATGACTTACTACTTGAAACTTTCACGTTTCATATATATAACTAGCGACACAAGAGTAATTCTATAAGAGTTCCGTTTTTCATTTCATATGTACGGAACATAAATGATATATCACGTTGTAGTAAATTGATCAGTTCCGAGTCAAAGAACTTCTTCAGCCAACAATACACTATTAATGTTTCTGAGAATGTATGTCAGCAAAAAATAATTATAAATACCGGTGCCATCGGAAACAATTGACTTGTCGTGATTTGCTATCCATGCAGACGACGCATGGAATAGCACTTCTCGGCCATAAAATCTTGATTTGCATTTTGATTCGATATTCGATATCGAGGACGGATTATTAACACGTTTTTATTACATTAACTTACACTATCATCGGAGTGATCTGATGAAGGAGCCAGAATGTAGGTACTGGAACTTCTTAAAATGTAAATTGTATGGTGTAAAGGGCAATCATAATCTGCATGTAATGCTGAAGGTAAATAATGTATTTAATTTGGTAAGGATTAATATTGTATCCGTATAAATTGCCTTTCAATTACCTCGTAATATGACATCATTTGTTTTTAAATAATAATAGGTATAGTAAGTTATCCATGAAAGATAGATATATTCCATCGCGGACTTTTCTTTAGTCCTATAAAAAAGACACAATTCCTCCATACATTATTTTGTTATATCTCAAAGGGCTTCATTTCGATTAATTGAAAAGCCGGATTGATTTTTTCCAACTTCTTCGAGAACAATCATAATATTTCAACTAATTTCCACAAAACATTAATAAATTATACACGAAAACCTTTCTCATGAATCACTCCGTCCATTGGTGTCAACCATATGCCAATCCCTTTGGTAGTTTTTGAGTTTATCGCGTTCAGACAGACAGACAGACAAACGTGGCGGGGGACTTTATTTTATAATATGTAGTGATATCGTTTCATATATATTATATTATTATCAAACACAAACTAATTATTAGAATTAAAAAGGAAAAGCGAGCTCTATATTAATAATTTAATTGGAATCTATGAACTGATCGTATTTTCGCGACGCTGAATGCAACGAAAGCAGTACGTCCGTCCTGTATGAGTGCCGAGCAGCGAGAGAGCCGCTGTCGTCGACCGACGGGTTTAATCGTGTTGGCTCGGAAGCGTTCGTGAACACTCGGCTTCCAATCCGTGTGGCGTTGTCTCACTCAATAACAGGTCGCGGCCTTTCACCTCGGGATTTTCTTCTAACACGGCCGTTCCTGACGGCAGAACGTCCTCGTCTGCTGTTTCGTCCGCTGATACAGACAAAATTATTATTAACTTAACATCATGAAGAAAAATCACTGCATAACGCTAACATTCACATTCTTGCCCATAACTGCTAGTGAGCGCTCAGCCAGTCATGAGGCAAGACCATCCATGCTTCACAATCAACATATTTTCAAATTATTAATTTAACAGCAACTGACTTTATTCATACTCAACATTCATACGATTCCACATTCATCCATACTACATCAAAAAAAAATGTTTGCCGAGATTATTATCTCGATACGCAATGCAAGTCTCTGGACCACATGCGTCTGCCGGGAGGTACCATCCCGATACACGATACCCATTAATTGACGAGTCTTACATCGTGTCTACCGGAAAACATAGTTCCGCTACATGGTACATATCAAAAAACCACATACCATGTCTGCCAGGAAACATCGTTCCACCACATGGTACATATCAAAAAACCACATACCATGTCTGCCAGGAAACATCGTTCCACCACATAGTACAGATCGAAAGACCACATACCACGTCTGCCGTTAAACATAGTTCCACTACATGGTACAGATCGAAAGACCACATACCACGTCTGCCGGGAAACATAGTTCCACTACATGGTACAGATCCAAAGACCACATACCACGTCTGCCGGGAAACATAGTTCCACTACATGGTACAGATCGAAAGACCACATACCACGTCTGCCGGGAAACATAGTTCCACTACATGGTACAGATCCAAAGACCACATACCACGTCTGCCGTGACTACCAGTCACCATACGACGCATTCTGATGCATCTATCGTACTCACTTGAAAAGAATGCAGCACACGCATCAGGCGTCCACTCGCCATGCCAGAGTATCATATATTCGGCTCCGTGTGTTGTCTTACTGAAGTACCCTATCGCATGTTTACGTTTTTCTTTTTGTTGTAACAGGACTGCATCATAGCCGATTGCACTAGCGTCCGTATGAAGTTCAGTTGTTTTAGAAGCATAGCTCGCTATATATTTACGAAAATACCCTGCAAGCCCTAGGAACTGGCGAACTTGCTTTACATTTGTTGGTTTTGGAGCTTTAATTAAGGCCTCAATCTTTCGCGGGCTCGGTCGTACCTGACCTTGACTGATCATTCGTCCCAGATATTCTACTTCTGTAGATAAGAAAGTACATTTCTTCAAATTTATGGAAAACCCCGCAGAAGTGTCCAAAATAAAGGATCGCGAGAACTCATTAATAATAGGCAACAGTTTCTCTTTGTCATTGCCGATCAATGACGTATTCACAAGGCTCGTGCTAACTCCCTCATTGATCGTTACGCGCAAATGTGAAACCGGGAACGTATTGTCCGTTCTAACAAGCCGTTGCGTGTCACTATTTCTTATGTAGGTGACACCGTTACGATTCAGTACATCTGTACCCACTAACACCGGTGTACCTAAACACTCGGGCAAAACAACATACAAGTCGACTTCCAATAAAATCTCTGGAAACTTTATGACGGTCATGATGAACGAAGTAGACTCAATTTCTTGGCTACCGATACCTCGGAGTATACGGTAAGTCGGTTCTTGCTTGCAATTAAAATATTTCAGCATTGACTGAGAAATGAGTGAAATGCTCGAACCGCTGTCAATGAGTACATTCACTGGCACACCGCATATTACAGCCGTCATTACGTTACTATCTTTTAAATGTTGTTCTAAATTACGACACAGATTAACATTATTGACTCGTTTGTTAAAACTATTACTAGATTCAGAACGCTGCTTTACAAAACATGATTCTATCACGTGGCCAGGCTTTTTACAGTAAGTGCAGTTCAAAAAATGTTTACTATTGGAAGGGACAGATTCAGAGCTAGCCTGTATCACGACAGCCTTATGTCGTTTTGTACAGTTGATGCGTTTATGTCCGACTGCACCACACGCATAACACTTAATATCAGACTTATCAGTTAGGCGTTTACGCGTATCTTCCCTGTCTATTGTTGACGAACGAACAGGATCACGATTACTACGATTATCGATTTTAGGTTTTTTGTACACTGACAAAAATTCTACTAATTCGTGACATTTTAATTTAGAATTTGCAGTAACTGCCTTAATCTGAGGATCGTTAATGCCCCGAACAACTATAGCCACCTTTAACTCATCTGATAAGCCTTTGACAATATTGAGACGTAATAGAGACTTACGTGCGTATTCCGAAAAAGTTACATAGTTGTTCGAACCGGTACACATCACCTCAAATAAGACTTCGGCTACATCGACGTCTCGTGGGCAGAGTGATCGGAAATCGTGCTTAAAGTTACTCCACGTGCGGTCGTTAGTAACCCAGTCACTAAGCCACGTCTGAGCGTCACCCTTAAGACAACGCCCGACACGTGAAAGACATTCGTTTTCACCCCAACGATTCAATTTACGTGCTTGGTCTACCTCTGCACACCAAACATCGAAATCGTGTATATCAGGATCAAAATTGGAAACGTAAAAATGGTTAGACCTTACTTGAGCTAAAGCCGATAGTGCGTTAGCAATCCTGTCCGTTACGTCCGCGGAATCGCTCCCATTTCCACACGATGTGGTTCGTTGTGCGTTCGACACCGTTGCACCACTCGACGCTACGCTGTGCACGTCACCATCCGTTCCGGCCCCTACGCCATGCGCTACGTCAGCCGCGATGTTCTGCGAATGAGTTATTAACGGCAGGGAAGGTAACGTGTCTAGCTGAGATCGAGGTAACGGCGACACAGGTGAAACGTTTATTCTGCCCTCTATTGCATTCAGTCGACTAAGAATAGCATTTAAAACTTCATTAGATTTCTTTTTCTTGCTTTTTGATTTTCTTTCAGACATAATTATCTAGTACACTAAAGACACTAAAATTGAATACAAGTTCGAATCCCACTTCTGATATTATCAAACACAAACTAATTATTAGAATTAAAAAGGAAAAGCGAGCTCTATATTAATAATTTAATTGGAATCTATGAACTGATCGTATTTTCGCGACGCTGAATGCAACGAAAGCAGTACGTCCGTCCTGTATGAGTGCCGAGCAGCGAGAGAGCCGCTGTCGTCGACCGACGGGTTTAATCGTGTTGGCTCGGAAGCGTTCGTGAACACTCGGCTTCCAATCCGTGTGGCGTTGTCTCACTCAATAACAGGTCGCGGCCTTTCACCTCGGGATTTTCTTCTAACAATATTGATATAGTAAATTTTTTGTAAGAAAACAAATTTTGAATGCATGTGATATAAAAAGATTAGTCATTGTTTTGAATACGTTTTGGCACTATGTGAAACCATGTGGTATTGTTCTTTCTTTATGCAATATGTTATTAAACATAGTATAGCGTGTATTGTATATCACAATTTATAAAATATCCCGTGCTAGGCAAGCGGAGTGGCCACACACACACGCGAACGTCGAAGTTGCTTACGAGACCACACTAATTTCGTGTCGCGGCTATGGCCCTGTGCCAAGCAACGGAAACAACAAATCTATCTCTCGCAATGTTACTTACTGCACCTTACAGTGCAGTGCTGGGTGCCTTCATTCGAAGCAGCACGTCGCGTCAATATTTAAACTTTAGCAAGACCCGGGCCTTAATTCTACGTTGTTGTGCATCATAAATTTTTTGCAAACTGGGCAGTGATTTTATCAATTGAGGCAAGAAAAAAATCAAAGGAAGGAATATAATTCATCAATTGCGTTGGGCTTTGATTCATTTAGAGAGAGAAAAAAAAAGCTTCCAATATAATTAAAAAAAAAGTTAAGAGCCTTATCTCTTAGGTATCTGATATTACTGATAGAAAAAGCAATTTAAAATCATTTCATCGGATTATCTACAAAAGAAAATAAATTACTCCCATCGAAAGCATTCCTCTGTGAAGTCTCGCAACACTTCCGCAGTAAAATTTTTACATTACAAGGGGAACCAAAATATTTTTTATATACTAGATTTAATATATACTCGTACTGCTCGACTTAGCTACCACGTGGAATCAAAATAAATAGTCACCTTTCCAGATTCACTTAAATGTACGTAAATTTTATAACACTTTTATTATGCTAGAATTCAAAATAAATAAGTTCTTAAGTAAACTACGCAAACTATCTCAATTTTGAAAGCAAATAGAAGGTTGGTTATCATAAGCGGCCTTTGGTCCGTCCTACGATAATAAAAGGGAATCAAGATAGGGTCGAGATAAGGTGATTTCGCTTGATGTTGCGTCCAAAGCACAAAGGGATGTTGTATGCAGCGTTAAATGTTCATTCCATGCCGGTACAGCATACCTCTAAAAATTGTTTACCTTTGAAAGCATTTGATCAAGGACTGGAGATAAGGTATTTTTATTATATAACAACGCTCACTTCTTTGAAAAATATATATTTTCATTTACATTGTTTAATATAAATACAGCGTGAAGCCAGTTAAATTATTAATATTTCTTTTTATTTATTAAGATAAATTAAAATATCATAAGGTGAGTGTACAACTGTTTTGTATTTAAGTTTTTTGTGAAAATAAATTTCGTTTAAACAATTTTCATATAATTTTAAAGTTGCTTTATCTCCAGATGATGATGATTATTTTAAAATTGAAAATAATGATCTGTAGATAAAAAAAATTCTTGGGCATTTTGCTCATCAGAACTAATGGAGCTTGGACATAGTTTCTTACAAGAAATGTGCATTTATTTGGTTACAGCTTTTTTTACACACCAGACTGATGTCCCGAAGCTGTATTTATTTATTTAAATACAGATATATACTTGAGAGTCCTTTCCCAGTTTTTCCATATTTGGCGCAGTTTCAACGGATTTTCAAATTACGATTGTGACTAAAGTCAAAACATTTGAAACAAAATAATGCACACACGCGAAAGTTTAATTCCTGTTCATGGAAGTGTATTAAATATAACTTGTATTTGCAACACCTAAGTTAGGTATTTAAAATTTTAACATCCTGATATGCTTTTAGGAATTTTGTGTTTTAGAGAGTTACAAAATTTAATTTTTGCTTATGAAGAATGGATAAACTGTTAAATAAAAAACACTTGCAATACTAACATAGATCGTTCTTAAAAGTGTATGAATCAGATACATGTGCAATATATGTGATGTACAATATTCATACAAAATAGCAGTAAAAAAATGCTAAAGAAAATATATTTTATTTCTGTTATTTTAGTTAGTTTATACGCAATATCATCAAGTTATCAGCAGTATAGTTCAGTCGTTACTTAATCCAGTAAATTTTTATCTGATTTTGTTTCAATATTAGCTAAAATATTTTTTTTTTAAATAACCTTTATATGAGGCGACAAAACACCTCAGCCTTCAGACCGCGCGCTGTGCTCTTGAGGTATGGACATAGTGCAATTTTGTAATAGGTACGACTCTTAAATAATTATACAGTTTCGGATCATGAACGATACATTAGGGTACGTATAGTTGTTCTTGTTAATTCAATTAATTTTTAATGTTTGATTATTGTTTCCCTGTCCAAAGCCCTTTTTTATAACTTTCAATTATATCAGGATCCTTATCATGAAATATACATAGCTAGTTGGCATACTAGTGGTGCATTGGTTTTTAGTTCGCGATGCTAGTACGTCCGGGATCAACTAGGTTCATGAGCTATCCATAAAAATTATATGCCGAAATTTAGACGAAGGATTTTTAGATTTCGACGACAAATTTTCATATTAGTTTTCTAACTTATATTTAAAGTGAGAAGAAAATTTTTCAATAGTATTAAAAAATATTTGTGAAAGTTATATTACGTAAAATATGTTTCAGAAGTTCGTCTCCGTGTGTCTAGATAAATCGTGACAAATATTTCTTTAATGTCTTCTTTAGTTACATATTGTGCTTCATGAAGCACGCAAATGTACTTAAAAGTTAACGTTTCGTTTATAAGAAAATCTATGGACATAGATCATCGCATTGAAATATAATATTTCTGACATTGATTAGATTTACATCAATTAAAATTCTCGTCTCCCTTCTCTAAACTCTAATCTTTATACAAAACCGTATGAAATAAGTTAGCACTAATTAAAAACACTTTAAAAAAAAACGATAAAATATTTATAAATATTATTCCTGCAAAATTTCCTGATCAAAACTTCATGTTCTTTGAAAGAGTGTATTTATTATACATTGAGTTTGTTATTGCATTCTTTCTTAATAGTTGACAATTTTAAACGTATTTATGTAATGTACACTATAAAAGTTTTTTTTTACTTATCCTGCTTTCTTTTTTGTTACTTTGCTTAAACTGTAGCTTGAAAGCTTTACTGAGCTGGTGTTCTGTCATTTTGACCAATTTAGGATCTTGATTAGTTTTGTATCTCAGGAGACCTTTGACCGGGATAAACAATCGAGTAGCTATATCCTAAATTGTACTATAGGCTACACTTAGTAATTCAACGTTCTGGAGTATGTAATTAATAGTACGTTGTGATGCAACTATGGAAAGCTGCATATTATAGTCGAACTGTTTATAGAAACAAGGCGAAACCGAGTGCTTATAATAAACTGAGACTATAATAGCCAGCTAACTGAGTACGAGCATCATACGACATTTTTCAATACATTTGCGATTAAAATAATACTTCAAATGTAATAATGGAGGGAATTAAGGGCACGAGCGGGTTGCTTTTTGCGGTTTACGCATGCGTCACAAACAGAATGCTCGTTTGGGATTGGTGTAAAGTAAAAAGGCCTAGTATTGTAAAATATAATATTCGGAACGATACAAATTTCGATGTCATAAAGACCGCATTAATAGCAAATGTATTGAAATTCAACGGATCTCCTGCTTTCGCACGAACTTCTTACGACATTGGAAATGAACCTAACGGAATAAGTAATCACACATATTTCGGATAATATTTTTCGAAATAAAATTTTTTCGCAAAAAAAATACCACAACTGTATCTAAATAAGCTTAAAACTTTGAAATATAACATTCTGTACGACATTTCGATTGAACAAACCGAATCTGAATTAGTACGAAATGTAACACCGACGCATATCTGACTTCCAACTAAGGGCACCCTTAACCACTACTTCCGGTTGTCCGATTCTAACAATTTTAGTCTCAATGGATTCTTCGTCTAATTATCCCGAGCCGTTTTTTTTTCTTATTCGGACCTAGTTCGACCTAGGCCCGAGATATCGGGCTCCCAAAATTAAAATCGGGGAAAAAAATTGCGATTCTTTTTCGTTTTATGCCGATATTTTTTTTGTTTTTGAACTTTTTTCAAATTGTCTTATGCCATCTTGTAGAACTTGCCGAGTTGCGTCTTTTGACACTACATTCATCTCGATATCTTGAAAACTCTTTGTGCAATCTGCCTGTCTCACAAAACTCCCAAATGACCCCCCATACTCCAACGAATTGAAAGTCATTTCCAATGACATTTCCAATGACAAAAACATATTAATTAAAAACCGATGATTTGTTTTCCAGTTTAACAGTTTTCAGTTAATAATCAGTTTACACCCACTGCTCGCAAATTGATTTTTATCTGTCAAATAGCGATGGCCTACAGTTTTGTCTGCGTAGATTACACGTATGTATTTGTTAAGAGTTGATTTTACGATAAATACCAAAATATGTCATTTTCAATTACCAACTAA
This sequence comes from Luffia ferchaultella, assembly GCA_949709985.1. Taxonomy (NCBI): domain Eukaryota; kingdom Metazoa; phylum Arthropoda; class Insecta; order Lepidoptera; family Psychidae; genus Luffia; species Luffia ferchaultella. Next base: position 20,876,947 of record OX453243.1, on the reverse strand, counting down.
AATATATTTAATACCATTGTTAACTATTTTATCCTCTTAAGGGTTATATTTCAATAAATTTTTGAAATATATCTTTCTAAGTTTCTAAATATAAAACAAAATGATATATGATGAAATAAGTCCTATATAAATTTTCATCATCTATTTTAATCCTTTCTTAGTGGATGCTTACATCACAAAAGAAACCTAATGCTCGCATTCCGTGTGATTCGCTTCAGCAGTTTCGGTTTGGCGTTGATTAATGAGTGAGTTAGTGGTATATCGATTATAGTATATGTACAGTTATATGTGTTTCGAGTTATTTACCGAATCATATATCTAACAACACAAGCAAAACAAAATATTTGTTCACCAACAGATTTCAGTTAATCTTGGTAATAATGCCTTAAGGTTCTGAGCCTAAACTCACTTCGGTTTCAGAAGGGACGGTTAATCTTATGCAGTATGTTTTAATCTCACTTGAATTTAATCAACGAGATTATATTAGAAACACATCAAAATGCAAATAGTGTTCGGGCCTCATCGAGGAAATCATTTTACGTTAACTATGAAAATGAATGGAATGACTAAATAGATCAGAAATGGATATTAAAAGATACCGCTGAAAATTATCATTATTCTGAGCAGGAATACGACTTACGAAATACAGCTTACAATTTGGCTGTATTTTTTTCATATCTTGGTAAATAATAAAAATATTTACCGTAAGGTTTGAATGAGAATTCCGAACGCTGAATGTTACTTATTTCAGACTTATTAAAAATGACTTTAGCACGCAGCTTCGCCCACTTGGGCATATGTTCACATTTTTTTTTGAGATTTATACCTACATAAAGAATTTTTATTGTTTTAATATAATAATTATCACAGTAATTCAACAATTTCATTCTTTTTAGAAGACCACCATTTAATACATTCGTAGTTAACTTTTTTAGACATCTCAACCGTTTAGCCTAGTTGGTAGTGACCCTGCCTGCGAAGCTGAAAGTCCCGGTTTCGAATCCCAGGTCGGGTCAGTATTTATATGATAAATATTGACACTCTCTTGGCTTTCAACGCACGTGACTGGAATAATATATTCATGTGTTGCATCGTGCGCCTGGTATTTGAATGTAACTGAATGTTAAAACGATCGACGCTCGTAAGACTTTTTCATGGGTTTCAAGGTTCGAATCCCAGGTGGCGTCAGTATTTATATGATGAATATTGATACTGGTGCCGAGTCTTGGTTGTTATATGTATGTGGTGTCTTCGCTTGGTACCCAAACACAAGCTAATGCTTAGTTTGAAGCCTAAACGTTGTTGTGATGTATACGTTATTATTATTATTACATATGTACTTAAAGAATATATATTTTATTATTATCACGTAGATTCGACAAGGACATTATTTATTTGAATAAGAAAAACTTGAATAAAGGACTTTTTTTAATGAAATAAAAGTCACTGGGTTACAATAATGTAACTAGGCAACAAACGCAATTGATTGACTTATATGTTATCTTTGATATAAACTACCTCTTATTGGAATAATAGTTAACTAACCAATGCCCTTGTGGCTTATAAGTATTCTTATAAATTTGAAAGTTATTAGTGCATTTTTCATTTAACCAGAAACAAGTAAACTACCGTTGGACGATATCATAGAGTATTTTTTTTCTCTATCAAAATTTTATTACCACTGGGAACTATATGAGTATTAGAATTCCCATCCCGGCTTTCTGATCAATTATCCGGCCATCCGGCGGCACTGACAATCCTGTATTTTGAGTCACTTTTGCCGTTTCCAAGTCCAATTAACTATAAGCTGACTATGTAAATGTAACTAAAAGTACTGAATGAAAAATGGTTTTCGTCTAGTAATTTCTGGTATATTTTGTTTTCATTTTAGTAATTCACTAGATTGAGAAACTGCAACACTGACACAGAATACCGAAAGTTTTGTCTTAATTTTTTAATGAGCAGTTCATAATATTAATCTGTGACATTCATACATGTTTCATACATACATAAATACATACCTACTTGTTACGTAATTTACCACAAAAAAAAAATTGACAATGATCCACGTTATTTTTACTTGAATATTCTGGAACATTTCATTATATTTTCGAATAGTCGATATTTTTCCTTTATGGTCAGTATTTGCTCAGAAAAGCTCCAACAGCCGTATCTACACACAACCATATACACTCAAGCATCGCAAAGCAAGTACGCGACATTTTAAGTTGAAGTTGCAAGTTTACATTTCCACATATATTTAGAACAGTAGGTATACGTGTGTAGTAGGTACATACAAAAATAAATCCTCCTGACTACTCGTATCCACAGTAGCGAGACGAGGTTCGTTACGCTAACGTCCAACTGCGCCAGTTTGTGAAAAAAATTTAGACTGAAACTTCTACATTTTCAGTTTATAGTTCATCGTTGTTCCGGTTAATTTAAATGGATGGCGCACAACAACTGTGCAATAAAATCGAAAAGTTTTTTTTTCATTTTTAATGATTTATACAGTTAACAGAAAATACCTCGTCTCTTAGAAAACTTTTATACAACGCAAGAGATATATAGCGTCCCCCTCAAAAAATAAATATAGTTATCTTAAACTAAAATGCATTTTTGAATTATTCTTAGTTTAACTAAGACTTTTGATATTTTTTCAATTTGTTGAAAAAAAGAAATGTCCTTTATCGAATTTTTTAACTCGTTTAATTTAATATTTACTTTTTCTTATTTACTTTATATTAGTAATTTATGCAACAAAATAATTTCAAGATAATTATACTTCATATTCACTAGAAAATTGAAGAGAGTAATATTACTCTTAAATATTTAAGAGATTTTATTTACATAATTCGAATCTGTTTAATTTTTATTTTATGAATCAAACTGAGTGTCAAGTCCTGAGTAAAATTTAAATTTTCTAAAATATTTACTCATCAACAAATAACTGAGCTAAAAGATTCACATGAGAGAAAATAATGTAGACGCGAAAGATAAATTTCGTGATCAATCTACTTAATGCGTGGTGATTCACATATATAAACATTTTCTGTACCGACAATGATGCTGGCTCAAATGTGTATCACAATGATTAATTACACTACATGCTCCACATTTTCATAAGTTTACCGGATTTTCAGGAAATTTCGGTTTTCTTTCTGGAGTTAAATTACATTAATAGTATTAAATTTTGGATTTCGAATGATACTGACATTTATAAAATCAGGCTAAGTGCGAATCGTACCACGCACAGAAAACTACTCGATATATTACATTCAAACTAATTTTAGTTGATAGTATTCTATAAGTTGTGATGACTTAGATTTTTTAGAATTTTCCACCCTATAATTAAAAAGTGAAAGGGGGGACACTTCTTAGGAATATACAAGTGTATGCCTCAACAACTATTCACTTGACCGACCGATTGGCCGAGCGGTTAGACATCCTAACTGCGGAGGCAAGAGTCGCGGGTCCGATTCCCGCCCGGGACAAATATTTCATTTCGATTCAATATTTGTGTATATTTGTATTTCAATATTTGTGTGTATGAACAAGTCTATTTCTTCCGTGTCTGGGTGTAAATATATTATATAAATATATGTATATATTATAAACAATATTTAAGTATGTGTATCAGTTGTCTAGTACCCATAATACAATCTTTGCTTACTTTGGAACTAGATGGCGCTGTTGTGGGATGTCGCAGGTATTATTATTATACAGGTATTGCTTAAATAAAAAAGTCGCTTAGCCGCTTAAAAAAACCGCCATATCATTTTAGAAGACTTATCTATAAAAATCCGATATGTCAATGTGCCCTGGATTTTTCGTCTCTCATTTGCATTTATGGTAACCTATTCCTAATAAATATGTACAGTGTCATTAATCTCCGAAATTAAAGGCGAACAGACAGACGGACATAAAGACAGAACGAATTTATATGGGTTCTTTTTTAGCAATTTGGTTTCGTACGGTAGCTAAAAACATAAAAGAAACAATTTATGCTTAATAGAAACTTAGAACATTTACTATTTACAATTGAATTAAAGTTCAATTTATTAACGCGCAAATAAATCTCGGAATAAGTCAGAGAAGTAACTTCCAAGTTTTATAAGACACCCCGGAAAAATTTAAATTCATATATTAAATGTGTCATGTAAATAGTAAATCTAAATTATAAACGTTTACTACTTGCGGAGGGAAATATCCTCACCAAATCCTATGTGTATCGAAGCGAAAAAGGTTAACAACCACTTGTTGTAAAGTGTTTATTAATATCACACGAAGTAGTTATTATGGGAACCCCTCGGTAGCAAAACAATAACTATTAATTGAGATTGCACACCCTAAGTTTGGGTAGAAACCCAACACTACAACCCTCAGACGCCTCTACTAGCATGGCAATAAATCTATGTATAGTTAATTTAGCCATCTTAAGGCTATTTTATATATATAGGTAACACGAAAGCTCCGTTAATATTGATATAACTTTTCACTTATTACGTTTTCGGAACATATTAAAATCGTGGAATTTCTTTGTCTGTATTATTTACCGAGTTGTGTAATAAAATAACTGGAAGGCACAAGAAATAATTGAAAGAAAGTAAAAAAAAGACAAATTTTGGTCGTTTGTCGGTTTTTTTCGTTCGTTTGTATGCTCATCTCGTAAAATACATTTATTGGATTCTTTATACAGGGTGGGGTTTTAATGACCAGCCAAATTTTAATATAATGATCTTTGATAAAAAACCGATAGCCGTCTTGTTTTCTTTTAGTATCGTTCTATAGAAAAATATTGAGATATGACTACACAAACCTTTCCCGAAAAAACTAATAACTCTAGTCACCATTCATGCCCACCGCCTTATTCCGTTTCAAGGCCTCGGACGCGTACGTTTACTATAGCGTTAAGAAGACAACCAAACGTTATAAAATAACACTGTAGATAAAATAATTTATTATGAAAATGTAACCTGTATTTTCTATTTACGCAATGAGGTCTATTGGTGATACCTAACATCTAGAAAAATTTTGGCCGGTCACTAAAATCTCACCTTGTATGCTTAAATTATTTTATGACTTGTGACGGTTAATACACAAAGACCAAGACAAGACAAATGTTTAAATAACAAATCACGTGGGCCATACATACACGCGTCCCATCCGTCTCCCTCTCATCTTATGGTTCAAACGTGATAACTTTCGTCCTCGAATTAAACGAGTAGCATAACGTCTCTCTTGAACTGATTCGAAGCTCTACATTATTTTTTTTTCAGGAATGCTCTCTTTTTGTAAACTACACCCTCGAAAATGTAGACACTCGTTTTCATGTAAAATAACCCTATGAAACTACTAAACGGCCTATAAGCTGTTCTGCCGTACGAATGATCTAGGTAGAGAGTTATCTAGATATGGAGTAAGAAAGGTTTTACCTGCTACATCAGAAAGCGTAGCGTTCGGTGCACATTTGACGAAGTCCGGGAAGAAATTCACCATGATGATACCGCCATTTTCTTTCTGCGAACGAATGAAACAACCACTTGAGAATACATTCTCACTTCCATAAAAATCCATTTGTTATAAGCGGACGTTTTTGCAAAATCATAAGCTATTTGCTTCTTACTTTGGTTTAACCCATTATTTTAACTACTATAAAAAGATGGTAATTATAGTCCTTCTGTGATTTATTTTGTCATCAGAAAAACAAAACGTATTAAAATTGTGTATTAAAATTTCAAAGTCATGGACAATATGATTTCAAAATAATTCATAAGTATGCTGACTCTGAAATCCCTGTCGCAAAACGTCTGCAATATATTCAATGTAAGAGCAACTTATCTACAGAAACATACTTTTATTAACTTTCTTTTCATACAATAACATGGCGTTCAAAGGAATACTCGGAAAATTCAAATGTATTTTTCATAGAGTGCACGCCATAATTCTTGTTTTGTTTTGAAAACATTATAAAAGCGACACAACGCTACTTGCTATGTGAATGTAAATTCTGTTTATTGTTATTGCATGCAAAACAAACAGTAAGGGGGATGTCGTTTTATACGTCTGTTAGTCTTATGGAGTTTTGAACGAACTTTAGCTTTCGAAATACTTTAGTTGAATATTTAGTCATAATAAAAAAATATTCCCTTATCCTCAAGTTTTATTTAATAAAATTATATAAAGTGCCATTGGTTATCAAATAATTAATTATACTCAGAAATATATCTCAATTATTAGTAATTTTAGTTGAATTTATTGTTTTTACTATAAATTATTATACCATAATACCTCGGTCATTAGTATGTGTAAAAATTAACTGAATAATTACGAAATAAGTTATTAATATTTTATATAAAAAAATTCTAAAGAATTACGGCTTTAATGTGTTAATAAACCACACATATAGTTTTGGCTTTAAAACTGATTTCAAAAGGTAAAATTTAGGAAAAAATCATGAATATCATACGAGCGACGTTGCAAACAAGCTTGTCACTAATATTATACGTACAAGTGACTGTATGATATCGTCAGGAACGTTCCGTTTGTGTGGGCAAAGGCTGTATACTGATGAATGACTGAAGATCACGGGCGCCCTTGACACGCGTATCGCAGCTCGAGTCGTGTTTTCGCCTACATGCGATAAATCGACGAGCATGCCCAGCCGGTTCATCTCACGAACGACTTTCTGCGAACAAAACATAGACAAAAAGCGTATTAAGTGATCAAATGCTACTTACTGTAAAGCGTTTGCGTAGCGTTAAAACGACCGCATTTGCTATAGTTCGATAAATAAACCGATGGCTCCTTTGTTGCTGTGGGGAACGATGGGAGTCATTATCATCTGCCTATCGGAGCTTTGTAAGTTAACTATTTGGACCGAGGATGGTTTAAGAATTGAGTTAAGAACCTAACTGGAATTAGAAACGGTACGTCACTGCACTACCGCTCATAGTCTATTAGTCCCCCCCCCCCCTATAGAAATATTTGTAGGAACTTAATCTCGAAACAAAATGCCTTAATTATCCGTTTAAATAAAATTTAAATTCAAATAAATAATAGTTTTAATTTTATGTCTTTATTTGTGGACACAGTCGTCAACTATTCATCCATTTTAAACCCTTTAAGAAAGTTATTAATAAATATAACTGCGTATAGGTACTATGTTAACAAATCAAAGCGAGACGGGTACCTACGCACTTCATATTAATCAATTTAAATCAGCCGCCTCGCTCATTATGTCGCGTATGCGATTACGCCTCAACGGTATCAATTTAAGTGGATTTGAATATGTATGAGGATTTATTGATTTTAATCAAGAAACCTATTCACAAATTAAAATAGAAATAAATTATAAATAATTCAGTTTACACAATTTAAAGTTCATTATGAAACCGCACGATGGCATCTTACTCAATTTAATTAGTTAAGGGTTGCCATGTGGTCATTTATTTAAATTGTTATGTTACTAATAAACAATGATATTATTTTAAGGGAAAAAATAAGCTAAAAATAAGAATCTTAGTTTTACGCACAAACAAATGACGGCAACTATTTAATTTATAAGTATTTATAAGATTTATTATTCTCAAAAATAGTCCCACATAAAAAACTCGAAATGCATTTATCTACTACATACACTGATTCAGAATAATTCCAGTGTTTCGTGTCGTTTTATAGGAAAATTAAACCAGACAATCAATTATCTGACCCTAATTTGTGAGTACGCTAACTAACCTTGTTTGTGTGATCACTTAATTCGCATTGCTTCAAACATAACACGGGCCATTGTTTCAGCTTTAACGCAATTTCGCTAAGTGTTTCTCGATGCGTACACATTGCTTACGCGAATTTGAACCTTAATTCCATTAGAATAACTCACCTCTCCGAACTCCGTGAGACCGTTGGCTGCAGGAGGCTCATTTGAGGAGTCCGCCCTACGAAAGAAACGCAACAATACAAATAAATACCGCAAGTAACAAAGCGCCGGCAAAGAAACAAAAGGATAAAGGAAAGAAAAAAAAAGTAAAATAAAGGGAACTGTGCGACTGTCCGCTCGTGATTTCTGTTTTCTTTGTGTTGGCCGTTATAAAGCAACTCCTTGGATGTTTCGACCAAAGTTTTCCTGCGCCAGCATAAGTCGCAGAGCATTGTTAAAAATATTTTACACTTTATTTTAATAAGCTATTTTTAGTTATTCCTTCCTTAAGGACGTTTGGATTTCAATATTTATATTATTTATAAGATATTAAAATAAGAATATCAAACTCGTAGAGGAAATTTTTTTGACAGCAGCGTTTGGTTTTAATAGAGTCATAAATGTCACTTCATAGTATCGAAGGTGCATCGAAGTGACATTACGAAATTTTACGGGTTCGGCGGGGATTCCGCGGGGGTGAATAACGGCGCGCAGGGACTTCGCGCACAGAACTCGGACTAAAACTCGCCATCTTACACGAGCTAGCTAGAGTATGAGTGGGTAGACGGGTAGACAGAAGAGAACTTCTAGTCGATTCGTCTTTTTGTGATATTTTTAATTATATAATTTAAAATTCGCTATGTAGACTATTGTAGACCACAGCATTGTTAAAACCAATATACTACGATAACAAGGCAGACAATATTTCCTATAGCTGTTAGAAAAATTTCCTTCTAGTCAGTATTATTTATTCTTGTGATGTCGGTCGGGATTAGTGAATTTTCGAGAATTTCGTGTCAATTGAAAACGAAGTTCACGGAACAAATGCAACTACGGTAGTAACTTATTGTATTTAACAACCTAAAAAATATATGAATAAAAAGCCTTTTAAAAAATAAATTTATAAAAAAAACGTTTTAAATATATGTTTCATATTTTAATAGCCATGCTTTTGAGAACTTATACATTTTGAATAATTTTTAAATATTATTTGGTTTTTAAATAAAAACTATTTTATTTTAGTGTTTTTAGTATGCCACCGAAAAATCTAAATTTTTGTGGTGAGCCCTGAAGGTCTTCGGTATTATACTAGTCACAGAAACTTAAGATAATGTCTTCATTCCATTTTAAATCACTTGTTTTTCAAGTAGAGGTTCGACAATTTTTTTTTTTAATTTGGAAAGAACTTCAACTATACGCCCAGAAGATAGATAATCTCCCAACGGTTCTAAGGTATCCAAATAGCGCGCAGCTTGTACCTAATCAGCTATCCGATACATTCTTATTGTTTAGCAGTAATTTAATAAATTGTGACCTTGACCTCAAATAACGGACACCTGCAATAGAGTAATCTTAGTTTAGGCATAAATACCCAAAAACCTCATTTGAATCTGTTACAAATGTTATTTTATTTGTTACAAATATCGCCCAATGTGCAAGTTTGTTTTTCTAGACGAATATATTCATTATGTTCTCGCACTTAATGTAAAGTGTTCTCTAAAATATTAACATGTAGGTACTAACTAGCTCGCAGCATCGCGCTCGGGTAGACCATAGCTTTGTTACGTAGGTATATATACCTACCGGCCGTCAGTACGTAAGGCTTCTCACGTTACAAAGTAACGATCTAATGCAAGTCCTAACGATCTCTCTTAGTCAACGATACGCGTGTAGTTTTTTAAATGTATGAACCATTTATAATTAATATTCCACTACAATATGAATCACGGCACAGTAGAGGTCTATTTTAAAATTTACTATCTACTTAATTGGTTCCACCATTATTTGTATTACTATATTTAGTTAGGTAGTATATAATATCGTAATGATAAATCAACTGTTATAGAATATAGTGCTCCCTTTCCTCTCCAAGGAGAAAGCTATTTGTTTGGGTCCGCTCAGTGGCATTCTGTACTCGACTTATAATATTTACTCTGCGCCTTAGCAAACAGCCACCCGTATAAATTTGTCGGAAGCCGAATACATGTTTTTTATTATAATTTTTATAAGGCAAACAATTTTCAAGCACTTTTAAAATAATCCAACTTTGAATTCCCAGTTCGAATAAATTTTTTTTAAATACTTAATAGATAAAATTTAAATTTTTTAAAAGCCTATATTCGTTTATAGAGGGTACAAAAGTTCACATGTAATTGCTAGGGTTTGAAGCATTTCTTGGGAGAAGCCTAGGTATATCTACTAAGCCTATATCTATATATTCATAAAAGTATTAAAAAAAATAATAAGTTATTTCATTCATCCTTTCTTGAAAAATGTAATTTAATATTTTAAATGGTCTGACGTCGCATCGTACGATATTGCCGACTTTGTCTAACAGGACTTTTTGACTGTTCATAACTTTATTTTCTTTTTAATTATTTCATTGGTATATATACTTAGAAAATTTATTCATATAATAATTTTTAAAAAAACTCAACTACGATATTGCGAGTGCTATGTGACAGGTGGTTTATATATTTAAAAAAAGATTCTCATTCTGAGTGCAAAGAATGCGGGCTGATGGATTATGACGGATGGAACAATTTATATTGTAGGTACACGTCGGAACAACGGTTTGATGTTTCTGTACGAGTTAATATGGATTGGATCATACCAACCAAAGTCAACAGATCGGCTATGTCTTTTATTTCGCGATTCAGCTAGGAAAGTTAGAAATAAAACGTTCGAAACGTGAACGAAGATGAACTTTGCTTTTGATCTCTTTGTTTTAACTTTGACTAGATGTTCATACACAGTTTAAATACTTTTGTTGAATGATCATAGATAGTAGAGTATTTTATATGAAATAAAAAAAAAATGACAATTTTATGTTCATTTTGCTTTTGTATGGCGATCGGTCGTCAGCGCGAAAGTAGATACCTACCTGATGAGTACCTATCTGATCTAAGTTTACGTAGTTGACGACCACTATTTGTATTTATTTAAAAAAGTATTTTTAATAAAAGTTATGGGTTTATTATATATCGACATAAGAAATTCCGTTGACTTAATTTTTAGTATGCCATACATCAAAATGGGAAAGGAACGGAGTCTTTATGGGATCACATTGTTGTCTGTCAGGACCTTTTTGCGCATGACTGGCTTAAAGTATCAAGTTGAAATTAATACCAAATACGAAAGCCTACGGCTTTATCGAGGCTTAAATGAAAAACAACGTAACAGAGAAATGAGCAGAAATAGTATTTTCTTGCATTGAAAATGCTTTTCCGATCATCACTTCAGTAGGTTCAGTAGATCGTTTTCAAGAAAAGTGAGACCGGACGCTATAGTCCTAAATTACAAAGGTAGAGAACTCAAATCGGTTTCAAAACATGCATTACTAAGAGGGCTATAATACAAAAATACAAAAAAGTTTTTTGTAAAATGTTTATAATTAAAAAAAACTTTTTTGACCGTTTTTTGTGTCTTTCTTCAAAGAATCTTAAACTTTTAAAAAACGAACCAAGAAAATTAAAAAACCGATCTTGGAGAAGTTTAAGGGCTTCAGAATACCATTTTGGTTTTGATAGGATTATAACTAAAGGTCGATGTTTACCCCTTGCAAGGACACCTTTTTGGTGACTTCACATATTTAAGAAATCTTTTTATTTTATGGGAATTGCATTTCATGTGTTGTCAGAGAATGAGCAAACCTTTCGAAAAAGTATCCTTGATATTTCCAAGGTTGTTCAAAATTGGTGTTATTGTATTTTTCCGTGCCCGTCAGGTTGATTTTTAGCGATAAATTGAGACGTATAACAAATGTCCAATATAATTTTTGTAACTCCTCTGACTTTTAAGTACCTTAATAAAATAAAGCCGTTTGCAATGCAACGGAAGGTCATGAAGCCACGAGTCTTGTGGATTTTTTACGTCCCAGATTCCCCAAATCGTGTTTTAACTTAAGTAAAAATAATTTAATTTGAAAAAGATGAAATTATGATAATAAACGAATTACTTGAAGTCCTAAATATAATTATTTGGTGTAAATAAAACTTAAGTTACGTTAGGTTACGTTGCATGAAACCACTCTGTTGTTAAATATCAGTAAAGATTAATATAAGAAATCATTTTGTGATATTCATTTTATATGAAGATAAATAACCACAAACAAAAGTAGATACAATGTAACGAATCGCTACGTGGGCTTAATGCTATAACTGTTGTAGGTATACGCAGTGATTCGAAAACAAGGCTTGAGCAACAAAAATTGGTACATTATTTAACCTATTCACTACCACTACTCATTAACCATATTTGGTCAGATCGATCATCACTAGCCATTTAATTAACAGAGACAATTGATTGTGACCTTTTGACTTGTCTTCAATCATTATCAATCAATTAAATGGCTAGTGTTGTTCTATCTGACCCAATAGGGTTTATTTGTAAGAAATGGGTTAATGGGTTATTATATTGTAACCTTTAATTACAGATTAGTAAATCATCATTTTTTTTTATGACTTTTAATATCACTTTTTAATACTAAAAAGAACTATCTTAATAACTTGTAATTTGCAAATTTTTATAAATATTTGATTACACAAAAAGAGCTTACGTGTCGGAGATATTAATAAGAAATACTAGGTTTAAATATTGAGAAATTGTATACATACGTTATTCTTTTTCTAACCTCTCGATAAACACGTAATCTTGTAAAAAATCAACTTTCGATTTAATACCATGTACACGGTTCACGAGAGTTCTTTCGTTATGTTTCTATAAAAAATGAATGTATGACATGTTGTAAAAATGAATGCAGGTCACGTGGAACACGGCGTCAGCGTGTTAATCTGTTTCACTTCACTAATGGGCGATACACGTGTTAAAGGGAAATATACGCGAAAAACGTGTTTACCCTCAATTTCACGGCAAGTATATTTTATGGTTACATATAAGATGATCGTACGTATCGTAAAGTACTTAATTTTGTATTTTCTGTTTTCCCGGTTGATTTTAAGTTCTACCATACTATTAGATCCTGTGTAGTATTTTAAGCAGTGATTCATTTTATTGACAATACTTTTCTTCCATTTCTCATTTTCAACAAACCATCGGAGTAAAAGTAAATAATAATTTTATCGACGAGTCGATAGAATTAAAATTTACTCCTCTTTAGGTACATTAATGCATGTCGTGCTAGCCGACAAGTAGCGAGTCCGTTTCTTGTTTAGAAGGCCGTGCTTCGAATCCCAGAGCATGTTCCAATGAGTTTTCTCTGACTTATGTACATAACTATCACTGACTGTGCCTCGGAGAGCGCGTCAAGCCGTCGGTCCCGGTTGCACATCACCAGATAGCAGTTGTAAAAATCCGCCAACCCGCCCTGGAGCATCGTAGTGGATTGGGCTCCTAACTCCTCATCTCGAGAGGAGGAGGATTGGAACTCAAAAGGGAAGAGCGAAGCCCCTGCAGTGAGGCCTTAATGAGGTGATGGTATACGTATGTTAACTTTTTTTTTAGTAGGAATTAGATTAGTTATTTAATAATTACAATTAACTAAATTTAATAATTAATTTAATTTAATTTAATTCAATTTCAGAAATCTGTTCAACGCGACTACGTTAAAAGACTTGTCGAATTTCCGTTGATGACCAAAATTAAATTTACGAAATTATAAAGATCACTAAGACAAAATAAAATATGGTACATTTATTACTGTTTATTATACGGCGAGTAAATACAAAACAATATTGAATAAACAGAAATGATCGGTTTTGACTTTGAAGTAAAATTAAATCGAAGCTAGAAACCAAACCAATTGGAATCGTACGTAGGTACTCGTATAGAAGTCAAAATCTGGCGACAAATCTTTTTTTCGTAATTGTGTTAGCATAGTTAGACTTGCTCTTACTTTTAGATGATATTTAACGGTGATGTAAAAAAACTGCATTAAGATCTCCTAATCGTTTTAGAGAAATATATCTATTGCAGCGCCCCCTTGTGACCCGTAACCGCCAACCTTATCTAAGAACATGCTCTTTGGCGATATCTATATAACGCTAAAAATCGCGTCAAGATCCTCCCAGCCATTTCAGAAAAACATAACTGTTGCAGGCATTGCAGCGCTACCTGGTGGCTCATGACCTTAAACCTTATCTAAGAATGTGCTCTTAGGTATCAACCTATATAACGTAAAACACTGCGAGAGATCCTCCCAACTGTTTTAGAAATACATATTTATTGTAGCGCCCCCTGGTGGCCCATGATCATCAACCTTATCCAGGGATTTTCTTTTTAAGATTAAACCTTATCTAAGAATGTGCTCTTAGGTATCAACCTATATAACGTAAAACACTGCGAGAGATCCTCCCAACTGTTTTAGAAATACATATTTATTGTAGCGCCCCCTGGTGGCCCATGATCATCAACCTTATCCAGGGATTTTCTTTTTAAGTGATATAATCTATATAATGCGAAAAACCGGGTAGAGATCCTAGCAGCCGTTTTAGAGAAAGTATTTATTGCAGCGCCCACTGGTGGCCCATATAACTGCATAATTTAATTAATTATCTGCTCGTAGATGATGCCTATGTAATGCGAAAAACCGTATCAAAATCAGTCCAGTTGTTTCGAAGATACACATCTACTGCAGCGCCTCCTCGTCGTTAATAACTAGAAAATTTTTCTAAGAAATCTGTTTTAAGATACCTATTTAAATACAAAATTTCATCCAAATCGTTGCCGTTTCAGAGATCGCCGAAATATATGTACAAATATACACAAAAATTTCTCATGTTATAATAGAAAATAAAAGTCAATAGCGTGTTTTAACGCAGCGTAGTGAAATATCAAATTATTTTTGATTGGTGTTCAAAATTTCCTAATAAAATTTAACATCGTAAGCACTAAAAGCATTCTTTTTGAAATTCAATCACAGAAAGAGTCCGTTCTCAAAATTATTTCAAAACGTTCCTAATTCCTAAACCTTCTTTAAAAACTATATAACATCAAAATAGAAAGACAATACAATTAAATGGACACAGATAAATAAAGCGTATAACCTAATCCGAAACATAGATCAAGTTAAACGTGGTCAAGTAAACCTTCGTTCCCTTTCCGAGTTAATCCCATTTAAGTTAGTGCGAACACTAGACACTACGAAACAGACAGTTTTCCGGGCTATCTGCAGATAACACGAAAATCCACATTTGGGCCAAGCATTCAAGCCTTTAACATTTTGCCCTTCCGTCTTTCCTTCCTTTATCCGTGCAAGATTCATACAAGATCAATCCCTCTTTGGACTGAGCGAACTTCTCTATCAAAATGGGCCTTCAGCGAGCGCCTCTATCAAGATTAACTCAGAAACCGGTATTCATACATATCTCCACAATCATAAATCCTTTGCGAGGATGCCGCTATAATATAGTGTTTCAATCGCGGCTTTCAATGGCATAATGTAAAAATCGTTTAGTCGAATTTGGTAAACGTTTTATATAATACTGTAGTTAAATTCCGTCAGCTCGTTCCGCGTGTACGACATTATTTATATTATTTAGTATTTTATATAGATCTAGGTTGCGTCGTGATAGCCGGGTGGTAGTGAGCCCCCTTCTTAATTGGAAGGCCGTGTTTCGAATCCTAGGGCATGTACCAATGACTTTTTTCTAACTTATGTACATAACTATCACTGACTCAACGCCTCGGAGAGCACGTTAAGCCGTCAATAGCTGTTAAAATCCACCAACCTGCACTGGAGCAGCGTGATGGATTAAGCTCCGAACCGCCTTATACCGTGGGAGACCTAAGCCTCTGCAGTGGGGCATCAATGGGCTGATGGTATGGTACGTAGAAGCGTATTTTTTTTAAATTTCGATGAAAATTTTTATTACCAATCTCCACCAAACACCGCTCTGCGTTGCATAATGTAAAATCATTTTCTTCTTTTTTAAGCCCGCAAATCATTCAGGTGTGCATTTATCTTTATAGAAAATATAAAACAAGTGATTCGTAATCAAGTTTTGACACTCCGGGGATGGAATACCCAATTTTCACAGTAGCAATTCAGAGCATATCATGCTTAAGAAGGCAGACATGTAATCTTCATTTCGCGTCCCACGCCTAGACGGGTGAAATAACTCAATCATACGTGAACTACAACGTACGTACATACAAAGTTCAAACTACTCAGCCTTGTAATGAACTTGAAAAGCAATTATAGAAATATATTATAGATATTAAATTACTGTAAGATCTCTAATGCATAGATATATTTTTTAAATTGTGAAATTAAAAATAGTTTGAACTAAAATAGCTTACTAATTTTTGTTATTGATTTTATACCAAACGGCAGGGTGGTAAATATTGCATGATTGATAACTATTTTATTACATAATGTCATAAGTAAATAACGTTTCGTCGCGAGCATCGGCCGTCGTCTAAAAGAAAGGGGACTCGACCCCCGTTCCGGTACCTTCCTGGTGCAAAGAATTGCCATTGCAATTCAGTGCGGCAATGCGATGAGCGTCATGGGCACATTTGCGTCGGGGGCGACGAGGGGTGGATTATTGGATTAGTTTTATTTTTTATTATTATTATTTTTGGAGGTATACTTTGATTAACAGCATATTGTCAGGTTAATTTTTAATGTGTTCAAATAAAGGTTTTTTCTTAATATGAATTATATCAAGCGAAGAGCGGGGAAGAAAGTCACAAATATAAGAGAGTATGAAAGGAAATAGATCTACCCCTTACCCTTTTAAGAAGTGATTAAGTTTAATTACAAAATATGTAAACATGTAGTCCACGCAGACAGTAAAAAAAATAAATTCCACACGATTTCTTTACACGGGCACAGCCACTACTACTTAACAGCTTTAAGGTATGAATTAATATGAAAATCTAGTTACAAAACTAGAGTATGTTTTTAGTGTTCCGTATCCAAGGGGTAAAAACGAGACCCTATTACTAAACCTACAATGTCTGCCTGTCTGTTCGTCTGTGATTTCGCCACAGGTAATAATAATAATAATAACAACAACGTATATATCACAACAACGTCTAAGCCCCAAACTAAGCATTAGCTTGTGTTTTGGGTACCAAGCGAAGACACCACATACATATAACAACCATGATCCGGTACCAGTATCGATATTCATCATATAAATACTGACCTGACCTGGGATTCAAATCCGGGACCTCCAGTTTCGTAGGCAGAATCGGAATAGGCAGTCGGTCGGTATCTTACCACGACAAATAATAAAAATAAGTTTTAATCCGAGCAGGTCCACATGGATACATGGATGTCATTATAATCATTGTGATGAAGGCGGCTTAAGTTAAAGCATGTCCAACACGCAATTTATTTGGTTTTATTTAGATATAGTAAGTAATCAACCGTATATGCGTTTTTGGTTTTTTATTCATAAATGTATAACGCAACTACGGAACCCTCGGTGCGAAAGTCCGGCTCGCACTTGTTTGTTATTTTGTGGCTTGTCTCGTTACGATACCTTATAAACTTTTCAATTACAGGTTGATTGGTTTTTTGATCAGAGCATTTTGTATGAATTTGTCATTACATATAAATTTCATGAAAATTGTGACTTGTGTTCTTTCTCGGATAGCCATTTCATATAGGGTAGATATAGTATTGAAATCTTGTGTATGACTTAGTAAATTTTTACAATTTGATGTTGTTTTGTGATTTGGAGTTTGCTTTAATTTTGACTTTTATATTATGTTATTAACATTTTGATTGTAATGTAGGTGTTTTACTAACAAATGAGTCTTTGTTACTTGATATGAAGTAATAAATAAATAATGGACGTAATTGTGACTAATATTTACAAAAAAAAATGATGCTGATTTTAATTTCCTTTTCTGGCTGTTCTGTCTATCCCTACCAGATATCTCCTTTAGTGGGGAAGAATATATTTTTTTTCGAACTAACCCTGCTAACAGGAATAAGTGTAAAACGCTTTGTGTGTGATTTCACTCTTCCTTACCAAGTTGTTTTGGTTCAAAGGTAGAATCATCCGGAACACCCAGAACTAACGAATATACGTACTAAGTTTAAATACAAATCAACTTCATCCCTAAATTACAAGAAAACGTCCACTAACTGTATGTAAATCATGGAGGTGTATAAATTCTGAACGTCGTATTCATCATCGCAAAAAATACTATTTGGTTACCGTTGACAAGGCCTGCTATATAATAATTTTTTTTTATGAGAAGGATGACGAGCGTTTCAAGAGCGCGCAGCATCCTCGTCGAAAAAACATCCAAATTAAACACGTGTGCATGTTTAGTGCGACTGCATTCACCGCAATCACATCGCGTTTTATTTGCGTCAGAAGTGCTTTGTATGCCTGTATAAAAAAAAACGATATACTACGTAAAATGAAATTCAGGTAAGATCTTGTGAATAATTGGCAATTAAAAGTTATTGTAAGCGTAGAATGCTTTCAATTTCTTCGAAATCTGAACATCCCAACTTTATTTAGCAAAACTTGTTCGTTTCGTAATAGCCGTGTTGATGCCGAACTCGCTTCTAGTTTAGAAGGTCGTGGTTCTAATCCCAGGAACGGGTATGTACCAACGAGTTTTTTTCTGATTTAAGTACATAATCATCAGTGACTTCATGCCTCGGAGAGTACTTTAAGCCGTCGGTGCCGGTTGCCATCTTCAGATGACAGTCGTTGAAATATACCAACCCGCACTAGAGCAGCGTGGTGGATTAAGCTCTAAGCACCCTCATCTCCAGATATGGCCTAAGTCTCTACAATGGAGCATAATGGCCGATGTTGTATGGTTCGTTTCATAAGTACTATAGAAGGCATTTCATATTATAAAAAATTCCAAATTCGTAAATTGTGTCATACATTTTTCTCTCCCACGGAAGTACTTTCAGCCTTCTTCTTTAAAGAGTATTAGAGCGCTTTCCATTCCATACATCAGCCCTTTTTATACCCCACTGCAGGGGCTTAGGCCTCCCCTCCACATGAGAGGGCTTGCAGCTTAAATACACCACGCTGCTCCAATGCAGGTTGACGGATTGTATCGACCGCCATCTATTGACAGCAACCGGGACCGACTGCTTAACGTGCTCTCAGAGGCACGGAGTCAGTGATAGTTAATGTACTTAAGTCACGAAAAACTCATTGGTACACGCCCGGGTTCGAACCACGACCATATTGCCTTATAGATTTGAAACAGGTTCGCTGCGTGCTTCCGAGCTGGTGTACCTAGTGTAAAAAATATTCCTTTCATCCCTGTCACAGTTAAGGGTAGAGATGAGTGGAATAAATATTCGACCACGGAGATAGCTGTTAGAGGTAGGTAAGTAAAAGCTATTATGGATATGAATTATGAAATTCGATATCTATCTATATCCTAATATATCCGTATTAACCGTATAATAAACTTCAAACAACGTTTGATTTCAAGGGGTTCGTACCCGAACGAAGACAAATCGAACCGTACGTTAGTCGTGTAGCAGACACGGAGTCAGTTATAGTTAACTTCCTTATAACTCACGTCTATGTTTAGTTAACAATATTGAATTCTCACTAAGTAAAAATATTAACACATGCTTCTCACTTAACAGTTTTTTGATATAATTTGTGATAATCCCTACTGCAGCATATTTCTTCTTAATATTTTACTCCTAAAACCAGCGGTGAAGATATACGGCTTGAAGTCTGTATCTTGAATCATAATTTCGTATATTAATTAAATATAAATTTTAATGTTCCTTCGTAATCAGTTCAGTAATTCTTGAATTACAAGCGCTTAAACAAAAGCTTAAAAATTCAAGAATATCCTGAATTTAGTGAAGTGATATACTTCACTGCGTTTTCACAATACCATAGGTAGTTTTAAGAATTGACATTCAAGAAAAAAAGGACGTTTTTACCTCCTGAACCTTAATAAATTAGACGAGACCCTACTCACTATTTTATACATGTATACGGTTTAACAACGATATTTTCCTTAGTTTAATATTCCATGGAATTTTCGAGTTGGATAAGTAGCAAGTGAGTAAAGATTTTTGAGTCTCTTGCATCATACTGTAATTTCGAGTTTGGATTCGTATTGTATCCCAAAAGCATCTTTAATACAGTTGAAGTGGGGGCTTGTATTTTCATTTGTGCACTAAATGATACGAAAGTCCTATTGAAGTACACTTAGTAGATCTTAAGTGAGGCGCTAACAATGACAATTGGACTAAAGCCGATCAAGAGCGAGGGTTCCGTAATATATTTTAAATCAGAACATTACTTAATTTTGTTTTAATCTGTCTCAAATTTTCCCTAAAAATTGAACACTCATTCGTGTAAATATTACCATATGAACTACTTACTTCTTCACTTCTGTTCATCAGCCCATTTTTTACCCCACTGCAGAGGCTTAGGCCTCCCCCAGGGTGAGGAGGGAAACTTGGAGCTTAAATCCACCACGCTGCTCCACTGCGGGTTGGGGACTGTAACGACCGCCATCTATTGACAGTGTCCGGGACCGACTGCTTAACGTGCCCTCCGAATCACGGAGTCAGTGATAGTTGTGTACTTAAGTCTGAAAAACTCATTGGTACACGCCTGGATTCGAACCACGGCCCTATGGGGCCATATAAATTTGAAACAGGTTCGTTGCGCTTTGGGCTATCACGCTCTTAACTACTACGTAACACTACTTAGCTAATTGAAGTTATTATTCCTCGGGAAAATTAAATAACACATTTTTTTACGTATTTGCACTTCACGAATATTTTCCGATTCCCGTGGGAATTTGCTCGGGATTTCCCTTTTCTTTTCCTGTAAAATATGAATCCCTGTTACGTATCATTTCAAAATGTTAACCACACTGGTTTCAGAGATAAGAATGCTCGATTTTTCTATGAATATTTTTTAAATTCTTATTCTTTGCATTTGATATGTCACATCTCGCACTCGACAATTATTTTTTAAGTTTCTATTTTGCCCCTAAAATGAGAATCCCTTTAATACTTAGATTTTCATATAAACTTAGAGGGAGGTTTTATATGTTTTTAACTTATACATTTCGAAATTCCTGGTGAATTTTTTTCATTTTATATGCTACACGATGCATTGTAAAAGGTTTCTTTTTTATTTGTCTATTCAAGCAGACTCTCAAAATCAGATATACATAGAGCCTTTACACACGTGATGGATGCCTGATAGCCGGCGCCGGTGGTGAAGTGTATGGGCATGTAGGTACCTATCACACGTACCGGCGTAATTTACCGGACAGGCCCTTACACTTCGCCACCGGATATCCGGATTGCTAAATACATATATTACCCATCGTACCTACCTACATAGCAACACCGTTTCAGAATATAAAATTTAATTCACAGCGATTCCACTGATCCAGCACCTACGTGATCTTTATCCCGAATATTTTCCTTTGTCACCTCGTACGCCCTTTAGACCCTTCTAGTTTGAACAAGCGTTACAAATGTCACGTCATTTGCAGCGCCCCAAATGTCTTACATTTCATATTTAGACGTCTCGTTCAACATATACTGCGGGACAACTAATGGCAGGTGGCTCATTTCCCTTCTTTTGTTTATGAAATTTATAGAAGGAATGATGCTTACCTATAAAAGTCTGCTGTCAAATTTGTTTACTCTATATGCTTACCGAATGCCGAATTTTATATAACTTTGATTGTTTCACAAAAGTACACATTGAGTAGAAGCCCTCTTCTGTATTTACCGTATAACCTATATAAGCGTAAGCTCATACTCTAGCTAACTCGTGTAAGATGGCGAGTTTTAGCCCGAATTTCGGTGCGCAAGGCCCATATGCGCCGGTGTTCACCCCCGCGAAATCTCCAAGCGCCGGTCTTCAACCTCGCAAAATTGCGTAATATCATTTCGATATTGTGAAGTAACATTTATGATTCTATTAAAACCAAAAACTGCTGTCAAATTAATTTACTCTATGGATCGTTTACATAAAATTTGTTGTTTTTATTAACAACACCTTTTAGAATATTTGATCTTAAACTGTTAATATTCATCGCTTGATATACTAAATTAATTTGGTTTCTTGGTTACTTGATAAACTAAAATCAAAAGGCTTACTTTTAATAAGGGACTTTCAGGGTGATACTTAAAAATAAGCTTTCTATATATGTTTTGAAATTGTTAATAGTGCGTTGGAAATTGTAAAAAATACAGATTTAAATAAAAATTAACGCTTTTTATCAAGACTATGGGCAGTATAATTTGGAATCTAACTTTAAAAAAAACCCTCTCCATATAAATAAACCGTATATAACGGCGGTATCTGTATGCAGGTGCAGAGACCGTGATAGGACGGTGCCAAAGGGATGATATTTACCTGGGGAGTGATTCTCGGACCGCTTTTAGTCTAATGAGACAATTTCCCTTTACCATGAAAAATGTCACATTATAACGATTTTACTTATTCTCAGTATCAAGTATTTGACAATTGTCAAACGAACGTCGTGTGGCATGCATCACATGGTCCGCTGCTCACACGACAATTGTTATCAAATATCGTTTGACAAATTGTTGTTCGACAATTCTCTCATGCTGAAACTGTCAAATTAAACGAGAATCGGGCTCCTGGACCTTGCCAAAGGCTTTGCAACACAGCAGTAACAAGGTGGCGGCTACGAACGCGTGAATGTTTTGTAGTAAAAAATGTTTTCTGTGGATTCAAGGTAAGCGACTTAGCTGATTAATTTTAATTGTAAGTTTACAATTACCTTATATATAATTTAATGTATTTTCGTATAGAGACACGTTCATATAGAATATAACAAAATTACGTGGTAATTTTTTATCAATGCAAATATGGGGTATTTCGGATAACGAAAGTCAGAAGCATCTTATCACCTAAGTGGCTTTCATTACCGTTTGAATAAAACATATTATCTAATGTTTCAGATGCCAAGAAATAGAAAACAAATAATTTACACAATTTTTAGTTTGGGTCGATAGATTAATATGATCTTGTAATTCCTAAGTAACGAACGATATATTTTTGTTGATTATTCATTACTTAGTTAACTAAAACCACAGACAAGTCAACCTTTAGACCACGCTTTAATAAACGTCAGTACGAAAACGAAATCGCCAAAAAGTGGCGGGTTGCGGGGAGAGGTCGGCTAGTTTTCATTGGCTCGTTCAAAATTGACAATTTAATGGCTTCCAACGTGCTTCCAACTGACGGCTCACTAGTGATGTAGTGTCACTACATAGCCTTGGCGAATGCTACTCCCTGTTAAAGCGTGGTCTAAAGGTTGACTTGTCTGTGACTAAAACAATACCAATTAGGTACATTTGAAAGTCTTTTATTTTAAAAGCGAATAAAAGCTTATAGGTATTGATGGCACCCATTGCATCTATGGGAAAATGGTGGTTATCACTACCCGACAGGTGGGGTAATGGCAGCGAAGGGAACATTTTTTTAAAATGTTAATTTCTTAAAGCCTTTTGTGGAATTAATAGCGAAAAATCGTTTTAATTATTAAAGATAAATAACGAAAGAAGTCTACAATAATTATATAAATATAATTATTGTTTTCCTTCAATAGCTTCAATTACCCCACATTTCCCTATATCCCCAGCGAAGTTTCAATCCTACGTTTAAACCGAGTTTTAAACTATGAATTTGGTTTAAACTCAAACAAAACCTAGTACTATATTATTATCTATAATATTTTAAAAAATGTTCTGAATTTTTCAGTAAACTATTGTTAGCTAATTGCCCTATTCACATTTTATCATAAGTTCAAGCATTTACATAAAAGCGCGATAATTAAAATTACGTTAAACAAAATAAAAAAGTAGCAGTAGTAACTAAAGGACAATTTATTGAAATGGCAGGAACACATTTACAATTTGTATTACCATCGTGTTAAAGCGAGTGAACAAATTAACTTTTGTATCAGGGGTGTTACAGGGCGCCGAGCCTAATATATCCTGAACATCTGAAGGAAATTAATTCGCGTATCCCCCTTAGTAGTAGCGTGATTCCAATTGGCAGAATTTGGACTTTCTTCCGTTATAGTATAATCACAGTCGTTATAGTTTGGTTGTAATCTGTATGGGACCGGTTTCGAGATCGTTTGTGATTATTTTTTTTTATTTTTATGTTAATATATTTATCATTACCAAGATCAAAAATTAATAGATTGTATTGTAGCTATACCGTCTAACTTTGCTAAAACTAGTAAAACCGCATAACAATTTTTTATCAAAAAAACATATATTTGCTACATTTGGTAATAATTTTCTTATGAAAATTTTATTGTATATAGAGTTTATTACAGATTCGAAATAATATGTTAATGTTTAATATTGCACGGATTAAAACAGCCCTTATAAAATTATTTAATTTATGATGAAAATTATCATTTCACAATGTATTGTATACCTTTTAGAAAAGCCGCGTTGTAGAGGGTTGCGTTGTTCAAAATTAATGTCACAACTCTAATGTTAGTACAACGAACGGTACACCGCTATGTCTTCTATTTCTCCTTTTCATTCTCTTTCTTTCTATGTCACTCTTTTCATATGCTATGCTATATGCTATAAGTGTTTGCGCTATGATTTGATACGCTGCATGCAGCGCAAGTGCTTTGGCATTTAGAACCAACCTGTTGACCGCATCGAAGAATAATATTATAGTCAATTGATTAAATACTGCGCGCTTCTCCTTACACATTTTCATTGCTTTGTGCAATTAATCCCACCAGATGCTAAATACCGAGAGCTAAGTTGTTATCTAAATAATTGTTCTTTACAACCTTTTTTTCATGTCATCGGTCTCTCTAGCACAGAACGCGGTCGGCAAGGGTTTTGCTTGATGTTTCATTTTTTTAGTCAATTAATCTTTGTTAATTATAAAAAAGTGAATTAATGTTAAGTACAAAATTAACGCCAGGCGCAAACGTTCGTTTTGTTTATTTCTGATATGTACAGTACAGGTTGCATAATTATACTGGAATGTATTTTGGCTGCGCATTCACAATTCCAAATAAATGCCAAAACTATTTATTATACACAAAAAAAAAATACTATAAATAAATTACTGGTTAGGAAACCAGAACGAACGAAATACATTTCGTTCGTCCTTTTCGGTTCAGTAGGTAATCGAATTCGGTAAACGAACGTGTGCGGCCGGCTTAACTTCGACAAACTTTTCTGAAATAAAAGGTAAACCATCCGAACTCCGATATTTATCCGAAATATTCAAATACAGAATAAAATCCATTAAAATGGTCATGACCACGAAGATTGGTTTTTCACTAAGTTTCACCTAAAAAAAGTTTTATGTTCAGGATGAACTTATTACGATAGGTAATACAATATAGATTATATTTAATTAAATGTAAATTAATTATTCATTACTAATTAAATCATGTGTAGAAAAGGAGAATTAAATTTAATATATAGAAACATGGACAAAGTGTATTGTAAAAATACTATGAAACATAAAACGGCAATCCATCAATTGAAATATTTAACTATAGTACTAAATGGAAAACTGCCAATTAAAACGTTTAATGAAAATTTTTTTGAACAATCCAGTGGTATACTACTTTAATTTTTATGAAAATTCTGATGGCTGAATGATTGTGCACTTCGACTTGATACGAAGTTCGTGTGTGAATTTGATGCCCGCCATATACGACCTCTTAACCCTCACAGCACCAAAGAAAGGCTGCACTCCAGTAGTCGAGACATGAATGCCTGATGATGATGGAGCAATTTATATACCTTAGCGTAAGCACACGTGGACAGAATCGAAACTACTATCGGAAGCAATGTGTGCATTGCAGTGTGCGCGTTTGCATCAACATCGTTGTGTCGGTCACAGCTGATTGAGTTAACAGATGCTTCGCAAAGCACTGGACGAGGCAGCATATATTTGAAGCTTTGTAATTTGACTTATTGTTTGATATAATGTATTTAGTTTTGTTACTACCATAATTTTAATTTACTGACTTTTTGTATACATTAGGGACGAAAGTATGAAATTACCGATTCGTACTGAAAAATTAAAACAATTTTTTTTCTAGTTTAAAATATATTTGTTTAAGCAAAATATTTAATTTCTTTGTTAAGTGGGTCAATATTGTGGGTATGATAACGTCTTTGGTAGTTTCATACGGATCGGCTTCCACCATCATTTTCAATCGGTTTTTCTCGTGGTTCAAGAATTTTCCACTACGAAAGCGGCTTAACCAAAAAAACACGGCGCGTTCGTTAAGCGTATCCTCTTCAAACACGGCATTGACATTAGGAGCAGTTTCTGCTGCCTTAGTCCCATGTTGGAACTCGTATTTGAAAATTACTCTGATTTTTGCCGTGTCCATTTTCATTTAAAAGCTGAATGTAAAACAATTGAAAGTCGAAAATTTGGATACGTCCCAGTACTTCCATGTTGTTAGTTCAACATGGAATTACTGTAACCTAAAAAAAATGATATTTTATCCCAATAGCTCCATGCAATTTTAAACTATTTTATATCCCGACATTTTTTTATGTGGACCTATTACAATTATTTAGTTCGATATTATTTTAGTTACAACCATTTCACTTCCTCAAACTTAGGGGTAGTTTAAAAAAAAAAGTAGCTCGTGTTCATTTCCAAACGTCAGCCTTGTCTTACCAAATTTCATCAAAATTGGTTCAGCCGTTTAGGCGTGAAAGCCGGACAGACAGAATGGACTCTCGCACATATAATATTAGTATGGATATTATTTAGTAACGTTGTAGCTGTAAGTTTCCCAACGAAAATAAAATAAAATGACATCTATTTATTTAATTAATTAAATATTTTACAAAAACAATAAAATAGTAGGGCCACGGGAGAACGCCCTTATTACCGCCTAGTCATCCATCCCAGCAAAGTGCGAAAACATAACCAGGTTGTATGTCAAACGTGATCATTTCTAAAAAGAAACCCATATATATTTTTCCTATTATTAGTTTCATTTGTAAATTTTGAATGAAAATATTTTTTTAACAACATTTTTCTTGTCTTTGTCTTGGGGTTCTATATTATTTCGTAACTGTAATGCCTGTACATCATAAAACAAAGAATTTTCTTTTAAAATTAATTAGAACTTGTGATTCGTGGGTGGTTTTCTTTTAAAATTACTATTTGATTTATTATGCCAACTCTCCAATGAGTTAGTCGACCTATGTTGCTCTCCAGAACAACACAACGAATTTATAAAGTTATCTTTCATCCAATATCTAGTCATTTATTTCATAAACTTCTCTAAATTTTTATCTTCAATTTCCATTTCTTTAATTTTATTTTCTGCAAATTAAAAAAATTTGGAATAGTCCCACTAGTTCCTTGAATGGAAATAATGAAACTAGTGAGTTGCAGAGGGTTCATGTGGAACTAATAACTTGGAACAACTGGGAGGTACCTGAATAATTAAATGTTTGAATGTAGCACGTTACAAATGTCGTATGAAAAAGGTTTCAATATAACCATATTACTATATGAATTTCACACTAAAATATGACACCATGCAGGCAGGTTTAATTTTAATTTTGAGGCCGGTACGTTAAAACCGTGGTAAATTCATATATAGACACTTATTATATGTATTCAAAAAGTTGTTATAACTATTTATTATTATTATAGTTTGCAACAGTATTAGTTTATTATAGACCAACTGTCGGCTCGCGGCTTCGCTCGCGTGGGCTATACAGTTGTACCGGAACAGCTGAAAGGACGCGACGCTTCAGAACATTGTGACACTTTCTAGAACATTCTGAAACTAAACTACCTAAGAAATCTCTATACCTAATTAAATCAGAATGCATTTAGAAATTTTAGCATGAATAATAGTTATCCCACAGGTCGGTTCCAAAATTGGTCAGCTGTTTTGCAGATTAACCAGAACAGACACACCACACAGACTAACAGACATTAAGATTTTTGTATAGTTATATAAAAAAAACCACTCCTGATAACACCCTATATAGGTTTGCAAAATTTGCAAAATCCACGATTGTTTAGCTGTGAAAACCTAAAAGGTAGCATGCAGGCTCTATGGTGTCGGTTGCTTAGAGTTTGGCGTTTTTTTGAAACGTCGGTCTATCGGTAGAGTAAATCCATTTGAAAATCTCTATAACTAGATTAACAATACGGAATAAGTTATAGTGCGATCAATTCAATACACCAGCTTTTCAGCAACGATATTTATACGAACACCTCCTTTAAATATTTAGTTAGAAATTTACAGCATACATATCGGGTTCTCTAACAATGCTGAGCGTGTTGCCAAGGTTCTTTTTACTTAATATATCCTCACCACTTGGTTTGTTTGACTTTACGTAACTCGATAACGTTCTCACCAAGATCAAGGAATATCCAAGGCGTTAAAAGAAATTTAACTACAGGAGATAGTTTTATTTGAAACAGTAGGTAGGAGACCGATGGAGCTGTTGGTGGATTTACGATTTAAGTTAAAAAAGTACCTACATAATTTTTTTATCCGACTGCGAAAGGAAATGTTTTTCGTGTGTATGTATGTTCGTATGTCTATTTCATTGGCACGCTTAAATATGAGAGCGATATAGGGTAGATAATATTTGAATATCGTCTGCGAATCAAAAAACGAGGCTAGGAATAAAACAAAAATTTGGTAAAAATTTGTATGAAATGAAAACTAGTAAATAATCAAATTAAAAATATAGTTACTGTAAGATTGTAAAAACCGTTAGTTTACAATCTGTCTAGTAGGATTATCAATTTTTGCCGATTTTAGGAAAATCATAATTAATTGAGGGTTTTAGGTAGCTCGTCGCTCTGCGCAATGACGTAAGCAAAACCTAACCTAGTAGATTGCAAATTTTTGTCTATGTTTACAGTCAATTGACAGTTTACAATTTGACGGTTACATATACCCAACGGTTGGTTGCAAATGACCCTATAACACTAAGTATCCGCCATGTTAAAAACTTGCAACCTTTTTTCATTTTGCTATTTTGGTATGTTTGAGTATCATGGACGTTGATGAAAATTGTCTATGAAAATGAAGTGGTTACAAATTTTAATTTTTTAGTTCTGGAAAATTTCCTGCAATCGTTTTAGGGATTAAAAAATCGACGACTCATATAACACTTTCATGTTTCCATTTTGACACAAACTACAAAATAAAGCAGCACCTCACTGGATCGACTCGTTGTGGATGGCTCACATATCTTTGAAATAATCGGGATTGTGCAGCCTCAAGTCAAGTGGTTTCTAAGTACAACAATGGAGAACTTTAGTTTTTTAGTTTTAACAAAAAAAAACATAAATAAAAAACAATTTAAAAACCCGACCGTGTAAAAAATAACTAAACGAACACATCGAGAAAAAAAAACAAGTTCTTCTACAGAAAGTGAATGAAATATATAATAGCAAACGGGGCCAATTAAATATTACAAACACATTAGTTCTAAAAATTTAAATCGTATGTCGGTAATTCTTTTCAGGTAATAATTTTTTACGCAACCGGCTTTTTAATTTTTTTTAAATTTTTATTCATCTAGTTACATGTGTAATACGTATTAACAATGTGATATAATCTATACTACTGTTCACTTAGAAAATTGAATTTATTAATTCCATTTCAAATACCAAAAATAAAAGACGAGAAACATCATACAGCTTTTATTTATTTACTACTAGCGACCCGCCCCCGCTTCGCACGGTTAATAGAGCATATAAGCCGTAATGTTTTTTCTTTCGTAGTGTCATATTTGCTTGTTGCGTCGAACATGTAGATTGAATTTAATTACCTTTAAATATGACGTAAGTTCATCCTACTTAGAGTATTTTTAAAGTATTTCATTTCCAATTCTATAAATAATTGTAAAAAGAAAGAATAAATACATATAACCTAACTACACGTGTCGGACCGCCCGGCTGGTCGCGCGACATTTATATTTTGCGATAGCTCCTAAGATATTAATTTAATTTTTATAGTGTAAAGATCAATTATAATGTGCATAAAATGCTGAAAATAAATAACGTATTTACTTTAATAAGGCTTAATACTGTATCCGTATAAATTTCTTTCCAATTACCTCATCATATGACACCATTTTTTTAAACATAAAAATAGGTATAGTAAGCTATCCATGAAAGATAGACATATGCCATAACGGACTTTTCTTTAGTCCTATATAAGATACACAATTCCTGCTTACATTATTTTGTTATATCTCAAAACGATTAGGCAGCGTTATCGGTGAAAGATCCCAGCCGGCTTGATTTTTTTCGACTTCTTCAACAATAATCGTTACATTTCAACAAATTTGCACAAAACATTAATCAATTATACACGTAAACCTTCCTCTTGAATCACTCCGTCCACTAGTGCCAATAATAAGCCAACCCGTTTGGTAGTTTTTGAGTTTATCGCGTTCAGACAGATAGACAGAGAGACAGACGCGGCGGGGAACTTTATTAGTGTTATTTAAGCGTAGTGATTATTTAATTACCTTTCCTGAAAAATATCAATGTAAAGTTTGAATAAAACATTCCACGTGTTTTAATTTCTCTTGTTTAGATCAATATATCCCGCCGTAATGTGATCAAAATTCTATGTACTAACAGCTTAAATGCAGAGAAAGGATTCAAGCTACTACGTATTACATTGCCTATTGTAAATTCATTCTAATGAAATACACTTTTTTAACTACAACTGCAAATAAACTTCTGAAGTTAACAACTCAACGTCGAACAAATTTACAGTTAACGTGTGAGCGCTGGGATATCTGTCATACTCGAGTAATATTATCCAAAGACATGTTTTTATATGGTTATTCTTACATCCGTGTTAGAAATTTGATAATTACTACTTTAAAATTTAATAAAATAAATCCGTGGACGATCATCAGCCAATGAAATGCTGAATGACGACAATTTCTTGAAAATTAATATGAAGATAAGTTTTTTTTTTTAATTAATACAGAACCTTCTGTTCTGTTTACTTTTAGACTTTTGGTTAAAATATTTTTAAAATTTTTCAATGTTTTTTTTTTGTAGAACTATGTTTGGACGACCGCTTAGCCTAGTGGGCAGCGACCCTGCCTGCGAAGCTGGAGGTCCCGGGTTCGAATCCTAGGTCGGGTCAGTATTTATATGACGAATATCAATACTCTCACCGGGTCTTGGTTGTTATATGTATGTGGTGTCTTCGCTTGGTACCCAAAATACAAGCTAATGCTTAGTTTGGGACCTAGACGTTGTTGTGATTGTGTGTGTTATTATTATTATTATTATTATTATGTACCTTCTTCAATTAAATTTGAAGGATTTCTATGAAACTAAATATGAAATGGAAACGATAAGGACGCTACGAGTATTATTATTTTAAGTATTGAAAACAGACTGAATTTAATTAAAATCGGATATTATACATACTTAATAACTATACGTAATACCTTTACATAAAACTTATATTGAACGATAGAGTAACAAATAAATAAAACTTATATAATCGAAACAAAATTTTAATACAGTAGGTGATTAGGTAACTACATCCAGAAAATAAATTTTATCAGCTTAATTGCGGGATCCGATTAAAAATAAATGAAACAATACAAGTCATTTGATTGCATACTGCAAAATAAACGAACTTCATGCCTTTGGTGGCGAAAATAACAATCGGCAACGACAAATTAAGTCAACGCTAGCTCAACAAAAAGACATGAACGCTTACCAAGGTGTGTTGCAAGTGTGCGTCAACGTCATATAACGGACTCCGAGTTGGTAATAGCTTCTTAAAACCCCCAAGGAATTTGCGATGGAATGGCCTCCCTCAATGCCGATGAGGGACGCGATGCGACGTGGCCTGGCGCTGTGGGCCTCCAGTATTTCTGTGTAAATAGATTACGTTAAATAAATTATTAAGGTACGCTTAAAGGTCGTTAAGACGCTTTTTAGATTATTGACACATGATGTCACAAAGGCCCTTAATGTGAAAAATATTTTTATTAATTTATTGATGCATTTCTTTGTTGAATACGTAGTACAAGAGATTTTCTAACGCATACAGTGAAGTTTTTCATTCGCGCAACGACGTACGTTTATTTCTTACACAATTTTTATCTGCAAGTCATGATTTTCTCATAATTTATTAAACAAAAAGAAGTTTTGAAAAATGTTTCATAATTTATACATTTACAAAAAAAAAAGAATTTTCAAATTGCCTAATTAATTTTTGACACGGGGAAGTGCGTAAAAATTTCATTCATAAATTCCATGCTCTATGGCGTTATTTTCTATAACACCAACATTGTTTATTTTGATATTTATGGAAGTTTGCAAGATACATGTAATTGTTTTATAACGTAGCAATAAGATTTATTTACATAATAAAAATAATACATAAGACTTCCCACACAGCGCCATCTAGTCCCAAAGTAAGCAAGTATTATGCTTGTGTTATGGGTTACTAGACAATTGATATACATCCTTAAATATTCTTTATACATATATAAATATTTTTGCGAAGACACCACATACATATAACAACCAAGACCCGGTACCAGTATCAATATTCATCATATAAATACTGACCCGACATGGGATTTGAACCCGGGATCTCCAGCTTCATAGGCAGGGTCGCTACCCACTAGGCTAAGCAGTAGTCAATACTAAAATAATTCAAATACGCTTAGTAAATCCCTTTATTTATTAAACATACTTTATTTATTAAAAACTATATATCATAGTTTATATAGTGAGATCACAGAAATGTATGTGTAATCACAATTTCCACTATTATGTAATGTAACCCCCTCCACCACGAAAAAATCCCTAACGCAACAATGGAACATTGATAATTTCAAAAACAATGTCATCATTCTATTTTGCGGTCATAATTCGTGATCTTGGACGAGGTGGAGGACGTTTCAAACCACCCTCTTCATCATAACATCTGATCCATCGGTAGATAGTCCTATACGCGTAACTATAGGACATGATTTGCGAGGGCAGTATTGGTCGTGGTAGTTCGCGTAGTGGTAATACTTGATATTAGCAGAAACGTAAAAGACGATTTATTTCTCAATTACTGTCCAACAAGTAAAATATTAGAGTTTACAAATAGAAACATGACGTGATCCTTGTGGTTTTTTTTTATTAAATAAATATTCGATGGCGCATAGCATGTATTTTAAAATCAAAAAGAAAAATATAATTTGGAATAACTGTAAAGTAAACTGTAAAGTAAAGTAAAAAATAGATTAGGCCCATTTCAAAACAGTTTCGAGACAAATTGTTTCTTATCCATATTTTGCTATTAGGAGCTGTTAAAACTGTGAGATGGTAATAATTACAAGAATAATTAATTTTACTGTTTGCCCTTGGTTTCACCTGTTCCTTTCACCAGAGCTTTTTTTGTAGGGCGCACTTTAATAATTATTATTGTGTTAAATGACTATAATACCTTAATTTTATATATTTTCATAGTAATTTGACAAGTTTATTTTTTTTTATGTTTAAATTAATGGTTTTATAAATATATGAATTTGCACTCACCGGTGACGGACGTCGCGAATTGCAAGTGTTGAGGATATTTATCTATTAGACGTCTAATCACGTCAATTTGCTCCAAAGTGAGTTGCACTGCATCCTTGTTTTGTGCAGCACACGGGACGAAAGCGGACCAAAACTGGAAGAAAAGTATGTATTAACATTGAGTGTTCTACTGATTGCAAGTGAGATACGAAAAGTTGTAATGGAAAAGTGTAAACTTTTTAACCACGTAGCTCATATTTCGACAATTACGTGTCTTGCAACACTCACGGTTCCTGTATCCTTGGTAGAGAAAAACAAAGATTTTCAGAAAAGAGTTCGAACACCTTGTACTTATGTGGAAACTTATCAATCGTAAAAGGTCGTCTTGCCTAAATCCGTGTTCGTTCAGTGCTTTACCAAATGTAGTTAGTATTCAGAATCGAACTTGCTTTTCCTAGGGGAACTTGATTGATATCGGGACATAATATTATTCCAGATTCTGTGAAATTTCTCTAAAAAAAAGGTAAGAAAAAGCATTTCAGACAAACCTAAGAAGAAGTATTAAAAATTTATAAACAAAGTAATTTTAATTTCTTTCTGTTAGCCACTTGATCGAGGAACGAGTAAATATTGTTACATGTGAATCTTACACATTGTTTAACATCACTTATCAAAAACTTAAAAGGGAACATTCCGGAAAGAGTTATAACGTCCGAACCTTCATATATAAAAAAGCGGTTTATTTAACAACGTATCAAAATCGGCGTGAGGTGTCCATGATAATGAAATTGGCGGTTGACTGACCATAATTAAAATCAACTGTAGAGCAAGAAGAACAAATAAAATGTCACTGTGTATCAAAAATTGTAAAAATGAAATAATTTATATTTTACCTAGCATTTTACTGAACACATTTGTAGTCTTTGCAGTATAAATACGTGTTTAGTATCGTACATTATTCGATAACGATCAGATGGTTCAACGCGTACCAATCGAACTATCTGCATGGAGTTTGCAAGCACTTTGTTAGTGAATAGATTGCCTGTAATTGTGTTGCATTTAGGCATTGGCCAAACCGGAATACTTGAAACGTGAGCGTTTCATGAGCGATTTTGAAATACGGACGTACATACATAATTATATTATGGCAAGCCATGTAATTTAGTAACAAGTTACTTTTTACAATGAATTGTCATTCCAGTATAAAGGGGACTTTTTAATAAAATGTCCACAACTTTAATAAATAGAAAAAATAGAGAAACATACGGTTAAGCCTTCCGTGATTGACAAAATAAATTAATACTGGTTTGGTCTCGACACTTGTCAGGTATTAAACACTCGAATTTTACCCCTCACTCTAGTCGAAACGACGTGTTTTATAATTCAAACAACACTTAGAATTAAAACGTAGGCGCTATTTAACGACCGCCACAAACTCAGGGTAGTTGCACACCTGTACGCTCATCTCGTTTCATGTGCTTTTTTATTTAAATAAACACGATGGAAAAACCAAATGGGTCACACAATCATACTTGTTTGCGTTTACATTTACTTCTTAAACTATTGGTGAACCTTGTGAAATTCGGACGATACGGGGAGGCCTTTGCGGGAATTTTGCCCGCACACGTTTGCTTAGAAAACCACAGACTAGATTAATAAAGGCGATTGACTAGGCCGAAAACACACATATATGTACTATATGGCTGGTTAGAGACCCTGACTGCAGACAAACGTTGTGGATTCGATTCCCGCCCGGGACACATATTTGTATGCATGAACATGTCTATTTGTTCCGTAGCTAGGAGTAAAATATTTATATATTATGTATATATTATTAAAAAAATATTGAAGTATGTATATCAGTTGTCTGGTAACCCATAACACAAGCAGAATACTTGCTTAGAAAGCGCTGTGTGGAATGTCCCATGTATTGTTATAAATAATCAATTTAGTATTTGTTAAAGTGATAAGGCAGAAATAATCGTCTAGCTATATAGATATATCTTTTGGTGAACTGTATCACTAAAACGTATTAGTGAGAATACCGCAATTAATCATGTATAGTGAAATATGATTGATTCTACAGAAAAAAGATCAAGAGACTTGAAAGTTTTCTATGGTATATATTTTCCAAACAGGATAAAATACCTAAATCATTTAGCTATTTTGTGCATATCTGAAGCCCTCTTGAATACACCCTAAATTTATTGATTCACCTCACCATCTCTGAGATAAATCAAGAGAAACGTTAAGAAGAAAAAAAAGTGCTAGTTTTTGATTACGTTCGTGTGATTCCAAAACTTAATAGACAAAATGTGTATATATTATACATGTGTATTTTGATATCGATGCAGTAATTTCTAAAAATCCTTTCTGTTCATTAACAATAAATGCCGCTACTGTTTAGAGATACAAAAGAACTAATATTCAAAGTTAGTGCATGCAGACGACCCTGAGCTTTTATTTGTGAAAGAGAAAAGAAGGAGTAGAACCTGAAAAATAGGAAATGAGGACCACGTGGGCAAATTGAGTTTCGGTAGGGATGTAGGCACGTTCACGCGGGCCATAAATCTCGCTTTTCAGTTGTAAAATTGTCTAAGTACATATATGTCTATGCTTCCCTCAAACACTCACTCGGTGTATTAATATCGTTTCGTGTTTTTGAATTATGCATTAAATGCATTAAAAATTCTCAAGGAGTCCCAAGTACGGTGCGGAATTCAAAATAAGGTCTTTGAATTTTCGTAATTAAAAGCCAACCGAGCGTTTAGGTTGAAAAGCATGTCAGGTGCATGACGATGGAGTCAACGGACCGTGCCGGCGGTTCTGAGATCATAATTATTTCCCAAATGATTGTGCGTTTTAAACTGGTTTTAGTCGTTTTGTTTAAATTACAATAGAGTGATTCAAAAATCACTCTATTGTAATTTAATAATGTCAAAGTAATAATTGTAATAATTAATTTTGCAGTGTATTGACACTGCAAAATTAATTATTGGAACGATTGGAATTATCGTCAAGTATGAATGTCATTTACACGTTCTGTAGTCTATGGAGCTATAGCACAAAATTAATAAAATAAGTTAGGTAAGCCCAAGCCGCAGCGAACCTGTTTCAAATCTATAAGGCCAAGTGGTCGTGGTTCGAATCCGGGCGTGTACCAATGAGTATTTTCTAACATAAGTACGTTAACTTTCACTGACTCTGTGCCTCGAAGAGAACGTTAAGCAGTCGGTCCCGGTCCATAGATGGCGGTCGTCACAATCCGCCAACCCGCATTGGAGCAGCGTGGTAGATTTAAGCTTCAAACCCTCTTATGTTGAGGGGACAACTAAGCCCCTGCAGTGGGGTATAAAAGGGGCTGATGGATTGGAATGGGACGGAGGTCTAACGAGAGACTTACCTGTCAGTTATGACGTTCCATGATAGCTGAGTCGTTATATGTATATAATATTTAAGTGCCTATAGCAGTTGTCTAGTAACACATAATGCAAGCATAATACTTGCTTACTTTGTAACTAGATGGCGCTGTGTGGGACGCCGTAGGTATTATTAGTATTAAATGGATGACCGTTTCTAATTCGCTCAATAACTCAAAACTTTTTCTACTTTGGCCTTAACTATAGAAAAAGCATGAACGTATAGAAGTAAACTTCAATGTAGAAGAGAGAAACATTTCATATTTCGCTCGCCAGCCGTCAAAGTCAAGTAGAATTTGTTGTGTTTATTTATTCCGAAATCCTAATAAATCGTGAACGACTGTGCTTCTTACATGAATGACTCGCACTTTTGAAGTTTGTACTCCAGCGCTACGTAACAGGCGCCCGGTGCGCAAAAATTGAAAATTAACTCTCGTTTGACACTGAATTCCGCGTTCGTGCGATGTCCAGCTCGCACGTGATATAAATACCACTTGTTACGATGAGTTTCAAATAGTTTCAAGTGACGATACTCGATAGTGACGGCATAAAACAATGGTATATAAATTTTTAGTTCTTAGGCGCTGTACACGTTTACCATACAAATATTTTACGTAATCGCTAACGAGTAAACCGCTTTATACTCACGATAGCGGTGCAGAACCATTTCCATGTGAGTTCGATTGCACTTTTCCATTCCATT
The DNA here is from genome assembly GCA_949709985.1 of Luffia ferchaultella. Taxonomy (NCBI): domain Eukaryota; kingdom Metazoa; phylum Arthropoda; class Insecta; order Lepidoptera; family Psychidae; genus Luffia; species Luffia ferchaultella. Next base: position 20,839,420 of record OX453243.1, on the reverse strand, counting down.
CCATCAGCCCTTTTTATACCTCACTGCAGGGGCTTAGGCCTTCTTTCAACATTAGGGGATTTGGAGTTTAAATCCACCACGCTGCTCCAATGCGGGTTGGGATCCCACTTTATTATATGTAATTTTTAGCGATAACTGCTTACATAAGAGCATGGTAGACGAATACTGAACCGGATCCGAACTTCGTCTTAGGTTCAATAGGTATCTGTTTTGGGGTACCTATAGTCATTTTGTGGTGAGAAAGTTAATCAAAACTAATATTCACATTCAAATACATTACAATGTAATTAGTACTTACTACGAGAAAAAGACTTATTCGGATACGCTAGGCGGTCATTGACTGGCCAACACTACCCCGAAACGTGTAACATAATTACATGTGCAAACTATTCGCTAAAAAAAGTTAAATAAAAAGAATTAAAAATCCACGACCAAAAAACCTCAAGTAAAAAATGATGAAAAGGCGGTCCATTAAAAAAAAATCCAATAATTACATAAAAGCATTTTAATTTATAATTGACTTAAAACAATAAAATTAAAGAATGCTAAATAACCGTAGTGCGTGGCTACGATCACAACCGAAGTTTATTATCTATCTATGCCGCATATAAGGATTGTACGAGGAACATTACAGACAGACAGACAGACGGCAGAGTGATTCTATAACGGTTACTTAAAGTTGAGGAAGTTATGTGCTCCTGTAGTGAAAGCTTGAAAACCTGATGATGCACAAAGGCATTAAATAGATAATTTGAATAAAAACATATTTTTTTCCCTATAGAAAAACTCAGTAAAATTAAATTAGAACGATGTTATACAATATTTAACACGTGGCATTAAAAACTTCTCTACGTATTTAGAGGTATTTTTCATAATTTGAGCGAACATTTCTGAAACGTGAAAATTTTAGTAGAAAACTAATTTTCCGCAAGAGTGAGGCGACACGCGATCCAATGGCATGAATATTCAAATTATACGAGTACGTGAATGTTTTGGAGAGAAAAGTTACATACAAGTATTAATTTGCTGTCAAATTAATTTACTCTATGATTAATCCTATAAATATATTACTTCCGGTAATTTATATTTTTGAATTTTGACATTTTTTACGTTTACTAATTAGTAGGTTTTTGACACTAGACACTTTTAAATGGAAGTGTGCCATTTAAAATATCGTGAAACACTAATGACATGTTGATAAGTATAAAGTGTTAACTGATAAGTAAAAACAATGTGCGATGGATTACAACGTTAACTAACCGCCCGAAAAATTATGACCAATTGAACCCGCGAGATGAAATGTATGAATTTAATGTTAATGTACTAAAACGTACTAAATATACAAATGTTATATATTTTTTTTTTTAGTTTATTTCATGAGTGATCTGATTGACCTATTGGCGTTTATGTAAATAACGTTCTAAAAGTAAAATAAATTATTTAACTGGCATTGGAGAGAATGAATCGTTTTAAATTCGCCTCGTTGATTTTCTACCCAGTGGATATTGAATTAAATATTCATTTGACTGTTAAAGCGTAAACTTTTAATGCAAAGTATACACTGAAATTAATTTGATTTGCATAACTAATATACAAAACCGTAATTGCAAGTTTATCTTTCGGCCTTTACATTTATGTTCGTTTTAAAATTATTACATCGATCGCAAGAAAAAGTTTCAGTTAAAGCTTTGAAATAAGCGGACTGTTTTCGTGTCCATTATCAAATGTTGTTTAGATTCCTTCAGTGCCGCTCATAATGTACTCGAAAACTAAGATATTATTTTTTTCGGATTTATGCCATCGACAACGACATGTCCGACAACCATAAAAGACAAGTGCGTACTGAAAAGTTTTCTCTTGGAGCGGGACAAAAAGGGAGCGCGCTATCTATCATATAGTACCTACCTACTGTTACAATATTGCCGCAGTACAAACTATAATGGTTGTTTGAGGACACCCGATAATAGGATACGAGTACAATTCCTGAAAAATATTGTAAAAATTGTTATAATCGACTATGAAAACATATGTCAAAAAATATTATCTCAAAGAAGTAGGGAAATTATTTTCAAATTACATTATTTTTTTTATATTTAATTATTCTTATTTTCAATACAAAATTTACATACATTGTTTAACACATGCAGATTCTATGTCTAAGGATAGGTTAGGAATATGAAACGGGTAATAATCACATATTATTTTTTTGTTAATACTTTTTAAACGTTGAAACTGGTCCTGTGCGTGTGGGGCACGCATCAACATAGGATTTCAAAGCATTTTAATGCGGTAAACGGTGTTTTAGCTACTTTTGTTAGTCTTATGAGGATAAAATATCTAATGAAATTACAATCACTGAAACTAGTGCGTTATGTTTAGAAGAAATGGGGCGGTAGAAAAAATTTCGTATAATTATAGTGTTACTAGTGAATTGTTTATTAAACAATTTTTTTTAAATATAATATACGCCGTATTCGGCTGAACGCAATCCATAATTATAGAGCATGTTGAGCTTACTAAACAAAAAGTTTCAAGTGAGCAGATGTCGCAAACTAACGGTTACCTTAATAAACCAAAGTTTCATTTTTTATCACTTATATTATTTTTTTAACTTTTTTTACTTGCGAATGTTTGATATCTCTAAATACGACTTACTTCTGCTGCTCAAATTTCTTTGATTCCATACAATGATTTGGTCCTTTTAAATAACTAGAGTAAAGGATGCAAAAATCAAATCTGTTTTTTGGGTTATTTTGGATTGGGTTGGGCGCATTTGACCATAAAACTAATTATGCCAATTTACTTTTTATAAAAAAATAGGGACGACTCCAAAAGAAGAGAACTTATGTTGCACCACGGTTTAAAATGGTGCCACAGTACCAATGTACTTAGTTTTATTAAAACCATTTAACGGGAAGTGGACGAAATTAAAAACTGGGGTTAGACCCCTAGGCGAGGATTATTTTTTCAAATTTAAATTAGACCAAACTTGATATATGTATATATATCCTATTCAATAAAAGACAAACAAATTGATTGACAATCGACAAAGATAACGCGTACGTAGACAAAAGAAATAGTTGAATTTAGAACCTCTTTCTTTTTGAAGTTGGTTAAAAAATTTAATAATAAGATATACATGCTTTCGCCATTGCATAATGTTAGCGAAAGTATTTTAATTTCTCGATTCAAGTTACTTAAAGTTTATCTTTAGTTTCATTAAAAACTTTCTTCCGACAAGAATCGACGCCCTAAACGAACGGTTTAAAGCATACTCGACTCACGTGGACTAGACAGTTGTACCGACACCCCCTTTAGCCTATCTCCCTTTTCAACTTTTAAACGATATCTAAGCAAAAAATTATAACGATGTTGATGTATAACTTTCTATAGTCGAAAGATTTTTTAAAATCAGTTTAGTAGTTTTTGAACTCACCCGTAACAAACAAAAAAAATTTGTTTCTCTTTATAATATTAGTTTAAATTAGGTTTAAGTCACTTTAGCGACCTTGAAATCGAACTCGCAGTTTCTCAAATAGGAATCATTTTACTAAAAGCCAGGTGTAATTTGGGTGTTCTTTGTTTCAAAATAAGCCTTTGAATTCAGATTACGTCATGAATTTTAACGTACAAGTGTTTCCGGAGGTACAATGGGAATATTATTTGATCCTGGACTTGACATTGATGTATGTTTAGGGTGTGAAAATGACGTGTCGAATTTCTATAATAGTCATATTATTGTTGAAATTTAACAGACAATTATCGTATTTCGTTGCTATAGATATTGCTCAATTAAATCATGACACGGATTTTAAAATAATACAGGTTTGCCGTGTTTTTGCCATGAAAAAATGTTGGAATTATTTTGTGTCTTCTTTGCTGATTTCTGGCTGCTAAATTTAAATTTTCTCTTAACACAATTTCTAAATATGCAAGTATTAATTACGAGTAAATACATTAAGTATTAGCATTTACAAGAAAAATATTTCTCACTATCGTTGCGGGTTCGGTTCCCGCCCGGCACCAATATTTGTGTGCATGAACATGTCTAATTGTTCCGTGTCTGGATACATGTAGGAATTTCACTGTATATATTACTAAAAAAAAATTTATGTATATATATCACCTGTTTGCTACCCATAATACAAGCTTTGCTTAGTTTTTTTTTAATTTGTTTGGTCCTAGATGGCCCTATGTGGGATGACCCAGATATTATATTATACGAAGAATTACTGCAGTAGATATGATGCACTTTAACGGCTAAGCTGATTACGATACGTTTTTTTTTACTTAGGTAGCATTACAGAGCAGGTTCTTAGATATAGTTGTTTTACTGCGGTGGCCCCCAGGAGCCGCTGCACTAAAGGTGTTACTCTCAAACGATTATACTAATCACAATACGGTTTTATACATTGCATTAGTATCACTTCACGGCAGGTTCTTAAAAAAATTTACGGATATAGGCCCCCAGGGATAGCTGCATCAAATATGTTACTCTTAAACAGCTGATCACAGTATAGTACTTTACATGAAATTGGTATCTCTTCAGAATAGGTTCTTAAATATCAGGGGGCATTGCAGCCGATTTGTTCTTATAAAACGGATCGGTGAACATATTGTGACAGGGTTAGTATAACACTATGTTGTTAGACTTGTTTTACAGTTATAGGCCACCAAAGAGCGCTGCAGAAACCTCTCCGAAAGATTTCTCTGGAATTGCAGTCTTCAGCTCAAGAGTTTTTGCATTATTTAGTTTACCGCCAGGGGGCACAGTAGTAGATATGTTATTTTGAAATATGTTTTTTTATCAGCAACCTGTAAAGGTTTCGCTGTTGGGCATAGGCCCATTAATATCTTTAAATTAATACATAAAAAACTAAAATTAAAATTTTATAAGCTTGCTACGAAATTTAAAAAGAAGTTAAGAAAAGAAATATTACAGCGTTTGTCTTCTAAAAAGAGTGAAATAAAGGAATACTGTGTTCAATCTCACACTTTCAGAACAATAGAATTTAAGATTCGGAAGTTCTACCCAGCCTACATACGCTGCGGGGTCGCGCATGACAATTAATCAACATATAATAAATATTATATTAATTTTTTTTGTTTCAATATTTGTGATTTAAAACGCAGTATATAATGGAATAATTTCTTTAAAGTGAAATAATTAAATGTGATAACGAAATACAACACTACTAATTTAAAAAGAAAATACCTTTAATTATATAATTCTTCAATTATTTTTTGGCTAAATTTAAAAAGTATATAACTAAAATTTTATCTATATTAATAAAATTGAAGTGTCTGTCTGTCTGTCTGTCTGTCTGTCTGTCTGTTCCGGCTAATCTCCGAAACGGCTGAACCGATTTCAATGAAACTTTGCAGACGTGCTGAGGGCATTACTGCGGGTGACATAGGCTACTTTTTGTCTGTCTGTCTGTCCATCTGTCTGTCTGTTTGAGCTGATCTCAGAAACGGCTAAACCAATTTCAATGAAATTTGGCAGACGTGCAAAGGGTAATATCAGGAGTGACAAAGGCTGCTTTTTGTTTGTCTGTCTGTCCGTCTGTCTGTCTGTTCGAGCTCATCTCCGAAACGGCTGAACCGATTTCAATGAAACTTGGCAGACATGCAGATGGCATTATCGGGAGTGACATAAGCTGTTTTTTGTAAGTCTGTCTGTCAATCTGTCTATCTGTTCCGGCTAATCTCCGAAACGGCTAACCTGATTTCAATGAACCTTTGCAGACGTACAAAGGGCTTTACCGGGGATGACATAGGTTATCGTGTTGGTACTCAAACTTGATGTTTTGGTGAGATCTATGTGACCACGTGACCACATTTTTAAATGCTTATATTTTCGAAACCATCGATCGCAGACCTATCATGTTGGTACTCAAACTTGATGTTTTGACGAGATCTATGTGACCACGTGACCACATTTTTAAATGCTTATATTTTCGAAACCATCAATCGCAGACCTATCGTGTTGGTACTCAAACTTAATGTTTCGACAAGGTCTATGTGACCACGTGACCAAATTTTTAAAAGCTTATATTTTCGGATCTATCAATCGCAGACCTATCATGCTGATACTCAAACTTAATGTTTTGACGAGATCTATGTGACCACGTGACCAAATTTTTAAAAGCTTATATTTTCGAATCTATCAATCGCAGACCTATCGTGTTGGTACTCAAACTTGATGTTTTGACGAGATCTATGTGACCACGTGACCACATTTTTAAATGCTTATATTTCGAAACTATCAATCGCAGACCTATCGTGTTGGTACTCAAACTTGATGTTTTGACGAGATCTATGTGACCACGTGACCACATTTTTAAATGCTTATATTTTTGAAACCATCAATCGCAGACCTATCGTGTTGGTACTCAAACTTGATGTTTTGACGAGATCTATGTGACCACATGACCATATTTTTAAATGCTTATATTTTCGAAATCCTCAATCGCAGACGTAGCGAGTTGGTACTCAAACTTGATGTTTTGACGAGATCTATGTGACCACGTGACCACATTTTTAAATGCTTATATTTTCGAAACCATCAATCGCAGACCTATCGTGTTGGTACTCAAACTTGATGTTTTGACGAGATCTATGTGACCACATGACCATATTTTTAAATGCTTATATTTTCGAAATCCTCAATCGCAGACGTAGCGAGTTGGTACTCAAACTTGATGTTTTGACGAGATCTATGTGACCACGTGACCACATTTTTAAATGCTTATATTTTCGAAACCATCAATCGCAGACCTATCGTGTTGGTATTCAAACTTGATGTTTTGACGAGATCTATGTGACCACGTGACCACATTTTTAAATGCTCATATTTTCGAAACCATCAATCGCAGATCTATCGTGTTGGTATTCAAACTTGATGTTTTGACGAGATCTATGTGACCACGTGACCACATTTTTAAATGCTCATATTTTCGAAACCATCAATCGCAGATCTATCGTGTTGGTACTCAAACTTGATGTTTTGACGAGATCTATGTGACCACGTGACCACATTTTTAAATGCTCATATTTTCGAAACCATCAATCGCAGACCTATCGTGTTGGTACTCAAATTTGATGTTTTGACGAGATCTATGTGACCACGTGACCACATTTTTAAATGCTTATATTTTCGAAACCATCAATCGCAGACCTATCGTGTTTGTACTCAAACTTGATGTTTTGACGAGATCTATGTGACCACGTGACCACATTTTTAAATGCTCATATTTTCGAAACCATCAATCGCAGATCTATCGTGTTGGTATTCAAACTTGATGTTTTGACGAGATCTATGTGACCACGTGACCACATTTTTAAATGCTCATATTTTCGAAACCATCAATCGCAGATCTATCGTGTTGGTACTCAAACTTGATGTTTTGACGAGATCTATGTGACCACGTGACCACATTTTTAAATGCTCATATTTTCGAAACCATCAATCGCAGACCTATCGTGTTGGTACTCAAATTTGATGTTTTGACGAGATCTATGTGACCACGTGACCACATTTTTAAATGCTTATATTTTCGAAACCATCAATCGCAGACCTATCGTGTTTGTACTCAAACTTGATGTTTTGACGAGATCTATGTGACCATGTGACCAAATTTTCAAAAGCTTATATTTTCGAAACCATCAATCGCAGACCTATCGTGTTTGTACTCAAACTTGATGTTTTGACGAGATCTATGTGATGACATGACCAAATTTTTTATCTGCCTGTCTGTCTGTTTGTCCGAAACGGCTAAACCGATTTTAATGAAACTTCAAAGATGTGATTATAAGATTATCTGGAGTGACATACAATACTTTTTGATTGTCTGTCTGGCCGTCTCTCTGTCTTTTGAGCTAAACTCTAAAACATTTTAACCAATTTTCATGAAACTTCGCAGACGTGAAAAGACGGGTGAGAGGAGTGATATACGCTACTTTTTGTTAGTATGTTTGTTTGTTCGTTCGTTCGTTTGTCTGTCTGTCTGTCTATATAGTTCAAGCTGAACTTTTGAAGATTTTAATGCAACTACGCAGACATTAAAAATAGGTTGTCAAGAGTTATATAGGAAACTTTTTGTCCGTGTAGCTGTCAGTCTGTCTTTTTGTTCCGGCTTATCTCCAAAACGACTAAACCACTTCTATGAATCTTCGCAGACATAAAAATGAGGTTACCAGGAGTGACACAAGTCTGTGTGTTTGTCTGTATGTTTGTTAGGCCTAATTGTCCAAACAGTTGATCCGATTTTACTGAAATTTTGTAAATATAAAAAAGCGTTGTCAAGAGTGAAAAGCAATTTTTTTATATATACCTACATATAGAAAATCATAGTGTCTGTTAGTCTATCTGTCTGTTCCTATTAATCTCCAAAACACCTGACTGATTTTAAGACCGACTTGAGGGATAGCTATTCTTCATGCTAAAATGTCTAAATAGATTTTTATGAAATTAGGTATAGAGATTTCTTAGGCAGTTGAGTTTCAGAATGTTCTAGAAAGTGTTAGAATTTTCTGGAGCGTCGCATTCCTTTAACTGTGTCAGTACAACTGTGGTCAACGCGAGCGAAGCCCGCGGGCGGAAAGCTAGTGTACAATATAATTAGTATTTTCATATATCATTTAATATTTTCTTACGAATTTGTATAGTTTGAATCGCTTATATGTATCATCCGATATTTGGGCATGTTCTCGAAAGACCACCAAATATTTGACATCAGTGCGAATAATACCAAAGCTCTTCCTCGAAGGGCACCAATCCACATTTTGATTCTGTATTCTTCGCGGAAAACGAAATAATATTCAATTTTATTCCACGATGAGCACCTACGAATTCAGCTTCAAACGATATGATATAAAAGTAACGGGAAGTTATCCACGTTGTCGACAAAAATCGGCAGTACAACACTTTTATTGTGTTTATCTATTTTCCTTGAGTTAACTCCTGCTTGTTTCTGTTAGGTAATAGATTTCTTTCAGATAACAATCTATATTGTATTTAGAAATAGAAACAATAATATAATATTAAAATATATATATTAATGATTAAAATTTCCCAAGCCTGTGTAATTTGCATAGAAAGCTAGTGCTTTACTCATTAACATTAAATTTTATCTGCAAATTAATTCATCATCATCAGCCCGTGTCTCTCCACTGCAGAATATAGGCTTCTCCTAAAGCTCGCCACCATATACGCCTTTCCCATCCAACTATCCAACCATGCAAATTAATTAGTTAAGATAAATTCCTATAGATAGTTTCAAGTCTACAGAACATTACTTACTATAACATCGTTAAATAGTTCGACCAGTTATTGGTTTAAGGAGTACAAGTAGTAGTTAGTATGGATGGTTCGACATCTCCTTGTAAATCATCGGTGTTTTATGAAATCATCACGTTTTTTACGCATCTATTCATCAAGTATATTGGAGGTTTTGGAGAAAAATTTGAGTAATATCTGTAATGGCCGAGCAGATAAGCACACCAGCTTAGATAGATATGTATTTGTTTGATAGTTGACATAATGCTAATAGGGTAATCTATACGATATTTTGTTTTTCATTTCAATAATTACTTAATTTAATAAAAAACCCAAAACTCAAAATTAAATTTAATTTAATATGTATTTTTAGTCATATTCAGTTTTTCTATTTTATAAGTAACCGTTACAGCGCCAGGTAGATGCGGCAACCATGCCAGTGGTTAAGTGAAGGGCAGGTGTTACATAGATAACTAACCAGCACTAATGTATCGTGTGCAAGTTGTAAGAATTGTCAGTTTTTATATTATAGAAAATTATTTTAATCGGAACTGGTAGGAGATCGTCATCAGCAAAAATTTTAAAGTATTAGAAATGTGTGAATGTTTGATGTTTTAGCCCGTGAATGAAAGTTTATACATCAAAACGATTTAGGGAAATCTCAAATGAATGCAACAAAGGTCCAAAATGTGTGTATATAATATGGTCTTTTTAATAAAGGTTGTAAATGGCTTAGTCAAATAATTTTTAATTTATTACAAAAAACACAGTACAACTTCTAGCTGTTTTTTTTATTTTTAAGAATAAGAAGAGTAGAATACATATTGAATTATCTTTTAGTGTATGATAGTTATGCATATTAATTTTACGTTTATCGGATTTATTGATTCAATGGAGTCCTAGTTTATAGTTATAATTTAAAAATTCTAAAAAAAAATTATTTAATGTAGTTAATCGTATTTACCGCCTCTATTTATGCCCCATATCTTCTTTTATCGTTCTGTCTTCGAAACGTATAAGTTCAAACAAATAAATACACTTCTTTTTAGTATTGGTTATCTTGTATTTCACGAAAAAAAGTAATTGTATTTCATAAATATTATTTATTATTTTTATTATATTCATATTTGTTTTGCCTCTGTTCGTAAAAAAGGTCTTGTATCAGATGGTCAGTAAAAATGGGACCAGTATAGGATATTCCTTTAATTACGGGTCATTTGTAGGTATGTTTTGAAAGGCAGGGACGTTTTACCCTTCCAACGGTAACAAGGAAACGCTCGCATCGCGTCCCAGAAACAAATCGCCCTAGGGATTGTGGGATCGCAATTTTTACCTATTTCATTTCAACTCTTAACCTTAAACCCACAGACCAAGGTGTGAATTTCGACGATTCGTTTTATATTTTCAGCAAGTAAGTAGGGTAATTGAATTTGGGCAGAAATGGATTTTGGGGGCTTATAAATTCGTAAATGGATTGGTATTTTTAAAGGTGTTACATCCCACATGTCCCGTTTCACAGACGTGTCCCGGTTCAATCATTGCGTCCTTTTTGAAAGAGAGTAACGTATTTTTTCAAGCGTGTCCATTGAAAAACTTCGCCATTTTTACAAATATGAAAGGGATCGATCCCCCGGCCGTTGTGTTCGTTTGTCCGCGAGGATTTTATTCATCTATCAATACACATACGTTTTGACTATATGTATATATTTTTTTTACCTGTTTGAATACCCTTGGCTTGTCCATTTTAGTATCAGGAAATCCCTCTCAAAATTACGTCATTTAATTTTCATCATATTTTGTTACCGCGAACTACGCCGTGTTTATATAATTATATTATAAAGGAAAGATTGCATGAAACAATAAACACACGATACCGGGGTTACCACTTTTGACCGGATGCCTTTGCGGAGCAATAGAACGAATAATATTGGCAGTCATCCATTCCAGCATGAGTGTAAAAAACCAGTTACAATAATTTTGGTATAATTATTCAAACACTAGCGGTCGTACTCGGCTCCAAGTGGACTACAGAAACGTTCCCCTTCCCATTCCCTACACGATCCCTCCGCCCTTTCAGCCACTTACTCTCCCCTGCCCTCCTATCCCTTTACCTCCCCTTACCCCTATCAACCCAGCCTCTATGCTCACTAAAAAGTCCTTTTTTTCCAATGAAATTACCATCAAAATTGGTTCAGCCATTCCGGAGATTAGCCCGGAAGTAAACAAACATACTATAAAATTTTTATAATTCATTGGATATTAAGTTTTCCGTCTCCTAAGCTCGCGTGGACTACACAATTGTACCGTGACCCCTTTTTCCGGGATAAAAGTAGCCTATTTCACTCTTCAGCTTATATAAACTATATCCATGCGAAAAATTATAGCGGTTCCGGTACAACTGTCGTCCACGCGAGAGGACCCGCAAGCGGAAAAGTAGTTTGAGAATACTATATAGCCCATGTTACTCGCTGATAATGTAGCTTTCTATAGGTAAAAAAAGTTTATAAATCAATGTATAACTGTGTAGTCCACGCGTGCGAAGCCGCGGACAGAATGTTAATATCTTTATAAATTATAGTCTATATGTTATTTTGATGAGAAAGCTACATAATTGTAAAATTTCATTAAAGTGCATTTAGCAGTTTTTGTGTGAAAGCGCAACAAACATTCATATCATTATAAGCATAATTACACATACCAGACAAAATAAAAATGTGTAATTTTGGAGTGAGAAAATAATGAGGAAACATAAACTAAAAATTTAAAAAATCCTATAACTAATTATTAAAAATGGTAATCAAATAAAACTAATCTAATAATCCACCCCTCGTTGCACCCGACGCAATTGTGCAATTCTTTGCACCAGGAAGAAACCGGAACGGGGGTCAAGGCCCCTTTCTCTCAGACGACGGCCGATGCCCGCGACGAAACATTTGGCTTCACTCCCCCAACAGCCAGCATCTTCAACCGTAATAGAGACGAACAAGTATTTACTCTCCAGAGAAGAGTATTTGACTCGTTTTCTGGCGGCTGCAGACTCCGCAGCGGCTCCGGCCGTTCCCACGGTGCCACCAAGGTGAGAGGCGGCAAATGTGCTGACACACGTTGCGTCCCAAAGTAGACACCTACCCTTCTCCCACGGTACCAAAGTCATACCATCGGGTCTTTTGCCATCAGAATGGCTAAAACCAGGAGGCTCCAACACACATGGAACATTGGCCGAAATGAAAGCCCTGCGGACTATGTCGTTAAGAGCGTGGTATCGCGGAAATCTCCCCGAGCAGCGACGACAACTCAACGCGTGGTGTCCGTCGGCCTCCACCATGGAACCGCAGATGCATAGGTGTCGTTCACAAACATCGCAGCCCAGGCGGAGCTCCACTGCCACACGCAAAGACTCGCCGTCAAGTAGGGTACCCATGTGCGGGGAGCGAAGAGCATTTAGCCAGGCTCCGGACTCAGCCCGTAACACTGCTCGCAGCCTCGCTAAGTCCACCCCTGCCGCCTGGACCAAGAGACTGTTAAAAACCCTTTCAGCTCCCGTTTCGTCCCATGCGCGCTGGCTATGTAGAATCGCCGGCAACGGCGCGCCCGGGTTGAGAGCCACCCAAGAGGCGTCAGTTGCGTAGGATATGTCCGCCCTGTCATCTTTACAAGATAGGATATTAGTGACAAGGTCGGCGACCGCATGCACCGACGCCAAGAAGGCTGGCAGGCCAACACCCCGTACGCACCGAACCCCCAGCCTTCCATGTCGGATTGGTAAGGTGGCTTGAAGCCGCTGGTTCGACTCGAGACGGACGTTCAAAATCTCCTCGAGGAGATGCTTCAAGACGTCATCGAAAGAGTCAACCTCCTCAGGGAAAAGCCAGCTAGGAGACGTCCTCAAAAGGTAAGTAACTCTAGGAGCAGCGAAGCACATCCGCAAAAGGACAAGAGCAATGTGGGCAGAAAGGTCTTTCAGCCGTGCCTGTGTGCCAAGAAGAAGTCTTCTCCTTGCAGCAATGGCCATAGGGATGGCTTCTGGGAATATCGGTGAGCCTAGAAGGTCAAAAGTTAAGGAAGACAGCTCCCTGAGGCCAGGAAGAAGAGAGAAAAACAAGGGGAAAGAGAAACGTGATTCACGGCAGCAAGGAAAAAACTCACACTTGCTTGCATTAATCTCCAGCCCGAGCTCATTTAGACGCGGTACTAGATAGTGTGAATCCTGCTCGACCACTTCAGGTCTGCCTCCGATGGTCCCGTCATCCAGGTACCAAATGTTTAAAGGGGCTTTGAGCTCTTGTATCACTTTCTGGATTACAAGGCAGAAAAGTAGAGGCCCCAATGGATCCCCCTGCTGCACGCCAACTTGAGAAAGGATGAGCGAGCCGTCATGATATAAATAATAATAATAATACGCAGTATCTCGTAAGTATAAACTATACAAAAATTGTAATTAGTAAGTAGATATCATGTTATATATAACATACCTATATATATAACATACCTATATATATAACATATATATATATATATATATACCTATATGTTATAAAAATAATGGCCAAATTTTGTGGGTTCTATACCTACTGTTATATAACATAATTATCGTTACGTACTCACTGCCATATGACACATAAAACTTATTATATATCAACTTCGCTTGGTACCCAAAACACAAGCTAATGCTTAGTTTGGGACCTAGACGTTGTTGTGATTGTGTGTGTTATTATTATTATTATTTAAAAAAATTGAAAATATATATTTTTTGGTTTAAAACTAAAAAAATAATTTGATTCCGGGTTTTACCTTTACTTTTGCTGTGAAAACTTGCTTCTTGTTTTTCTTAAGAGATTCCATGTCAACGGGAAGGACCTAATCTAATCTAATAACCTACATGTTCTAATTGACTTGCGAGTGTCGCAATATGTGGTATAAATGGCCGTAGTTTTTGATTGCGTTTATTTAAAAGCTTATTTTTTTTACAGCTCCAAGGGACCGTAGACCTAAAAATTTGATAGGTATTAATATGAACTTGATACTTTAACGCATTCCTAAGAAAAATGATCTTTACAACGGCAGACAGACGGCAAACAAAGTGGTTATATATGGGTTCTTTTTAAGGTTCCGTAGCCAAATGGCAAAAAAGAAACCCTTATAGTTTCGCCATGTCCGTCCGTCCGTCTGTCTGTCTGTCTGTGGTTTTTCTCGGAAACTATTGGCAATATATAGATGAAATTTAGAAGGGAGGTGTATTTTATGAACGGCTACACAACGACATAGTGTAATTAAGAAATTTCACTAAGAAATAATTGGTCGCCATACTACATGTAACTGAAGTACGATAAAAAAAGTTCATCGTATATTAACGCGAGAGGTACCAAACGATAGGTCTTAAAAAAATATATCAAGGTTTCAAACATTTCTTTTTATTTTAGGAAAAAGTTGTTGGGTGTTTTTGGATATGTAGAAAAATTTGGATATCTTTGTGATGTTATTGTAATAGGTAATTTAAAAATCATTTTATGATGAAAACGACATTGTATTACTAGGTACTACAAACTTACGCTTTCCTTTGCAGATCTTATTCTCTACACAATCGATACTAAAAGTCAAAGGTTCACTATGATAAGTTATAAAAATTGTCTCTAGCTATCAATGCACTCATGTTATTACTTTTCGGATTAGCCAGAGAGGATCGAGCGTGAATTTATACAATAATTCTTAAATTACATAATAATAACGATTAGTGGTTAAGTCCGATTAACGTCGCGCTCGTTTTTTCATATTGTATGGTGGTACGGAACCCATCGTGTGCGAGTCCGATTCGCACTTGGCCGGTTTTTTTTTTAAGGCACAAAACCTTAAAAATATATACCTATGCTCTGAATTATTGATTGATGCTTTCTATTGAGTTTATAATACTTCGTATAAACAAAGATTGAAATATATTCATTACATTTCTCTCCGCGCGCAAACAGCAGCAAGTTCAAAGTCACACAAAGACAGCTGCCCCACTTTTCGGACGCGTGTTGTCGACGTTTAAGCCTATTGAGTATAGATTGACTTTTTCACATTGCACGTAGAAGAAATTTTTTAATCAGGCTTTTCATCCCTCTACTGCTTGAGACATAGCTGTATATGTCTCAACATGCAGCTAAAGTGGTTAGACCGTAAGCTGATCCAGTGCAACTCGGATGTTGACCTCCAACATCACATAAGTGACGAAGTCGTAGGAGCTATGATATTTATCAGGCTTATGTTTTTGTAGACTAATAAACTTCAATACTGTTTGCGTCGGGGGTTAAAAACACACGAGTCAAACTTCTACGGCGAGGATCAAACTTACGAACTTTGTAGTTTATTTACTCAGCTAACCTACCACAACTGAAGTACATGATAGACTGTAGACAGGTATATAGACTATATATACAGATCCTGTATATACAGACTATATACAGGACTATAGACAGGCTGTATTTACCGGACACTGTGTATATATCTGTCTTGTGGCGGTGATCACTGGCGAGTGAAACTATCTTTCTTTGGAAACTCGATTTATACATACTACAATAGTTAATAGAGTGCCACAAGCTATATGCCTAGAACTTATGTCATAGAGTAGGCTAATCACTTATTATAAAAAACAGACAGGAGAATTAAGGAGAAGATAAAGAGAAGATTTAGCACGAGGAAAATGCGATTGAGGATATACCGTTAACCTGAAAACACTTCCGAAATATTTAAATACCCTCACCACTTTCTAAAACCATCAGTTTTAATCGAATTCACTGAAATAAAAATCATATTTTACTTTATTGCTTTCGATTTGCTGATGTTCCGAACGGAAATTGATAATACCAAATCGGATCCGTTTTCGAATATTCAACTACCGGCCGAGTTTTGAGAAGTTACATTGTTACACTGTCAAGTTGTAACGTAGTCATCGAGCAAGACGTTACACCGCAAGATAAGTACCTGTCATACAGTCGGTTGATGCGTCACACCAATATGAATTATTCATGGAGGGTAACGAAGAGGAGGACTCGCAGAGGTAATATCTATGCCGATACCGTGGCTGCGTTTAATACCGCCAAATGAAGATTTATTCGACACAGGGAAAAATGTTTTACATTCGGCGTATAGGATCGGGCTTGTTTTTTATGAAATGAATTCTTTGTTTGGAATAGGCTCAGAAAGGCCACTTACACTCGTCAAAATTTTGTTGCCGACTCTTCGGAATATTTTAGAAGAAGGGAATATAAAATATATATTACAAATATTTATACATTGTAACATTGACGACCGCTTAGCCTAGTGGGTAGCAACCTTGCCTATGAAGCTGGAGGTCCCGGGTTCAAATCCCAGGTCGATATTGGTTTGAAATTTTTTGTTTGAAATTTGAAATGAAATTTATTTATCGTAACAAAAGAGAAAGCATTGCATGCAACACTAACAATAAATTATTATGTGCCGTATCTCTCACACTAGGATTCCCTGTGTGGTAACGGGTCTTGGTTGTTATATGTATGTGGTGTCTTTGCTTGGTACCCAAAACACAAGCTAATGCTTAGTTTGGGGCCAAGACGTTGCTGTGATGTATACGTTATTATATTATATTATTACATTCACAATATCGTGTAATGTCGTGATAGCCCAGAGCGCAACGAACCTGTCTGAAATTTATAAAGCCCCATAGGGCCATGGTTCGAATCCGGGCGTGTACCATTGAGTTTTTCTGACTTAAGTACACAATATCACTGACACCGTGCTTCGGAGGGCACGTTAAGAAGTCGGTCCCGGACGCTGTCAATAGATGGCGGTCGTTACAGTTCCCAACCCGCAGTGGAGCAGCGTGCTGGACTTAAGCTCCAAGCCCCCTGCTCACCCTGGGGGAGGCCTAAGCCCCTACAGTGAGTAAAAATGGGCTGATGATGATTCACAATATCACGGAGCAGAAAAGTTTGTAGTTTTAACTTTACAATTATGAGCCCCTGTAAGTTGTCCGTCGCCGACAAGCCCTCGAGCACGATTGAACGCAGCGAGCGTGTACATAGGTGTATAGCGTAATTTTCGAAATTTTATTACAAAATATTTGCAAGCAAAAATGAAATAGAAAAATTGTATTAGCTTATAAGTTTTCTTGTTATTTTCATTAAATTTTTACGTGTAAACGACGTTTTTGGGCACGACTTTTTTGCATTTATTCACTATGAAACCCATTTTTTTTACATTCCTAGTTTTTTACACTTACTAATATACTATATGCCCCGTACGTATTATTTTTCTGTGATTGGCGTTCCTACTACTTCGCTAAAAAAACATTGAAAAATCTGATGTTTCGCACCTACTTCTAAACAACTTAACTGAAAAGAGAAAAACACGCTTAAACCCATAGCATTTGGTTTGAAGTGCGTAGAACGCACCATGTAATGTTTTTTTTGTTTGACACCTACTTAAGCACATAATAAAATATACTACCATGTAAAAATGACTTGAATGGTATATGGTATTTCAGGTGGGTTTTCTGTTTTATAATTTAACTTATTTCAAACTTTTTTAATTTTATTACTTGGCATGCATCCAAAACTAAAGTAAGTTCACAGAAAAGAGCTTTTGGTTGTAAGTACCAAAAAGTTGATTACTAGTTACTTAAAAAAAAATAGTAACATCATAACTACTGCTATAAGTAATCAAACTCAGTTGTACCAGCTTACCAACCAGTAGCTTGCATTTTAACGAACTTTGTTTAAAAATTATCAAAGTTTTGGTATTTTCATGGCAATTTTCATGGCATTTTATATACTTTTTTAAGTGTTTTGGTTACAGCCCAACAAATATATAATATAACGTGGGTATTTTCTTTGTGTTAAACACGCTGTTTTGTAATTTATGTAAAAATGGTAGCATAAAAGTGTTAAAATATATGCATACATTTCGAATGGGCTGTTTACTAAATTTCATCTGATATTCATCTATATTGTTATAGTAACAAAAAAAATTATTCCCACTCTTTTTTTATTCGCAGACGCCACATTGAAATATGATATATCCACTTTAAGTCACTCCGGTAATTAAGATGAATCTAACGACACCTATGTTCAAATTCATTAAGCCGTTTAAGCTAAAGGGCTTCCAAAGAAATATTTAGGATGCATACATATATACACTAGAAAAACATTACCCTCGCAGTCCGGTAAAAAGGTGATCCGTCTCAAATGTTTCCTTTACTGGCCAAATCAATCAAAACAGAAGCACTTTGCTTTTGTCCTAGCCCCTTGTTTCTTAGTCCGAGTAGACCCAATTGAATGACCGACCGATTTAATATCTCTAACCACTCGATGGTTAGAGATATTAAATGCAGAGCCGGAGGTCGCGGATTCGATTCCCACCCTGAACAAATATTTGTGTGCATTCTCTCCCTTTAAAACAAAAATCAAATTTTAAATCAACCCATTATGTCCTACTGCAGGGGCTTAAGTTTCCCTTCGGGATGAAGATGCTTGGAACTTAATCCACCACGCTGCTCCAATGCGGGTTGGTAGATTTTTACTACTGTCATCTGATGATGTGTTTAAGTACATTCTTGGTTAGATACTAGGTGTACTTCATAATGTTTTTTTTTTTATATTTCATTTATATAATGTACGAGTACTTTCAAACGTTGAGATAATATCGGAATATTTTGGTCATATCTCTTGACATTTTGTAAAATATTATTCGATATAAAGATATTTTATGAACTTGGTAATAATAGATCTAATTAATAAAAATCATAATACCATTTCACTTAGAAATAATAATACCATTTCACTTAGAAATGGATATATATTAAACAAAGTAATACGCTGTACAATTATGTACAACCGAAGGATTAAAAAATTGAATAGGAACAAACTGACAAGTTTTGACAGTTCCTTATTGAATAAGACGCGTGGTTAAGACGCGTGTAGAGCTTTCAGCGGATGGACTCAATAATCATAAAAAAACCCATTATTAGAAAAGAGACTTGCAGAACTGAGAAAGATAACGATTTGCGCGTGTAAATAGTTTACAAATATAACTTTTGAAATGGATTATATGTCTGAAAGGCTGTGTATCTAAAATACATACACTAGTGCATTTTATGATCCACCAATGTAACTGGTGAAAACCGTTCCTTTTTAATACGATTTCAAAAAAGGTGGCCGTTCTCAATTAGACGGAATTTTTGTTAAGTGCATATAATATGTTACTAGCACCTTCGCACATTGTAAATCGATTTCTTTGATTCCTTTTTCATTAAATAGCCTTGATGTCGAGTTTATTTAAATTTGATGAAAATATTTCACCTCTAAGGGTAGGAAATTGTCATAGCGAAAGATGTGTGGGACCAGCATGAAAGATTAGCTACCTATATACATTTGTATGAAACCGTCATTTATTACTACTACTGCTTCGCTTTCAACGTATTTATCGCTGCGGCCAAGAGCCCGATACGCAAATAATTGCCTTTCCCATTTTCCTTCCTTCCCTATTTTCTTTTAAACGATCCTCCCTTGCATCACTAGTTTCCTCCAAATGGCGCTGTCTCGTTTTAGCACGCAATTGGAAGCCACTTGTACTAAATACAATACTAATAAGCTACAGTTACTTACCAACAAAATTTGTAAATTAAAGTAAAATCATCAATAATAGAAACAGATTTCAAAACTTTTTAATTATGCAAAAATTAATTAAAATTTAAAAAAAATGTCTGCCAACTCAGACACTATATAAAGGATACTTACCAGGTATTAACAATGATACTATTTACAACTACTACTAAAAATTGTTATAAAAAAAAGTGAAAACAATATAAAATTAACAACTTGGAACCGATCTGTTTTTTTTTTTTTTTTACTTGTAAACTTAGCTTAATAATCGATAGAGCTTTTAACTTCGATACGATTGAAAACGAGAACAAAATATTAAACTCAGTGATTGGACAAATCGTACGTCATTGTCACTGAAACAAACGTTTTGTAAAATTACACATAAAATGTAATTTAAGTTTCTTTATTTTATTTTGCAGTACGAATTTTACATGTGGGTCACACAAAACTTTACAGCGAATATTAACATCAACTGGTGCATATTTGATCTATATAGCATTTTTTTCTCTCACAATTTTGTTGGCACATCTCTATGAACATCCATGTTTTTATAACCGGCTTTCAGGAACTGGAAATTGTTAACATTTCATGGTTACTGAATCTTTGGTCTGCACTAAAATGCACCGATGCAATTGTTAATATAAATAAAAATATTAAATTATTTATAATACACTAACGAAACTGGTGATTTCATTTCATTTAATCAATGAAATATCTTTAATTCGTAGTTATGTAACATAATTTTGAAATACGACACAAGAGTTAGTTTATTACTTTGTGGGAAAACGTCATCACAAAAGCGCATTCTCAAAAGTGCTTGTAACAAATTATAAACAAATTTTTAACAATAAGTGCTTAAAGCTTTCATCGCACCAGCCCATTATGCCCCACTGCAAGGCTTAGACCTCCCCCTTGGTGATTCTCAACGTTCAACATCGGCCATTTATGCTATATATATATATATATATATATATATTTACATTACCGGATATTACTAAATACATTTAATCAATTTCACGTAAAGTTAGCGAAATTGATTTTGAATGAAAAATTACTTAAATTGAACCAGTTTAATGAGATTGTGATTGTGAGATTGAGTGTCGTGATAGCCCGATCGTAGCGAACCAGTTTCAAACCTTTAAGGCTATGTGGTCATGGTTCGAATCCGGGCGTGTACCGATGAGTTTTTTCTGACTTAAGTACATTACCTATCAGTGACTCCGTGCCTCGGAGAGTACGTTAAGCAGTCGGTCCCGGTTGCTGTCAATAGATGGCGGTCGTTACAATCCGCCAACCCGCATTGGAGTAGCGTTGTAGATTTAAGTTTCAAGCCCCTTCATTTTGAGGGGAGATGTAAGCCCCTGCAGTGGGTATAAAAAGGGCAGATGGAATGAAATTAAGAAAATAAACAAAAAAGTCGCAATATTAGACGAAATTCGTATGTAGGTTGATAAAAAAGAAGGAGGGATGGGAGCATAAAAGTATGAATTGACTTGAAGCCCTCTTCTGCATTTACCGTCTAACCACTCATACACTAGCTAGCTGGTGCAAGATAGCGAGTTTCAGTGCATAAGGTCCCCGCGCGCCGGTCTTCACCCCCGCGAAATTTTGTTTGACGTTGTTGATACTGTGAAGTAAATTATGATACTATTAAAACCTATTAAAACCGAACGCTCTATCAAATTTATTTACTTAATGGATGAGAGGGACCAGAGAGAACAAAACGCTTATACGTAGTTGACGTATCACAAAATTTAATTTCACAACGAAATGTTTTCAAGATAATCCCATAAACTATAACACGTAAGATAGGATATATTTCTTGAATAAGATTTGCCTTGTCACGCCCTTATTGAATAATTCATACGAAACTAACGAGCCTTGGCCCTCTGGCGTGGTTTTCACATAAATAATACCAAAAGCGTTTCTTAGGTTGTCTTATCGGATGTTTGCATGAAAACGGGTATACGCGTGCTTTAGCTGTTGATGAGACAACTAATTATGATTTTTATAATTAACTAATTCCTGCTGTACATTTAACACTAAAAATACTTTTTCAATGAAAATTTTGTCTATGCTTTAGACGCTCCAGCTTTGAAAAGAAGCACATGGTTTTTCCCTAAGAAGAAAATATTGCTCGAATCAAGAAAATATTATTTCAAATATAACGACAAGAATATTCTCTCAAAATAAGTAAATATATTGTTGTGCAAGATATTTTTTCTCTGAAGAAATATTTACTTATTTTGAGAGAATATTATTCTCTTTATATATAATTCTTGGTTTAATAAATATTTTTAACTGTGTAGCTATCAAAAGTTTTATTTATCTTTTAATCTGTTCTACGTTCAAAACATCTCGTTGATTCGAGTCTCGTTGTACGTATTTAACCTATTCACTACACATTAACCACATTTGGTCAGATTGAAGGTCAAGACCCATTTAATTAACAGAGACGATTGATAATGATGGATGACTAGTTAAAACGTTAAAGGTGGACGTTAGTGAATGGTTAAGTACATAAACAAATGAAATACACGCGTGGACTGCCGGTCATTCGTTGAGTTTAATACTTTACTGTCAAGTTATTGGCCTCATTTCTAATCTTTTTTTTAAACTGCGGTCAAAGCACGCAAACAGCGATTTTTTGTGAATGAAGTCTAGGTGATAAACGTGCGTCAATCGTTCATTTGTCGTGATAGCTCAAAGCGCAACGAATCTGTATCAAATTTATAAAGCCCCATCTATGGCCATGGTTCGAATCTGGGCGTGTACCTATGAGTTTTGTCTGACTTAAGTACACAATATCACTGACACCGTGCTTCGGAGGGCACGTTAAGCAGTCGGTCCCGGACGCTGTTGGACGCGTGGTGGACTTAAGCTCCAAACCTCCCTCCTCACCCTGGGGGAGGCCTAAGCCCCTGCAGTCGGGTAAGAATGGGCTGATGATGATGATGAATCGTTCATTTCTGATGATTCGTTTAAATTAATTAAAGCGTTGTATTCAGATCCACCATAAAGATTGACGCGATGTATATAATTTATCACGCACGGACTGATGGGTGCCTGGTTAAACTTGTAACATCCTATGATTAACATTGTATTGATAATTTATTACAACTATGAAATACTTAGTAAAATTTACAGCAGTCTAAAGTCGAGTGTGTAATATTAGGGTGAACTGCGAAACGTGAACCAAAATGGCGCGTTGTTATCTGCGGTGCAGAACTTGCTTTAGAATCTCCAACTTTTTTATCTGCACCTCAGCAACGTATACATCAAACAATTAGTGTAAAGGAACTACAAGAAAATCTGACTTAAATGATTTACGAAAACATAATATATATTTATATGTACGTAGATTAAGCATAAGTTTTTTTTTTTCATTTTCCTTAAACAAATTTTATTGCATATGTTGTAGTTAATCGCTTCTGCTAACCTTCTTTGGACTACGTGTATAATTGGTTGAACGGAACGACAAAAAAACTGGGAAAAACGGAGACCGTATTAGCGAAATACCCCTGTGTTAAGGGTATTCGCTCTTTATCTTAATTGATCTGTGCTTCGCTTTGACATACGTAGTAGCACTTAGTAATTTAGAACGTTAGAGGAAACAATTAAAAAAAAAATTGTTTTGTAAAGCCTACATCCGTTAATACTAATTAAATTAAAGTAACACATGTGTTTTCGTCTACATTCTGTATTTTTCAGCTTATATTTATTTCATGAAATGTAAACGAATAACAAATAAACAAGCAGATAGTTCGTTTTTATACATTGGTTTGGATTCCGGGAGCTTCCTTGTAACGAGTGTATCTTTTAAAGGTGGCCGATACACGAAATAAAAATAAAGTGATATAAAAATAAGTGAAGTGAAATAAAAATAGAGTGTCAACAGAAACAAAGAAAACAACAAGCGTGGTAATGCGCAATCGAAATTTCTGTATTCACTTCATCGTGTAAAGAAATATCATTATTATTATTATAAATATCTAACATAGGAAAAAGGTCAAGTTTAATAAATTTTTTTTGCCGCTTTAATTAATATAGGAAGTACTTATTAAATATGTACTGCAAATGTATTTCTCATGGCTAGATTTTCTAACCACAAAGTAAAATTAAAAGTAACCCGTGTGAAATAAGTATGTAAAAATAATAGTCTTAACGATGGCTTGAGGTATCAGAAGATTGAATGAAGGTATAGTTGAACAAACAGAGATAATATATTGGGTACCAGCATATTATGGTTTTTCTATAAATAAGAAAAATATGTTTCGTTAGTGTCCATAATGATAGATAGGCAAGGCAAGAAATTAATAAACCTTACCTACTTCAAACTTTTTAAATGACGGGTTATTCTGTCGAAGGATTTCCGTACTTTAAGTCAATTTTTATCATTGGAAATGACTTTCATTTCGTTGGAGTATAGGGGGTCATTTGGGAGTTTTGTGAGACAGGCAGATTGCACGAAGAGTTTTCGAGATCTCGCAATGAACGTGGTGTCAAAAGACGCAGCACGGCAAGCTCTACAAGATGGCAAAAGACAATTTGGAAAAAGTTCAAAAACAAAAAAAATATCGGCAAAAAACGAAAAAAAAAATCGCAATTTTTCCCCGATTTTAATTTTGGGAGCCCGATATCTCGAGAACTAGGTCCGAATGAGAAAAAAATAAAAAAACAGCTCGGGGTAATTAGGCGGGGGATCGACTGAGACTAAAATTGTTAGAATCGGACAACCGGAAGTAGTGGTTAAGGGTGCCCTTAGTTGGAAGTCGGATATGCGTCGGTGTTACATTTCGTACTAATTCGGTTTGTTCGATCAAAATGTCGTATAGAATGTTATATTTCGAAGTTTTAAGCTTATAAATACAGTTGTGTTATTTTTTTTGCGAAATAAAATATTTCGAAAAATATTATCCAAAATATGTGTGCTTTACTTTATTCCGTTGGGTTCATTTCCAATGTTGTAAGAAGTTCGTGCGAAAGCAGGAGATCCTTTGATTTTTTTATTGTTTGATTTGCTTTGTCAACCATACTATTCGTGATAAAATCATCAGTGTTCTTTCGCACCCCATACAATTAATGCCCCACTGCAGGGGCTTAGAGCTAATCCACCGTTGCTCCAATGCAGTTTGGTGGATTGTAACGACTGCTATCTAATGACGGCAACCGGGAAAGACGGTTTGACGTGCTCTCCGAGGCATAGAGCAGTGATAGTTACGTACATAAATTAGAAAAAACTCATTAGCACATACCCTGGAATTTGAACAATGACTCTCTAAGCAAAAAGCGGGCTCGTTAGCACTCGGCTTTCACGGTATGCCCTCATCTAGTAATTATAGCAAATAGATCCGAATGGTGTCGTGATAGCCTAGAGCGCAACGAACCTGTCTCAAATTTATAAGACCCCATAGTGCCATGGTTCGAATCCGGGTGTGTACCAATGAGTTTTTCTGACTTAAGTACACAATTTCACTGACACCGTGCTTCGGAGGGCACGTTAAGCAGTCGGTCCCGGACGCTGTCAATAGATGGCGGTCGTTACAGTTCCCAACCCGCAGTGGAGCAGCGTGGTGAACTTAAGCTCCAAGCCCCCCTCCTCAGCCTGGGGGAGGCCTAAGACCCTGCAGTGGGGTAAAAATGGGCTGATGATGATGATGAGATCCGAATGGGTTGTTGATTCCTTCTTTGTGTAAAGAAGAAATCAACAACTCTACTACAACTAGTAAACAAATATGTTAGGTACAAAATTTACTGCACTTAAGTATTTTTTTTTTATTTTGTATTTGTCATGATAGGTTATCTCTATTTTTTAACATCAATATTTTGCTTTTTTTCTTTATATAAATTTTGTCCAATTTGTGATAGTTTCAATTTCAATTTTGTATTCTACTCCATGATGACTCTTGCATGAATTAAGTTATCTGAATCATCGTTTCAGTAATTCATTTTGTAACATATTATTTATAAAGCCAATATTATCAAATTGTTTTTTTTTTAAATTTAACTAGTTGTTTCTTATAATTTTTTGCGTGTAATTTGGAAATATAATTATTTATCATTAAAGAATAATAATAGTAATAACGTATACATCACAACAACGTCTAGGCCCCAAACTAAGCATTAGCTTGCATTTTGGGTACCAAGCGAAGACACCACATACATATAACGACCGAAACCCGGTACCAGTAACAATATTCATCATATGAATACTGACCCGACCTGGGATTCGAACCTGGGACTTCCAGCTTCGTACGCAGGGTCGCTACCCACAAGGCTAAGCGGTCGTAGAATTAATTTCTATTTGCGTTCATTGTTAATGATTTTAAGTAGGATTTGTAAGACTTCGTTTATCTATACATTGAATAATACCTACTGAAATTGAGCTGTTTAGGAGAAAACGAAAATTCAGCACCGAGAAAAGGAAAATCGTGATCACAACTTTCTGTAAACAAGAGGTGTAGATGTTGTAAAACCAAAATATTCACAAACGCACAATCTACCTGTTATTGCAATGTGATTTCGATAAACGTTAAACTCGCTATAGGTATAAAACCAAATAGCAATCATCCTTTTTTTATCAATATTGAAATATCGACTGTTTATAGAAATAGCGAGGACGTGAGGGGAGAGACACGTAGGAAATAACAAAAAGGGACCTGATCGCTGTAATATGTATGCGGCCGGATATTCTGCTATTTGCGCGCCAAGGATACAGATGCCGTAGTTTTTGTCCTGTCCGAGGATTTCTTGTCTAAATTATCTCTTATTTTGGCGAAGGTCATCGGTTCCTTCTTATATCGTTCCTTTTTTTAGCTTTAAAAACTATAAGTAAACACGAGAAAAAAAATGCATAAAAACTATTTTTTATGCATTTTTTTTCTCGTGTTTACTTATAGTTTTTTACACAACACAATTGTAGTTAATAAAAAAAAAACCATTACATTTAACAATATTTGTTTTGGACTTGATTATTTTATTAAACGTTTACTACTAAAGCATTGTTATTTAAATGTTGCATTCTATTATAAACTAACATCTCTTGAAAGACCAATGGTAAACGGTTTATCATGTGACATAAGTTATATGCGTGCTTTGAAACAAATATGAAATCTGATTTCAAGAAAACTAAACGAATAGAAAATTAAAATTTGATTATTGTTATTAATATGTCTAAACTATTCTCTTGCCATAGAAATGACAGCATACAAAAACATACTTCACTACCGAAAGGATTTAGTTATCGTGTTTTCGTACAAAATGTATTGTATTTTATCCCAGAGAACACGGCGCAAAAATAGCCATATATAGATCCACGGTGAAGAGCTATTCACAGGAGTTTTGCGACTAATGCGCTTGTGTATCCATTATATCTTTCATCGTTGTTCGTACCCGCGTATGATGTTTAACGATCAGTCACCTACACGCCTCAAACGTTCATAGGGATCCTTTACATGGAGGTCTATCTATTCAAGTTAGCCATGTACGTGAAAGACAATTGTTCTTTGTTTCGCTAGTAACTGCTATAAAGTAAATGCTGTTCGTATTAACTTGGGAAAAACAGATCTTAATATAGTTAAAAAAAAATCTCAAGCGTTTATTCAATGCGGTCAATGCGGAGAAACAATTAAAAAGACGAAGCCGAAATGAATAATTTTTCTGTAAATTAATATTTATTTTTATATTTATGTATCAAGTTTGTATTCCGTGATTCAAAGAAATATATTGTGTCCGAAATGAGAAAAAGTAGTACCTTTTGTGTTCTGTGTTTGACGGTCTGAACATTCGTTACAGAAAACCACGTAAATATCTCGGGCGTCCTGTTATTCGACGTAATTCAATCGACGAAATCTAAAACTTCTAAGTAGTGTAATTTGGCTTTAAAATTCAACTTCGTTTCTATGGAAATAAATGGAAGGAAAAGCTAATTAATGATTTGCTTAAATTAAATTTTCCGTCATAGTGTTAGTGTAGAATGTTTTTCACTTAATAATTAAATAAATTTTAAGTGCTATCAATTGAATAATATATATATATATATATATTATAAATCGGTAAAACTTGAAATTATTGTTGATGCCGAAAGATATTTCTATAAGTATTGCTTCAGTAAATGTATTTGTTTAGGAAACTAAGTTTGGACCTACATATTTTTGGCCTTTAGCTATTTACAAAACGCATTTACGTTTAAAAAAACTATAAACATACCCTTATAAAATAATGTCGTGATAGCCCAGAGCGCAACGAACCTGTCTCAAATTTATAAGGCCCCATAGGGCCATGGTTCGAATCCGGGCGTGTACCAATGAGTTTTTCTGATTTAAGTACACAAAATCACTGACACCGTGCCTCGGAGAGCACGTTAAGCAGTTGGTCCCAGACGCTGTCAATAGATGGCGGTCGTTACAGTTCCCAAACCGCAGTGGAGCAGCGTGGTGGAGTTAAGCTCCAAGCCCCCCTCCTCACCCTGGGGGAGGCCTAAGCCCCTGCAGGGGGGTAAAAAATGGGCTGATGATGATGATGATATCCTTATAAAAACACTTTAAAATTCTAGCAAAAATTCTAAGTCTATTGAGTTGCAGAAAATCTTCTAAATACGTATGTTCCAGTGAATGTCTTATGTTGACAAATAATAAAATGCACCGGTGTATGTTATGTCATCGTGAAGATCACGACCCTCGGCTCTGCAGTTAGGGTCACTAACCACTCGTCCAACCGGTCAGTCAATACAAACACAAACAAAAACGAACACGTATTTTTAAAGAAAATGGCATATTTCATACACTCTTGTGTTCAATAGATATTTCATCGACGTTTACCATAATTTACCGCTTAACTCGTTAACTATGATTCTCCTTGTAACGTCAGCCGTGAGTTGGGAACTATGAAGTAAGTTCATAATGAACGAACTTGCGCGACAAAGTTGAGACTATGAAAGATGTTTCCATCGAACTTGTATTATGAATAATGTGAACCTACTTGCAAAGCTCTTAAGTAATCAATACGGATTTTAGATAATATTTGGACCTCATATGTAAATAACAGTAGAATTTATTTATACTAGTGGTCCCCCAGTGGTCGAAATTCGACCATACACACTTTTTTGGAATCACCAATAAAAAATAGGAGAGAGAAATCAATTCAAACTGCATCAAACGACAGACTATTGAACTCGTATGATTGACAGTATTTGTAACACATATTAAATATATATGTATATAAATATATATATATATATAGATTTTAATTTTTGGCACTCCTTCCCCAAATCGCACACTCCTCCGTACCTGTAATATGTTTTAAAAGGGGTACTTAGCTTAGTTTTCTCTTCACGTATTAGTATATAGATTATAAAATAAAGTGGTTTGATCCCATGTTAATGTAAAAAAAATTTCAAGAATGTAAATATGTAATTTGGTTTTCTCAAAAATCGAGCTTCTGACCCTTTTGAACACTATTCGCTATTGCTCATAGTTTATGATTTGGCCATACAGTCCCATTTCAAAAATTCATCCTGTACATAGAATTTACTTCTCTGCACTTCTACTCCATACAAACTTTAAATATGTCAAATCTCATACTCCTAGCGCGTAGAAAGCTTAAAAAGGCGTCTAAACTTTTTCTTCACGTATTTATATATATATATTAATAGTTTAACACTACATATTTAAATATTCCTATAAGCGCTATTATCTTTTTGACCTGCCTCGGCTCCTCTATTTATGTTTTCATCAAACCAATATTCACTTTACCAATACGAACCATATTATCTTGCGGTTATGAACTGTAAACTTTTGCTTTATAGACTTTCACATTTGCGATTGCTGTCGCTCGTAAGCTAACTTCTATTCTTTCTCTCCTTATATTTGTCTATTATTCAATTTTTTAACGATTTAAAATCTTGTTCTTGCGCCTAGTCTAATTGTTACTCGTATTCCGTCTCCCGATCAAAAGTTTCGCTAAAGTTGGTTCACTGAGCTTATGCTGTATTTAGACACACGATGAAACAATAAATTCAGACAGAAGAATGCAGTTATCACTACTGAGTAGTGGGGAGTGAGCAGAATTAAGGACGCGTCACCCAGCATAAATAGAAATAGAAATTATTTATTTGTAATTAAAATTACCAGATTAGTTTTCCGAAGACACCTACACTAGGCACAGCCTGTATACACAAGATTAACTTAAACACAATTAAGCCGAAAACATATAACAACAAGATAAACTTAACTTATTCATGATTATATATTTTACTTCATCACACTACACATACATACATATAAACCTGGTTACACGGATACACGATAGTATATTTCCAATTACAAACATTTCAATAAATACATAAATACACACGTACACAGTAAATATGTACTTAAACACGCGGATAATATAAATATACACACTGGGTCATATATATAAACATACATAAACATTCACATATATAACACTAGATTCCAGAAAAAATGCACTTCACTTAAACAATAATTTCCAATATTTTCTATGTTCCGGTATACGTTAAAGACCGCAGCTATATAGAAATAATATGTTTAGCCTGCCCAACACATATTTGCTACTTCAGTCTTGTTTGTATATACAGTCAGAAAACCTACTAAACGCCAAGCAAATGCAGTGTTGATCACTGGCATATCCGTTTTATAAACCCGACTATTCTGCAACCGATAATATTCACGAGAACACAAAACATTTCAATGAACTCGCAATGTTACCTGTAGTCTGTACAGCTGTCGAACTGTTAAAACAGCACTCTCCTTGTAGAGGGCGTCGGTTGGAAAGCTGAAAAGTTTTTTGTACATGACTTTCAGCATAAAGCGCTGTGCTCGCTCGATCACTAGCATCGACGTCTTTGACGTTCTTGCTCATACAGATATGCAGCAAATGATTTTTCTGACCTGCTCAGAAAGAGTCGCAATATGCTTTTCAAATGTCAGTCTTTCATCGAGACTGATTCCTAGGTATCACCATAACCAGTAGTAAGGGTCGTTTGACATGCAATACTGTGTACTTTAATTTTGGGGGAAATTAATGGTTTAGAAACTTTCGTTTTATAAAATATCATAAATTAAGTTTTAATGTCATTTAGAGTCAGCCAATTTTCTGTTAGCCATTTATTAATTTTACTCATACCACTCTCCGCAGTCGCGATGCAATCTTTCCAAGAAGTATGATAAAAGATTATAGCCGCGTCGTCTACGTAACATAGAACATCAGCATTTACCATGGAAATAGTAAAAATGTCATTCATATACACTGTGAATAGCGTAGGGCCTATAATGCTTCTCTGGGAAATTCCAAAATCAACAGTACACAGTCGCTAGTGATATCACCCACTCCAAATCAACCAATCCAAACCAACCAAAACCAATGCCCTGAAGTTTCAACATTATAGGTACACGGTATCGAAGGCCTTAGACAAGTCCAAAAATACTCCCACAGTCTTCTTACTTTTGTCAAGATGGCCAGATATCAAATTACTAAGGAGAATAACTGCATTTTCCGCTGATCTTCCGTGTCTAAACCCGAATTGTCTATTTGAGAGAAAACTGTTAATTTCTAAGTACGAAACTAAATGCTTATTAACAATTTTTTCCAGAAGTTTCAAAAAAAACTCCCAACAAAGATATGGGAATGTAATTGCTTGTAATTTTTATATATGTAATATTAGTAATTTTCATATATTTCATAATGCACCGACAAAGTAATATCTTTTGTCGACACTACTGGTTTCCACATTCCACATTTCTATTTGTTGTTTAGTAGAAGATGATGACGAATTGCCGATATAAATATAAATTTAAAAAAAAATACCCGAAGTTATTAAATTCATTATGATCCTAAAACCAATACAGTCTTCAATAAGTAAAGCATCGTTCTGATTTCACTTACCTTGTGGACGTAAAACTTGTCCGAAAGTCGTTGGAAAACTTCAACAGTCCTGAAAAATTCCAACTTTTTACGTAAAGTTTCTTCTTTGGAATGCTTACGCGGGTAATTTATGTGGATTGTTTCAAATATATTGCAAGCAATGAAATATTATTTTCATAAATCTTACAGTGATGTACCGATTTTTTTATAAATAGGTAACTGCAATTTCTGTAAACTAGTAGGTAAAGTTAAAGTTGATTATACGTTGCATCTCTTATTTATTGAATATAGGTTTGTGTTAATTGTCCATGTATTTGTATGTACTTTTAGAACATTGTGAATATTTATTTATACATGACGTACCTACAATTAACGGACAATTTCGTGTCAAAATACTATAAAATTTCATTTTTGCATTAGAGAATTATATATACTATAAACAAAAGTATATTTTTCCTTATTTTAACAAATAACCAAATGTTAACGAACCGAACGAAACTGCTTCCATATATTAGGATATAATAATTACGTCCCCTTATTCCATGGCAATTGCCAAACCAAACGCTATAAGTACAGACAATGTGGCTAAGCCAGGCAGTTAGTTCGTTTAATTTATTGATTTTCTGGCATTTGGCACGAATCACATTCAGGCCGCACCGCAGAAATGGTTGCGTTTTTGTCTGAATTGTATTACATAGATTTGACTGTTTATTACTTCATTGCACTTCAGAAAACTTTGGATTTGTTTGATTTTCTGCGTAGAGTTTATTTTGTGATCTAAAGTAATTAAAAACGTATGAAATTATTCAAATTTAATCCAGCTTGAAAACAAACATGAAAAAAAAAATGAGATTATAAATCATAATTAAATTGTCGCGTTAGCCAAGGACGTTGCCAATAGATGGCCGTCGTTACAATCCTCAACCCGCAGTGGAGCAGCGTGGTGTATTTAAGCTCCAAGCCCTCTCCTCCTCACCCTGGGGGAGACCCAAGCCCCGCAGTGGGGTAAAATGGGCTGAGGAAGTTAGCTAAGTGGTGGCGAGCGCGCATCTTGCTTATAAGATCGTGGTTCAAATTTCAGAAACCGGCATGCACCAATGAGTTTTTTCTAACTTAAATACATAATTTACTACTGACTCCGTGCCTCGATGAGCACGTTAAGCCGCCGGTCCCGGTTGTCATAATCAGATGGCAGTCGTTAAAATTCACCAACGCGCACCGGAGCAGCGTGATGGATTAAGCTTCAAAACCTCATCTTTAGGAGAGGCCTAAACCCCTGAAGTGGGACATAATAGGCTGATATAGAATAAAATGAATGAAAATGTACTTCATAGATACGAGAATTCTTGACAAACACAAAGTTACGTACAGAAACATTGTACAAAAGTTTCTCAGTTGATTGAATTAAGCTTCAAACACCCTCATCTTTAGGGGAGGCCTAAGCCCTTGCAGTGGGGCATAATAGGCTGATATAGAATAAAATGAATGAAAATGTATTTTATAGATACGAGAATTCTTGACAAACACAAAGTTATGTACAGAAACATTGCACAAAAGTTTCTCAGTTGGTTGAACTTGTATGGGTACAGAATTGTCAATAGGTTCGATATGTCAAGTGGGTTTTGCACGTCAATGTTTCGTAAGTTTGACATTTATACCATTAAAATTAATTAATTTCACCTTGTTTGACCAAACTGAATGAAATCATGCAAATATTTGCAAAATATAAAAGAAAGGAAGTTCCGCTAGAATTTAAATTGTAGAAAGTCCACTCTTATAGAAATAACTAAAACCGTAGCAACCGTAACGTCTACAAAAAAATAATTGTACTCTGTTTGGTCTGCATATCATAGCTTTATCTGGTATTGTATCGTTGTTCAACTGCACCAATTATAATCAGACTTAAATAGTGTTAACATATATTTCGAAGATTTTTATCATACCTGAGCGCCAACTAATCCTTCTCGCAGCCTCGGGAGATCCGTGTGTGAATACTTGGAGATAGACCACGGCTCCACTTGAGTTAGGTCGGCGTCCAGTTCGAACTCGTTGATCTGGTTTCTTAAGAATTTGCGCACGTTCCAAGGTAGATCGTTGTGACTGTGCAAGAAATTTTACGAGTTAAGAAATCATAATAATCCGTAATAAAGCCGATGAGTTTAAATTGGGCATTTTGTAAATAACTTTAAAATTGCTGACAGTCATTGCATAAGTAAAGAGTGTCAAAAGTTTAAAAGGTTTTTAAGAATGTAGATTTAAAAGTAAACCTTTACAATTAAATATACAATATTATCACATGTATGTTATTACATATTTTATTACAATTGAAACTACTACTAGATAACTAGTCTTTGGACACTAAACTTCGTTTAATTTGTATATAACTAAAAAAAAGTCTACAATAATCATACTATGTTAAATGTTGCTGTTAGTTGACTTTTAGCTTGTTGACTTTACAAAAGCAATATTAGTTATAAGTCATTGGACCTCTCGCTTGCCCTTAAGGACCTTAAGGAGCTGAGATAGGGTTGTGCATGGGTGGTGAGTGTATTATCATTGAATGTATTATTATAAGAAAACAAGATTGACTAAAACGTTAAAAGAGTTATAACAAACCAACATTATGTTACGTTTACCTACTTGCAAATATAAATCACCAGTGGAATTGATTTCAAACATTTCTAGATTAAGTAAATTTTTAAAAACATGCCAGTTTTCACAAAATTTTAGATATCCCATAATTTTGCGAATGCACGCCCTATTGCTATTCGTATGTTAATTACCGCGGGAGCCGTTGGGCTCAATATGTGAGTCAACACTCACATATTATCGAGACATTTGGTTCCGTAAAAAAAGAAATTGAAAGACTTTTAAATTTAAGGGTCTTGGTTTAAAGGTATACGCGTTGCGTTAAAATTGCGTTATGAATTTAAAATGACAAGTCTGTCTGTATTTGCACGATTTTTCTCGGTAATTACTATTAACACAAATACTGAATACCATATCCTAACATAATTTAAAAAATATAACATCACAAAAAAATTTAAATAGATCATATAAATATATCGTAATGAAGTATACTAACCCATCAATGAGCGGTACTTCAGCCAAGATTTGTTTCGCTATTTCTAGCCTCTCCCGGTCGTAAGACGCTGCAGCTACCATTGCCATGATGGCGAGTAGAGCGCAAGCAATCCCTGCACCTTCGGTTCGTGCACGCATTCTTGCTCGCCACATGACACCTATACAAAACAAAAACTTATATCAGGTATAGTTCCCCTCAAACTTAATGGCGGATCGGAATACAACGCTTTAAGTATTCTTGCGCAGGTACATTCATATACCCCTCGCTCCACTGCGTCTCGCTACACTAAAAACTGGTTACTGTGACGCGACTGGTGCCTATGTTCACATCCGAAATAGAGCTTGATTGGAACTATATTGATGTCTTAACTATTGGCCAATAATATACGACATATCGTTCTAATAAAGTCTATTCGGAAAAGAGGTCTCAATTGGTAAATTTTTGGGAATCTTGTGCCAATTGGACAGAAAATTCCGGGAGAAAGTTCAATTCCGTGGTGATCTGACTTAGCTAGTTATTATTCATCTAACATAGCGGGAACTATGTCGTCATCACACTTTCATACATAATAATGTTGCATACATTGAATAAGTCCACGGTAATAATATATCAAGTTGAAACACGCGATAGATGGGCAAAATAAAGAAATAATAGGAGTTGAAATATGAAATTGTGGTCCTAAATACTGATTGATACCTTGGAAGAAAAATAACTCTTGCAAAGCCACTGTGTTCTTTACTCGAAATCAATAAGACAATTTGAAAATTGCTGTTCAACTTTTCACAATCGCACCTACCTACGCTCAAACCTCAACACGTCCAATTATAGAGTAATTTCTGAATACGAGCTCCGTCATGGACTAACGTAACAAATACAGCTTGTAACATCAATGCTTTGTCTGGAAATATGGGTAATAAACACAACGGGCGTTTTCGGTTCAGTGGCTTCCAAGTGGGAATCTTGATTCGCTAAAGAAAAAGATAAACTAGCCACAAATGTTAATAAGTTTGAGTTTAGCATACCCATGCACATTGGCTTCATTTGGTCAATCGATTTCAACCATTATTGCTTAAGACCTCATATTCCACTGCATAAGATACCGCTTCTGCGTTACAGGATTTACACATATAAACCCTCTGTCACGCTTCGTACTCTATGAACTTGGCTCCTACCGACTAGGTACAGTTTCTTCGTAATTTGGAAAACTGTTTACATGCAAAAAAATTGTTCCCGAGAAGCAATATGAATTCGCCTTTAAAATTTTTTTTGAGTTCTGCTCGCCAGAGTTCTTTGCAAAGATATTCAAGATCTCCCTATTATATGGCAGAATTATACACAGAATACGGGTTATTATTTTGATTAAAAAAACTTTTTTTAGAGTTTTCTAGAGACTAATTTAATTTTATAAAACGACAATTTTAGGCTTCAACTTTTAAGGTGATTTTTATTTTGTGTTTTGCCTACCATCTTTTTTTCCTTTTCTCCATCAGTACAAAGAATTAAGCCAATTATTGATTATTTACTTAACAATAATTTAAAAGTATTCCTATATAATATAAAATATTGCCAAAAATATTGCAATACAGTTATAGAGTGGTAGTCTTGACAAACTATATTTAAGTGACGACATGCAATACTTTCTTTACATTGGTTGGTTTACATACTGAACAAGCAATGAACTGCTAGTTTTACGATTAATTACACGACTAATCTCAAACTATGCACGTACGTCAAATTGCCTCCTTTAAATGCTCTTTTGAATTCAATGACTCGTGACTAACTACCTTATTATTGATATAGTTTATGCTATTTAACAAACATTTAGGGTGGATAATTATCATCTATTTACTAGCATTTTATATTTATATTACTTTTAATGTTGCCAAAGAATAGTGTAACAATTTTTATTTATTAATAGAAAAGCCTAAACTATTTAATTTAATTTAATATTTAATAAATAAGAATATATTATTTAATTTTGTATTCAAGATTATGCATTTTCATGGAGAGCTACTGCGGTCTCGAAAAGTTTTTCAGAAGGAAGACGTTTTGTTTTACGAGTATCTCTTAAAATTATTAATGTAGGTTGCCCGAAGCAAAACTTGTTACGTAGTTTCAATTTTCTCTTGCAATTCACTTTAGACTTTAATTTACTACAAACTGGATTTTAAAACAAAATGTAGCCAACATTAATACGCTTTTGATAATAATGACACTCCATTCAATACAGTTAAAAAAAATTACAAAACTCGATGATGCCAGCTTAGTTTTGTAATAATTCATATGCGTGAAAATAAAAAAAAAATAAAAAAACCAAAATATGTCTCATATTATTAACTTGAGGAGTACATTTGTAATTTTTTTAGTTAATTTGTCACTTATAGAAAATATTAGTTAGATAACTAACAAGTTAATGAAGTATGATTTGTAAACTCAATTTAACTATTTCATAAATTGTAATATTTTAGTTTGGATTCTAATAAATTGTTGTAATTGTAAAGGTGATTGAGCAAAAAAGAGATTTGTTGTGTAAAGCATAAGGTTTGTAGTCAATTGTCTTATTTGCGTGGCAATTTTTTTATTTTAATTACGTTAAATAATATGAAATAATACAACAAATTTTCATTTTTTGAAATGGATTTAGCTAATGATTTTGGTTAAAATAGTGCCTGCTTTCTGAGTAATAAAATTATATAACAGGTTGAGTACTGTACAACGTATTTTACTGAGAATTAAAATATGAGTATTGATAAATAAATAGAAACATTGACACAAGCTTTCCAACAAATATCGTCTATTACACGTATCTATGTTACAAGCGTCTGCTCGGCTGGCGATTTAATTATCGTGCAAGTCGTGAGGGTCATTGACCGCCGGAAATTGTCGGAAAGTATTTCGCCGCGTGACCTAATTATCGTATCACTGACCGATAAGACGCATGTTATGTGCATGTTGTTAATGAACATTGATGTAGCTTTTGAAGTCTAAATTCTGAAGTGAATACTTTCAGGATTGAAATGAAAGTCGAAAGAATCTGTATAAAAACTGACTTTCGTATAGGTACTACATGCGACGAAAAATATTAGGTAGGAGTGAAGGTCTTTTCGTATTTTGTTTGTATAAAGTTGTAATCCAATATCTTTGGTTTGTTTCTAATTGGCTGGTTAGAATACCAAGGTGACGTTGAAAAAAAGTTTCCCGCCATTAACTTAACTGTTTTTCTGATCTTGAAAATGAGTGAATTAAATTAATAAATTCGCTGTCTCAATTTAATGCAGTGTGAGTGAAAGTAGCACAAAGTTAGCTAAAGCGTTTTTAGTCAGAGAATCTTAATATTAAAGATGCGGTTCGCTCTGGTCATTTATGAAAAAGTGGAGCAACATTGGCATGTTGTAGTTAAAGTATTAATGAAGAATTGAGCATGCCCCATAAGACAGTTTTAACTAGTTTTAAAAAGTCTGGATGTACTAAAACATCGACGTTCACTGAAACTTAATGAAACGCGTACTCATTTGTGATTCTTCCTCCATTTAAAACATAGTGAAAGGGTACCACTTTTGAAAAGATTTATCATTCGTAATGAGTAGTGGACTTAAGATAAGAACGTATGTAAAAGATCACTGTCAAAACGGATCCAAGCTCCAAAACTAGCAAAATCAGGATTAGTGCGAAATAAAGTGATATTGAGCGTATGGTGGGATTGAAAATGCATCGTTAATTATAAGGTTTTACCCCGGGCACATCCATCGATTCGAATATTTATTGCTAACAGCAGATTTGTTCAAAGTAAGTGATTGAGAAAATACAGCCGGAATTGATCAATAGAAATAGTATAGGCTGTCGTCGTGATAACGCCAGACTACACACACCTTTAGTCTCACGAAAATTTTTGAGTTTAGCTGAAAAGTGTTAATGCATCCACCATATAGCCTTGACCTTGCACTCTCAGATTTCTTCTTGTTTCGGTCTCTTCAGAATTCTTTATTTAGTAGGTTAACATCAAGAGAAGACTCAAACTACTTGTTGCATTTTTGTAACCTCAAACCCCTAAACTACAGCGACGGGATCTTCTCACTGCCGATAAAATGAAAACAAGTTATCAAACAGAACGGCGCATATATACTTTAATTAAATGTAGGTTATTGACCTATTAAAATAAAACTGCTTTTAAGTTGCATATAAAATAAAAGAATACTTTCTCCCAAACCTAATATATAATTTAATTAAAACTGGTACATTTCTCTGAAGTAGTCTTACCTAAAAAAATCAACATATTGTATATTATATTAAAACTTAATATGGACCACAAAGCTCTCGAAGGACAGGAAAACGTCGAAGTTGCCCCTCACAGAGACTGATACACCACTAAATGAGGAACGAACATGAAATAGTCAATAAAAAAAAATAATGACCCTACGTAGAATTTATCTTATATGAGCAATCAAGAATAGTTGCGGCATAGTTTTCTATCTTCTTCTTTTCGCCAATGCTTTTATCAAAGTTGCGTAGTCCTTTATGAGGCTATTACGTAGACCGTAGCGAGTGGATTGGACGCAATACAACCTTATTTATTAGTTGTACCTATATATACACAGTTTCTGTTATCGACTTTTATTCGACTTGTTCTGGATTTCTGAGATATATTTGAAATACTTCTTATTAAATCGAGGTTTCGAAAAGTAACTTAAATTGAAAAACCTGCTCATTTATTAGTATAATAAATATTTTAATTTTAATTAACTAAGAATCAGCCTGTTAAAATCATATGTTTTGGATTTTATTTTATCACTAGTTTAAATTAATAGAGTACCAATATACCCATTCCATGTGATGTGTTACTATGAAATCTCTGTTTTCCTCTTTTGTACGAGTGCTGATGAGTTATTGTACTTTTCACAAGTGATTATTACTTATGTTATTTGACATATTTCGCACCTCCGTGGTCTTTAAAACTTACAAACTTCCAGATTTCAATTAATTTTTACTTTAATTTAGAAACTATAATATCAAATGAAGTAGCTATCGATATTGGTTCATTCACATAATGAAAATGTAAATGAGAAGAGAGCCCGTCAAAGGAATAGGCCCTGTAAGGAAAGTCCATTAATTCCTGAATATATAGTAAAGTTTACTTAAAGGAAATCTTTATTTTATTTGCAAAGACAAAAAACTTTGCATTCGTGGGATTATAAAAATCACTAGTATGGACCGTAAATGTAAGAACACAAATTAAAAACAAACTTCTTGTGTTTTTTAATCCAAACATTCTGCCTAAAGTTAAAAGAACGCCGTATTCAATCATCACTACATATTATAAAATAAAGTCCCGTCCGTCCGTCCGTCTGTCTGTCTGTCTGAACGCGATAAACTCAATAACTACCGGACGTATTGGCATATTATAGACACCAATGTACAGAGTAATTCAAGAGGAAGGTTTATGTATATAATTTATTAATGTGATAATATATGTGATAGAATTTATCGATTGGTGTCATAGAATTGCATCAAGTTTTTTTTAGTGCCGGTTAGAATCACGGCTTAGAAAAGTGACTTTTCAAAATTCCACTAATGCAAAGTTTATAATATTTAAATAAAAATCTAATTTGCTATTTCTAATATTTACAGTAGATACTTTCCCTCTAAGACCCATTCGGCAGACTGGCTCTGATATAAACCGTATATCTCCATCCAATGATAATAGATTGATTCCATAGTGACTTACTACAATGTGGCGTAGTCACGGTTTTACTCAAGTGTACTGTCAAATCATATAATTAATTATACACGTAAATGTGGGAACTGTAATAAATACGTTAATCCAAACTGGGACGTAAGTGGAAAGGAACTGGTACTAGAGAGTATACAATTTGTATAGGGCAAGGTGTTTTCACATGTGTAGAAAATAAAAAAAATTCTCCGTCTTTCTCTTTCTTAGAAAATTCATGAAAATGCGTTTAGTTTCATGTTGAACATGTGAAAAATAAAACATTTCCGAAAAAAAAATTCTGGACATGATATTTTTTTTGTTTGGATGTATACCAAATATTTTTAAAATTAAAAAGTATGAACTCAGTTTTTGCTGATCTAAATATCATATAATTTTTTTGCACCAATCGGTTAAGGTTTAATGGCATGCAACCGTTAACGCCGTTTGTATAGAAATTAGTCCTCTTAAGTGACATAGTTTTCCGCACATTGAATCGATTGGATCTATTATTTCTACCCCATGTATTTGATGTAACGTTTTCATTTTTAGCACATTTTCATTTTTAGTTTGGTTCCCGGTACGTCACATTATTGGTCTCTACTATATACATGGAATTGACTAAAGAAGCATAGTGCACATTGGGTTCATTGCAATTTAAAAATGAATTTGTAAATAGATAATTATTAAATATAGTGAGAGTTATTCAAAATAATACAAAAGAAATTACAGGAAAAGTGTACTCATATGAATTAACTTAAAGTCGAAAGCAGAAATATATTCATTTCCTTGTTTTCAATTCGGTTTGTGTAGGTTTTGGGCCTCGGGAAGTGCTCTTTAAATTTTAATTATTTAACTTCCTCGTACAATGTACGTAACATCAAAAGAATTTACATCAAGCTATTCATATCGCTATAGCGACGAGACATTTTCTGTTTTCATGGAATCATTTAATAGAGCATTTTTAGCAATTGGAGAGAGGGCACCTTGCTCAGGCTCTATTGACAATTCAACAAAACGTAAACGAGTGCTTCAATTATACCAAAGTACAGTACTTACCCTAAATACGCGGGGCTCTCTGGTTAGTCACAATAATGCCGTGGTAAAGTGATTTCATATAAATGTTACGGTAGGCAGTACGGTGGACTAGTGCTTTTATGCTACAATTTTTTTGCCAAAGCAGCTGCTTTTGCCTATATTTGCATGAAAAAGCAGTTTTCTTACTGGTTCTGCTATTGTTATTCTAAAATACAATGTAACCTATTCACCTGTTTCACTATTTTTCTGTCGTTCTGAAGCTACAGAGCAATTAGTGGTCGTTCAGAACACACAAACTTGAACGATTTTGTGAAGCTGAATCTTCACAAAATCGTTCAAAACAGAAACAACATGGAGCAGTAATTGCGAAACGTGCTGCATTGCTGCTTAACATAACCCATAACACAAGCATAATACTTGCTTACTTTGGGACTAGATGACGCTGTGTGGGAAGTCCCATGTATTATTATTATTATTATTATAACGCATGCTTCTGCTACCTGCTTTTCGTTTCTTTAACAGCTCTGTGGTGAACCACTGCAAGCTACGAGTTTCGTTCGGTTAACGAAATTCTTTTGTTATACAGGATGTCCCAGAATTCAATGTCAAAGCGGAAACGGGTGATGAGGAAAGTAGTGATAGTAGAAAAATTTTAAAAAAACTTTGTCATCCACTTTTCAAATTATAAAATTAAAAAAAAAAAATTTTGTGCAATTACATAATATACAATTATAATATTATCACTCCATATTATAAAATGAAATCCCCCGCCGCGTTTATCTGTCTTTCTGACTGTCTGAACGTGATAGATTCCAAAACTACAGAACGGATTTTCATATGGTTGATACCAATGGCTTAAGTAATTCAAGAGGAAGGTTAACGAGTATTATTCATTAATGTGTTGTGCAATATGGCGATTTTTGTTGAAGACATCGGAAAAAATTAAGCCCACTCGGAGCTTTCTTCGAAAATGCTGCTTAATTCCTTTGAGATACTTATAACAAAACAATGCGTTCCTTTTTTATAAGACTGAAAAAGATCTTAATGACATATGGCTATCTATTGTGGATGGCTTACTATGCCTACTTGGATGCTTACAAAAATTGTCAAATATGTGGTAACTGGAAAGCTATTTACTCGGATACGATATTACTCCTTACAAATTAAGTACGTTATTTACCTTTAGCATTTCATGCACATTATGATTGCCTTCTACATCGTACAATTTAAATTGATATCTTAAGAGATATCGCCAAATGAAAACTATCGCGCGAAAAGCAGCCGGATGCCCTGCCGGGTGACTCATACCGACGGAACACGCGTGATGCATTAAGTGGAAATTATCAATATTGTATACAGAGAAATATTGTAGTTTGTTTTAATATATATATTCTTTGCTTTTTCAAATATTTACAGAATTGGAAATAAAATACATTAAAAACACTTCAAGTAAAATGAACTTGCGTTATAGTTAAATCTAATACACGTGGTCTACGCAACAAGCTGATATGACACTACGACAGAAAAAAACACTAAGGCATAATATGCTCTACTACCCGTGCGAAGCCGGGGTGGGTCACTAGTTCATTTTATAAAAGACTGTTTAAAGCGAGCTGAAGATATTTTCTAAGGGAAGGAAAATAACGAGATCGTGAACGAACATTTTATTGGCTTTAGCTCAAACTAAGTTCTGTTTCATAGTTTCACATTTTATTTTCTCCGCTTCTCAGTTCGAGATAATGATGTTTTTACCTTGGTAGACCGATCACATTTCTTCATATTATAAAATTTTATTTACATTACAATCTTTTCAATACATTTACTACCAATACGATCTTTATGATGTCGAAACTTGAACTGTAAAGTATTTTACAGTACTAGGCATTTTTACTTTACACCAATCACAAAACGAGCATCCAGCACGATTCAAACGAGAGCAGCCCGCTCCCGTCCTTAGCTCCCGCCATTATTAAATATGATGTATCTACCTAATTTTAATCGCAAATGTACTGAAAAATGTCGTATGATGCTCGTACTCAGTAAGCTGGGTATTATAGTCATCAGTTTATTATAATCACTCGGCTTCGCCTCGTGTATATAGACACTTCAACTATAATATGCAGCTTACCGTACTTGCATCATAATGTACTATTATCGTGATAAATGAGAACTTTTCAAAATCAACGGATCATGACCTAATTACAATACAGATGTGTTATGGAATGTTATTTTAAATTATATTTACAGAATTTCATCTCTCTTCAGCAGAATGCAGATTAATGTCATTAATTTCAGGGGATTAAATAGGACTCGGTTGATAAAGTAATTAGTTGGTTTTAGATCAAAGGGCGGCCTCGAATCCAAATGGACGAATAATTACAAAATATAAGAAATAAAATTAATATTTCCACAATCATGCAATACGTCCATTATGATATAGTTCAAATATTCGGTTGTAATATTTTAAATAATACAATAACGTGATATTAGTAGGCGTTCATATGGGAAGGGGATATTATTATATTTTCTTATGCGATCGGCAAAAAAGAATTCTGGTAAAAATATCAGTCGACACAGATCGGCTGAAAAAGTAAATTGTACGTATGGGACTGTTTCGTGCGTAATAACAGGAAATCTGTTTATCTGTCAAACTTCGTTTACTTGTTCTCCCGGAAAAAGCTCCAAGCGTTTGGCTTCCTTTTTAGTGTTCTTTATCAAAGCTGTTGTAGGACAAAAATTTTTGTTTGCCTGTTGGACACGATTTTGTTTTTCGGATCAGTCTACGCATGTGTAAAATGAAAGAGTGAATGGGATTGAATAATTGAATAGACACAATTTGATATCGTACGATGCTGAATAAAATAATATTTGGTATAACTTATTAAGATGAAATATTATCAATTTTTTATAAGTTAGTTTAAAAATTTAAAAACTCTGTAATAATACAGGTTTATTAATTTCAAATGGGTGCCGTTGGGAAAACTTATATCTAAAGTAAGCTAGAAAAAT
This sequence comes from Luffia ferchaultella, assembly GCA_949709985.1. Taxonomy (NCBI): domain Eukaryota; kingdom Metazoa; phylum Arthropoda; class Insecta; order Lepidoptera; family Psychidae; genus Luffia; species Luffia ferchaultella. The sequence goes on along the minus strand of OX453243.1, from coordinate 20,794,805 downwards.
CGGCTTGCGCGCAGAAGCCTTTCGGATACTTTTTGTTATTTTATCATAAAATACGAGTTGCATCAACACATCAAACGTACATCGCATAAAGTAGAAATGGACAGGTTGTGCTTTTCTCAGAATCATGATGGCTTCTATTTTACCACTTGAGTGTAACAGACATGGAAGTTAATATGGTTCCTATTTAAGTGCAGCTGTTAATTTTTACTTCATGCAATACACGATTAGCAAGATATATGCGGTAATTGCAACTACTGTTAATATATTAATTGCCGTGTGTTAGCGTCAGTATACAAAGTTTACGTATACAATGTGCTCCGGAGGTACCCGAGGGGTTTTGCCCAGCGATTCCAGACATTAAGATAAGAAAACCATGTAAATAGCTTTTTATTCAATCTTTTATTTTTATTTTTTTATTTTCTAATCTAATCCTGTTTATTTGTTTAATTAATCAATTAATAATTTGTCTTATCATTAATTCGCTTTATAAAAGGCAACGCAGATTTTTCAATTTACGTGGCGTACCATACGACACTGTGTAAATATTCCGTTATTCGTAGTTCGTTGCTGCTTGCTACAGAAAATGTTATTGCTTTGTGCGGCTAGCGAGCAATGAACTGCTTTATACTGAAAAGTATAAAGCAGCCGACACAAAAAGTATATTTAAATTATTTGTTCCTAACACTGATTGGAAGGTTCTGTTAAAATCTCTCGGGTACCTCCGGAGCACTGTACAACAAAAAAAATAAATAAACCGACGAAAAAAACTGTAAAGTGAAAATAAACTTTTTTAGTATTAGTCACTAAGCTCTTCTGTCTTAAATCAATGTAACTAATTTTGAGTTAATGCCCTACAAACAAACAAGCATATTATTTATGTAAATCTCTGATTACATAATGTCTACATAGAGAGTCGGTGTCAAAAAACGTAGATGAAAATATCACTTAACAGTTCGGTTATAATTCACGCACACGAAAACGGTTTGTACATGGGTAATACGGCGTAGCAAAATTATGTGATTTGTGATCTGAATCACACACACAAGTATGTAAGAGTTGGCCTGTCTTTTTGTTAACATTTACGAGTATTACATGGGTCCATCCAGACATTATATAAGCACAGACGAAAATATGTAATATTGGCAGCGGGATGCGCGGTTCAATAATTTAATGATCTTCATTGATTGCTTATTTGGCGGTAACTCAAAATTAATTACATTATATTTAGGAGCTTAGTTATTATACTAAAAAGGTTTGTTGCTTTTCATTATTTTTTTTAAGTTTGATTCGTTATTTCTTAATTGTGTGGTATATATACATTATCCAATCGAGGAACATGCATCCAATTCAGACTACTTTTTAAAAAGTTCTCCTATTTTCTACCCTTAGGGGTAAAGTTTCTTTTTTCTTTAAATATAAATAGAACCAATTTAATAGGTTATAATGGTATCAAATCCTCCTCAATCCTCATTATAAACCACAGAGGTATCAACCTAATCAATTCATTTTGACTCTCAATAAGTGTGTGTGAACATCTTATATTGAATAAAAACTTTTTATTGCATAAACTTTTTCTTTTCTTTTTTGTAATTTCAACCTACATCTGGACAATAACGCCCACACAGGAAAATTTTCTAAATCTCGTTTTAATAAATCGAGTATCGTAATCGATCCCATTTTTGGTTATTGCTACCTTTGTTTTATTTATATCATAATTATATTGGGGTTCTTCTAACGTTTTTTATACAAAAGTAGTATTTTTCTGGAATAACGTTAATTTATACGATTTTAAAATTTGTAGACCCAAAACCTTTAATTTAATATTTGCAGCTAACTAAGGAAAATTATTAAATTATTATTATTGGTAAATTGTTAATAATAAAAACGCTGGCATTATATTTCAGCAGGGGAAGAGCTTTCGGGGTTCATAAGAGAAGAGGACGCCGCGTACCGGGCTCACCTGATGGAATAATTTAAGGGCATCCGATCGATACCGCAAACATAGGTATATAGATATTTTGCGGCCGTGACATCTCGTAGTTAGTTAACTTTGGCACGAGATTACACGATTAATGATATATTATCGTTTACCTAATTTCATATTGTTTTACCGCGCAATCAAACTACGCTGACAGTGAGCTTACCATCTGGCATTTATGTGAACGCCAAAACAATATTCCCATATATATTTAAGTGCTGGCGTAATGTTAGCAGACAGTAAACGGCTCACGTCAAGTCAACTACGACAGAATACGTCCTTACGTTAACGAAAAAACGTCACTAGTATAGAACAATAACAAGAACAAGCTTTTATTCTTACTTTTATATGACAACAAATAAATCAAACGGTAACAGTCAGTACGGCGGAATACGTGTTTTCTTCAATATCAAAGCCTTTGAAAATTTATGCCCATTTTTCCATGTGGAGAGTTCCAGAGAAAGCCTCCAGGCTCTTTTTATCTCACATTTGCTGTAAAATCTTCCTTAGAATTCCGTTTGAATATATTTTAGCTCCTTTTCCATACAGCCAAGGGTTGTGGTTATGGGATATTTTTTTAATACACGGATTACGCTCATTATAAATTAAATATCAAATATAATAGAGCTTTCAAAATACATCACAATGTAATCTTTGTGAATTGAAAATAATAATTATCCTGCGAGGATCCTTTAACCTTTGAAATGAATTAATACTTTGAAACGCTAGGAGGGTATTATCTAACTTGTTTGTTCGCGTATCTCTTAACTAAGTTAAGAAATGGTATTAATATTTAACTAGCCAAAGACCTTCGTAGTTTTAGTCGGGTAGAATTTGTGAATTCCATTTATCTCAACAATATTTAATAGGACAGTGCTAGTCGTTCACTGAACGGATGAATAAAATATATAAATCATCCGCATTGACTTCAAATTGAATACCACCTAATATAAACCAAATTCATCTTATTTCAATATTCATATAGAACCATTAACCTATTGTAGGGTCGGTTCCTATCGGGAGCATAGATTAATAAAATCACTTCACAGACTTCCACGTTTATTATTAACGATTATTAAATATAATTACAATATTTCGATATTGCCTGGCTCACTACTCGCGTACATCGATTTTCGTCTATTTCTCAACCCCGACTGTCCCTTATTCTATTCATTCTATATTATGTAAATTTACATTTTTCAAAATATATTCTAGAACCACGATACATGTGTATGGCCTGTACCTTAAGTGGCCAGCTACATACGCTACACTATCAATCCGTTTATGGCGGGAATCGAATTAAAGAGCTTTGTATCATAAGCACAAAGCTCAGCCACTTAGAATAATAAAACTGATACTCATTCATGAGTAAAAATAAAAGAGTAAGTATATACAAATTCTGAAGTATGTTAACAAATCCAAGACAAACATTTAATAATTTAATAACTTTGATCATACTTAAGGCTATATGAATACGAATAAATCTAGTCGTCCGCTAAAAAATTTTTCGGTTAGGATAGGTTAGGTTATATTAACGCGACGAGCGTAGCGGAGCGACGAGCCACTCCGAAATCTATTGATTAATTTAGAATTCATTTCATATAAATGAGTATTTAGTGTGTTGAAATGTACTTATATAAAAATCCAAATAGCCCCCAACCCGTCTCAGACGAATAGCATGGCGATAAAACTCAATAATGAGGAAGGCGTGACTGTACTCAAGTAGGTATAACAGGCTAATAATGTTGATGGATTTTCATTAGGTAATTAAGATCCATTATTCATTTTGGTTTTTCTAAAGTTAATCACCGAGCTTTGAATTAGTTCATTAGAGGAGTAATGCTGGCCGTAAAAAAGCCAGATACTGTTAAAAATCTTTTAAATAGTTATAGTTGTCGGTTTTGATTCGTTGAGTTTAGCACGCGTGTGCTACATGTAGTTTGCTACATTCAAATTTCAGTAGCTATACGATAAGCTGTAGCATAAAGGCTCGGGTTCTTTCAAATTCAAATTCTAAAAGTTTTTATTCAATATAAGATGTTTACACACACTTATTGAATGTCAAAAGAATTGATTAGGTACCGGTTCCAAAACTAGAAGGAGAAGAACCGGCAAGAAACTCCTCCCTGTTTATTTTTTTTAAATATAGGTTTCTCATAATTCATCTTTTTTTTTTAATTTAAAATGCTTACAACTATTACAATGATGCCCATGCGCACTTATTTAAATACTCGCTAGTACAATAGTAAGCTTTTTTCATAAGTTGGACTCTAAACTCGCTTTATAAATTGATTTGAATTTAAGTTCAACATTTCTTTAGGAATTTTATTATAAAAACAGATACAATTTCCCTTTACACGTCTCTGTTATTTATTTCGATGATACATGACAACATCGTTTCAAACCTCCTTCTATTTTATAATTATTGATCCATCCGATTGTCAGACAATTTAAATATGAACAGTCTGTCTTGACCGAACCGTCTTACAATTTTCTTGAGAAACTATGTAGGGATGGATCTCTGAAAAATTTAAGTTAAATTAAGTTTTATGATCAAAAAATGCTACAGACACCCAAGTTGATGCGCGTATGACACACACTTAATTAGTTTTACACAAATATTTTTGAGCATATAAGAATAACAAATTTTCTTATTAACCGACCGAAATAGTAAAACCCGCAGTATGTTCGATTTAATTGAATAATTACATGTCCGCGGTAAAACGCTGTTTGTCAGGCCCTCGCAGAAAGTCTGCGGTTGCCGCTGAATTTACAAGTTACAATGCTTCAAGCCCGAGGGGTGAGCCGTAACAAAATGTTCAGGGCGGCGACATCTAAACAGCAATTTCATTTTCAACACGGTCCCCGTATATTAGCGTATCTTTGTTGTGTTAGGGAAGGCTGGTAAACATTGCGTGCGCTACATAGCGTTGCGGAGGACGTTATATCTATAATGCAGATTGAGATTTGTTGGCTTTAATCTGGGGAAATAGTTTATGTTATAGTACGAAACGTCGTACTTATATTATTGAAGTGGAACTTCGTATTGTAGGTAAGACAGTGGAAATGCTGATACGTACGTAAGAAGCGACCATCTATTCGCAAGTGATACTCGTGTAATGCAAAAAAACAAATCAAAATCAGTCCAGTCGCTTTGAAGGTACACATTTACTGCAGCGCCCCCTGATGCTTAATAAGCATAAAACCTATTTAGGAACCCGCTTTGTGATGTTATCTATCTAAATACACAATTTCATATAAATCATTAGAGCCGTTTCCGAGATAGCCAATAAAAGAGTAAAGAAATTGATCTTTGAATGCACCCTGTTTGACTGCTACGAACAGTTTGCATGGGAAAATGATCTAGTTGTTTTTACCATATTGTTGTTTTTCCTTGCAATTTATTCACAGTTTCTCACCTTTTAAACCTTCCTTGGACTTCCAGAAATATTTCAAAACCAAAATTAGCGAAACCGGTACAGCCGTTTTTTAATTTTAGCGAGACAGTTGAAAAGCTTCATTACATTTTTATATATAAGATTTTCATGGTGATCCTAATATAATCAGGTAAATAAAATAGAATTAAAATATGAATTGAAAATGAAACTGCATAACTTTCAAAGAAGTTACGTTAACCTACTGGACAAATGAGAGGATATTTCATTTCTGCAAAAGTGCTATATATATAAGCTACAATGACGTTCTCAAATAACAATTTGACATTTCTTTCAAAATTTATTTAAATAAATGAACAATGAAAAAAACTGTTGTTTCTTATTCACGATAGAAGAGGTGTTTTTGTCCAGCAATTATCTCAGAGATGGGTGGGCGAAAAAATGAGTATAAAGTAGTGTTGAAAATAGTTTGAGCCGTAAGTGTGCACAATATTGTTGAATTACTAGTAATGAAATTGACTTACTAAAAAAACATTAAAGTGAAATGGAAAACTATAAAAAATTTAAACTTCGTATAAATGAAATTTACGAAACAAATGATTAAACGTATTTTACCGATTTTCCAACGTAGTGTAAAAGAGGTGAAAAAGTTGTTATTTTCTTTCACCAATTATCTCAGAATTTGCAAAATATATTAAGAGTTCAGTTTGGAAAAGTTCAAGCCGTTCTCAGGGACAGCTCAGGTTCATAGGTACACACAACACAAATATTAAACACTAAAAGTTTTAAATAAAATAAATGCAAAACTTTGAAAATTATAACAGTTTATAAAGGAAGACGATAAATTTTTTTTTTATTGTTTAATAATAATTAGTTTTAGATGCCATAAATATGCGTTGATTTGATTAATTTGTTTTTGAATCCAAATAATATAGAGGGGTAAACTATTCAAGCGTAGCTGAAAGCGAGGAGCTAATTTTAATTAATTCAAGTAAGTTAACTAAGCTCGACGACTTCCAGACCGGACAGGCCGAACTGCGAGAATGTTTTAGTACATGGGAACCACATTCACACACTTCGCCAGATTATCAAAGTAACTTTGATCCGATAACCGAACGAATAATATACCAAGATATACTTTTATTCTTTCGACTACTATACGACTTGACGAATAATTTAAACCAATAAATACATTTTATATTCGATCCAGAATCATGAAATTAATATTCGGGTTTACAGTTAGATAGTTATAGCTGGTTGTTTTTAAAGTTATTATTATTTTTTAGTTTATTTTTAAAATTTAACACCTAAGGGCGTAAAACAGGGAATGAAAATTTGCTTGGAATTTTTATGGTCATTATTTAATGTAAAATCATGAAATTATTGTTCGGCTTTATTGTTAAAAATTAAGAAAGAAGGGTTTAAAAATCTACGGAAACTTAATTCTTAAGATGTTCAATTAAGGAAAGATAATTTATAAAGGGATTTCGTAACGTTTAAATTTGAAACCCTGAAAATTGGTAATTAGAACAACCCTTAGGGGAGTGAAATAGCTAAAATAGTTATTATGTTTGTGGTAGGAAAGTAAAAATCGCAATGTTTTTGTATTATAAATTGTTAGTAAGTGCAATATTAATACACATTGTGTATTTATGTTATATTTATTAACGGTTTATAATACACTGATTGATTGACACACATTCAATCCACTAAATCGAAGCCATGAGGGACCGCTAGTATTATATGAATCTTTAGATTTGGAAACGTAAATTCCTACGAGTTTACGGTACTTATGAATTTGTGCCTTATACTTAAATATTTTATAACATATGCAAAATATCCGTTCCTTTATACAAGTGCGGGTGTTCGGTTGAATGCCATTCAAATTTTTAAAGCGAGTAGAACTTACCAAAACAATTTGTGGTTAAAAAAATTAAACTTTGAACATATTTTTCTCGGTAACCATTAGTTTACACCATCTGATTACACAACATACACGGCAGCCAAGAACAACGGACTAAACTTGTTAAGCACATAAGGAACTGTAGAAAGCTTATATCTGTATTAATGAACATTTCAAATGGACTACTTTGAATATAAAGTGAACAAGAACCAGCGCAATCAATTTGTGAATTTTCTCGTCTGTTTCATTGGCCAACGTTCAGGAAAACTGAACGCTTTGAAATTCTATTTCCGCTGTAAGATTGCTTTTTGTTACGAAAGCACATTAAAATATTATGACACTATTTTAAATTCTGGCGTTGCACTGACCACTGCCTTGTAGCTTCACATGCTACAGAAATATGTATTGCAGAAATAAGTCATTATTAAGATTAAAATTTAAAAATATGTAAACTTGGGTTTCCCTGTGTTTTCCTGAGTGGACTAGAACATATTGTATTACTCCGGTTATAGCACGAATAATATTGACATACACAAAGATGTCATGATATCAGAGTGGGGGCGAGCCCACTTTTGTTTAAAAAGTAGTTTTCGAGTTTCAGGGTATTTATCAATAAGTTTTTTCTTACTTGAGTATATAACACCACTGACTCCGTGCTTCGGTTAAGCCGTCGGTCCCGGTTGCAATAGCAGATAGCATCTAGCCTCATACGACTGTAAGACATAATCGGACTTTTTTTTAGACGATAAGATGTTATAATATTGGAATTTAAAGTAATCTATATTGTAGTGATTTATCTGTATTGCTTGGCCGTGACTATGGGATGGGTTTCCGCGCGATTTGAGCAAACCAATTACCTAAGTTGAAGCCACCTTCAATTTTGAGAGCCATTTGCTTTGAATACATTTGCATTCGAAATGTTTCATTCGATAGTTTACCCAGATTTACCGAACGGTGGGGATCGCGAAATCGATCTTCGTAAATTGCGGTGTAAGCGAGAACGTTTTTTATTACGACTTCTAGTTGGTGATTGGATTTCGGTTTTTTATTCGAATTTCGAATTCGGGTTATGTAGATAGTTCTTAAATGAAATCGATCGATGGAAATAGACAACGAGCTTTCGAATATGGCCACCATTTAATCGTAACATGTGCACCGTGTTGAGTGTACCTATACATCTATTTATTTTCGGTTGATATATTTTGTTATAATAGTGTCGTGATAGCTGAGAAGTAATGAGCCCGTTTCTTGTTTAGAAGGCCGTGGTTCGAATCCCATGGCAAGTACCAATGAATTTCTTTAACTTATGTATATAACTATCACTGACTATGCCTCGGAGAGCACGTTAAGCTGTCGGTATCGGTTATCATCAATAGATGGCATCAATGAATCCACCAAAAACGTGATAAATTTGGTTATTAAACAATTTACCTACAATGAGCGAGTCATGTCGTTTTCGCATTTTATAGAAATATGTTATGTTTATTAAAAAAAACTAATAAGTGTAAGAAATTTATTGATATCTATAAAAATTCCGAAGAAAAAAATTTTAAAATAAATCATGCAAATACGTACGTACATACATTACTATGGGCTAACGTGGATAATTTGTACGTAGCGGCACCGAGTGACGTCACAAGCGGGTCGTAAAAACAATAACTTTGAATTGTTATGTCTCCGGTAACAATAGGTATTTTCTCAAAATTCAAAAAGTATAGTCATCAATTTGTTATACTCTCATCATCATCATTATCATCAGCCCATTTTACCCCAGTGCAGGGGCTTAGGCCTCCCCCAGGATGAGAAGAGGGTTTGGAGCTTAAATCCACCACGCTACTCCACTGCGGGTTGGGGATTGTAACGACCGCCACCTATTGACAGCGTCACTGTTATACTCTAGTGTGTGAAATAGCGTATGATACATAATTTTGTTGAAGAGGACGCGTTCATTGCCATTTTCAATATGGCCTAAATAATGATTTGTTAATATTTTGTCAAAATTGGTAATATGTTATTGATTTTACAAAATGTCGCTACTGATGTCGTCCCGAAGTAGTCTGAAGAGTTAAATAAATAACTTCGCTAATCATAGAGATTCAAAAACATAGAAGTGAGCAAACCACAAACGTAAAATTAAGATTTTTTTAATAAGTTTACTATTTTAAATATACTTTAGCCTATTTCGTGACGTCATCACTACCTAAGTTTAAAAAAAAATTGATATAGTCTTGAAAGCATAATACTGAAATTAGTTAAATTTAATATTTTAACGTATTAAAAATACAACCAATTAGATTAGTAGTTTCTTTCTGACTCTTAAGCTGGAATTTTTACTTTTGACTTGTTATCAATCATTATCAATCAATTAATTGCTCGTGACTTTCAATCTGACCAAATTGGGTTAGTGAGTAGTGCATAGGTTAAGATTGAATTAACGTTGACATTATTCTAGTTGTGTGCGGTTAAACAAATTATCCGAAAGTTCAATAAATGTTGGATATTCTAACTCACTTACCGATCGGAATAGTCTATGCGTAACTTAATAATTGTAGGTACTCGTTATGTTCCTAACTTTAAAAAAAAAAAGTTTATGAAAGCTTTTTCTGCTTTTAAGTTAACGTTTATTTCATTTCGAAGTGGAACAAAAAGAAACCCCGAAAGTTTTTTAAATAAAAATACCTTTCGAAGAATTGCTTCTACTGTAGTTCATAACTTTTTAAACTTTCTATTAACTCGTATAGTGGGTTCTAGTATTGAAATCGTATTAATTCAGTTATAATATCTCAATCATGTAGGTACATAATGGAAATTAATATTACATAAGTTATAGGCTCTATTTTTTTCTAAATTGAGTTATCACATAAAATATATAGGTTAATTAAATATCCTTATTATTTACTATCAATAGAAAATAGTTTTAATTTCGGCTATTGTAGTAAGTAATTTAGAATTCTGTTTCCAATTTCGTTTTCATGCGAATTCAGAAATGATACCTTTGTATAAATTATGTCGCTTCGAAATTGGTCTTCGTGGTAGACTACCTGCGAACAAAATAAAAATAACATATAATTTAATCATTACATTTACAGGTACAAACCCATGTACCTCCTATTACAGAAACTATAAAAATATCTGGATGTTTGATGTTTGTATACTGTGATTGCCTGAAGCAAAGTATTTACTATTTTTTTTTGTGTTTTTTCTGGTTATCTGTATTTTTGAACACTTAATAACCACTAAATCGATTTGAAATTTTTTTCACATTTAAATAATTAAACCATGATTTTATCTGAAGATCCCCCTCCCGCAACAAATATTTGTGTGTGTACATAGAAATCGATTACTTCCGTGACATAGAAAAAAACATCCATAAGTAAATGTATATTGTAACGTCATCATCGAACTTACTCGAAAAGTTCCCAAGGCCTTTCAATAAAACAGAACATTTCAGCTAAAGAAATAAATTCCACGAATTTATTAAATGAATTCGTGAGACGGTCTGTACAAAGAAACAAGCCTCGATATTTTGAAAAATCAATGCATATTTTTACTAGCGCCTGGCGCCTAAATTTTTTCCCACGCTCGAGAAAGTTGTCGCTAAATATACCCATGTAATCTTTAAATAGAACACTCGAAAGGTGTAGTGTTTGGGTGTGTAGATCGGTGGAGGGGAGAAGGGTATAAAAACTATGATCAGTCGTTGACCAAGACAGTTTTTGAGAATAAGTCAAGTGTTAAGTTAAATAAAATTATTGTTTTAGTGCATCCCCGATATCCGGACGAGTAGCACGTAACAATATATTACAAAAATATTTAAGTACGTATATATGTTGTCTGGTACCCACAGTACAGGCTATGTCTATCTTAATAATAATAGCGGACCGAGTGTAAGCTGTCCCAGATATAATTCTAATTATTCAATAAAATTAATTTGCGAAGAATGGGCGTAATTAAAACTGAACAACTTAGTATTTATTTTCCGAAAGCATAGCGGAATCTCATTATCTTCTTTTAAGGGTTCAATACCCAAAAGGTCCAAACAAAGCCCTTTTGTAGTCCGCTTGTATTAAGTGAGACACAAACATTAAAATTAAATTTATTTTACTCAGACTCAAATGCTTGATTACACTGAAAATTTAAATTATTTAATTAATTGCGAAGAAGTCATCGATCATATATATATATATATATATATGACTCTTTTAGAATGTTGTCATAAGATTAGCTCTCATTGCATAGTTTTATCTGAATCGTAAGTGCCTTACATAAAATTGTTACATAAACCTATAGACCCATTCTAGTTTTCATAAACTAATACCGGTTGGAACAAACTGGACCCGCGTGAAGTGGGTACCATACTATAAATAATTACATTACGGATGTATACAATCATACGTCTTTCCGAATATATTCGGGACCAATTTTGCCAAAGAAACTATAGTAATTGAATGAGCATTTCTTCATTAAAATGGCACTGAACACATACTTAGAAATTATTCAAACACAACCCTAATATACATCGGCCGTCGAGAGTTTACGTTCCTGACACCTGAGATTTATAGCTATAGCATTATGTTTGTTATGAGTTGACATAATAATATAATTTTTAATTTAATTTTGTGGCGTGCATGTACTAAACGATAATAATATTTGAAAACGGGAATCGTCCGACGGTACAAATTCACATCAACCATCTGATCATACTATGCTGATTATATACGACCTGTCAGGAACGCAAACTCTCGACGGCCGATGTATAGTTTAATATCATTTAAATTAAAAGAATACGTATACATGGCATTTGTAGGTGAGTACAATTATTATTATTATTATTTCTTTTAAATTTTTTTAATTTAAAATTATTCAGTTACTTATAAGATGTCTAATAAACAGAGAAAATTATGATTAATTGCTAGAAGACGCATGATCGTATCAAAAATAAAATAAAAATCCCTCCATTACATATTGATCTTCTTTTTAATCTGACTCAAAAAGCTAGAAACGTTTTATATTCTCAGAAATTATATGACATCATGATTTTTTTAAATGTTCTAGTTCAAGCCGATTTAGCAGAATTTATATATTATGCTCGATAATTCAATAAGCTTAAGTATTATCATATATTTATATACCCCGCTAATCACAACTACTCCATTTCTAGGTAGTTATTTAAAAATTTATATACATACTAAACGGTAAAAATGTTTGATGTTATATAATAGAATATTTATTAGGCATAAATCCACATTACAAATACATTACAATAGTTGACACTTCTTCCAGTCCGCGCCAATATGATTCAACCTCGCCCAGTCTTAGGGATGTGACGTCTTGGTGACGTTGTACCGCGTCACGTCGATACATTGCTAACAAAACATGTAAATATAAATAATTCACGTATTACAATGATAATTTCCTAAACGTTTGCCTAGAGACATTGTACAGATTTTTTATTCATTTTAGAGATGACTTAGTCTAGAAAAAAGATTAAGGGACAGTTAGACATGGCTTGGACAATATGTACAGTTCCAAATCAAACTTTATGGCGGATGTGAACATAGGCACAAGCTGCGTCGCAGTAACCAGTTTTAGGTGTAGCGGGACTCAGTAGAGCGAGGGGTATATGACTGTACCAGCGCCAACACGCTTATAACGTTGTATTCCAATCCGCCATAAAGTTTGAGGCGAACTATACGCACTAAATACTTCGCTATGTATTTAATACAATGTATCGATTCACAGCGGGTATCTTACATCCATACATATTCTACTTTTAGTAAACTCTAAGTATCACATTTGGGAAGTCAGTAAAAATAGATGACCTGAGTAATCCTTCTTGCTCAAGAATGTTGCCACAGTAAAAGACTTAGTAAAACGACAATATGGCTTATTTCACTCGCAATCGAGATAAAATGTATACTACAGTTCGGTTTTATTACGGCGTCAAATGCCAGTCTTGGCTGCTCGTATTTATTGCTAGAAGCTATTCTAAGGTTACGACGACGACACACGAATTCGGTATATAAAAAAAAAGCTCCTCGTCATTTAAAGCTTGACTGGGTGTTTGCCGCGGTTGCATTCGACCTGACTTCGTTTCGTTGCTCCCATTTTCACGATACTTTCAACTCATTTCCTATTTCCGACAGCTTTTCAGCATTTCGCTTCTTACTTTTAACTTACTCTTATTTCTATCTATAAAACTTTCGTTTTTGGTGTTGCCATTGTTTTTGTTGTCATTCTGGCCTCATTTCCGCTTATGTTTCTGAGCGTAATCTATTTATTGTTTCAATTTATACTCCTCGAATTACCAGTATTGTTACGTTTATATATCTATGATTTGTTTAGTTTATATTAAAAAAAACCTTTGACCAAAAGGAATAATTGTTTTATTCTAAGTTAGATACTAAGGTATATTTCGATGAAAATTCCATTGAAATAAGTTCAAGCATTTGTATGTGCAATAAATACATATATTATATATAAACAGTTATAGTGATATTACTATATAAACCGGAAGACTTCGCGAATCCACTCGTAATTTTACGTCACAGATTTTAAGTACTGGTTTCTAAAGTTTTAGATTTCTTCCGGTATAATTTCCCAAAGTCCCGAATACAAAACACTCTGTTCAGAGACCTACTCTGCCTCTTACCTGGTTTAACGTGAAGGATATTAAATACACAAACGAATGCATATTTTGTATATATGAACACTAGTTGAATATCCACAGCTGGGTAAGCATTGTACATTAACCTACTTTTTTTAATTTGTCACACACCACAAGAGCTTTTGACATAAATAAATTAAGAAGTGATTGGAATACGAAACGAGACAAATTTTTGAGATTGAAGAGTATTTATTGTTATTCGTTCTATTTTATAAAGTAAAGAAATTTGACAGCAGCGTTTGGTTTTAATAGAGTGAGAAATATCACTTCACAGTATCGAAAATTACAAACGGAATTTCGCGGGGGTGAAAGCCGGCGCGCGGAGACTCTCGGTATAACTTTGATTGCAACTCGCTGTCTTGCAACGGGTACACACCAGCTAGCTAGAGTATAAGTGGTTAGACGGTTGGAGCGCAGAAGAGGGCTTCTAGTCAATTTGTACTTTTTTGTTCTATTCGCTCCGGACCAACTCATCCACAGAGTGGTAACGAATTGAAAATCGATACGAATAGTGTTAACAAAGTATACGATAGTACGTATACGTACGTATAGTGTCAGTTAACAAAAAAGGTCCCAGGGTAGTTCCAAATCATAACATGTGTATCCATGATTGGCAGTAGGACAACAATATATATAAGTTTAAACTTAAGTATTTTAAAAGCTGTGGATACTGTTATTGAAATAAATAAAATAAATAAATACAACACCAGGCTCTATACTTAAGTGAAACAAGGAATAGAATACGCGAGTTGCAATACGAAACCAACGCAAAGTGCCGAATTTTAGAAATGACTTGCGTGTATTTTCATAACAAAAGTATTTACCGATGTAACGAAAAATCAGTTTTCACTCTGCCAACTTTTTTGAAAATTTTTCACAGTTAACTTTAGCACATTCTTTTTATTTACTGCGAAACCTTGTCGCAGAACGTCGTGTTCACAAATTAAAGGTATTCTCCGAATTGCATGCCCCAGATAAGTTGATAAGGCAAGTTAACCTGCTATCAATACGTATTGCTGGCGTTATCTATTTGTTGTTACTCAAACGTATCATATGATCATTGTAAGTTGATATATCGAAGCGTCTCTTTCTACACGAATCACTGTAAGTTCTGTATATATTTCCTCAAAAATCTTCTCTACTCAGATCTACTCAGATCCGTCAAAACTAATTTCGCTTTCACGGAAAACTTGGAATAACGGAAAATTACGGAGTAATCTTAGTGTCTGTACATCGGAAACGAACGTTTATTCGTGCAACCATTACCTACACTTACGAGTATTACATAAAAAATAATAATCTAATTACAGTAAAACTTTTTTAAAAATTTTTGATTGTGGCGATATTTTAAAGAAACGAAAAAGAAAATTAAAAAAGAAAATCACGAAGCGCAATTAAAGACAAAAATTTCAATTCGCCCAATTTCACCAAAACCCGTTCAGTAGTTTTTTAGACATACAGACATGATAATCTATTTTTTTTATGCCTTAATCAATAACTAGCCACACTAACACAGCAATTAGCAAGAAAATTTAAATTATCTTATTGATTGATTTAATTGATTTATTATCTGTATAGATAATAAATCAATTAAAATTATTATTGCAAAATAGACAAATGACAGTTCGTGAGCTAAAAACAATCAAGAACCACGCAAAACTAAAAACCACACTTTCTGTTCTTTTTTTTTTACAGGATCACCCACATAGTCGACGACATGGACAATGAGGTCAATATTTATTTTATTAGTTTTTTAATTGTTTAGTGAAATAATTTAAAAAATAAATTATTGATAACAAAGTTATAAATGTTTAAAATGTTCTGTTAGAGAGAGAAGGCAATACCGCACAACACACATATGAAGTCAGGCCATTTTGCAAGAAAGAGATAGCGATAAAATTTTAATAACATATAAGTTTAATACTTCCCAACCGAATATAATTTTGTTTATAAATTTTGCAAGCGTATATAAAGTCTATTTTTATATTTTCATGGTAAATACAATATTTGTCAATATTAGACAAACATCATATTACAGATTTCAAAATAAGAAACAGGAAGTGCACGGATGACTGCGCGTAATAATACATCGACGTATATATCAATGTCGTGATAGCCCAAAGCGCAACGAACCTGTCTTAAATTTATAAGACCATGGTTCGAATCCGGGCGTGCACCAATGAGTTTTTCTGACATAAATACATAACTATCACTGACCCCGTGTCTCGGAGAGCACGCTAAGCAGTCGGTCCCGGACGCTGTCAACAGATGGCGGTCATTACAATCCCCAACCCGCAGTGGAGCAGCATGGTGGATTTAAGCTCCAAGCCCCCCTCCTCACCCTGGGGGACGCCTAAGCCCCTGCAGTGGGGTAAAATGAGCTGATGAAGTGAAGTGAAGTATATACCAACGTAATATATCTCCGTGGCATACAAATGCGATTAAGTATGATGAAAACAGAAATATTAATAACGATATTTTTACACAATTTCATTTGAAGTATTTCTATAATGGGCAAATAGATTTATGTGGTTGGGAAGTATTGTTTATGTCATATTTTATATTAAAAAGCAAATTAAATATTGATTAAACGTAACATAGCCACTGAAATATGAATTGTTTACGTTTTACGCTTTTCACGTACGTAACAAGCAATTTGTTTTCCAAAACACAGTCTTTGTGATATTGAATTTTCGTACATTTATATATCCTTTCCCGCCGTCGTTGTACCAATAAAATAAATAAATAACTTGATAACGGTTGTACCGTCGCGAAAACATTCACGAGCATCATTGTGAATTCGCTTAAATATATCTTGGATATTTACCAAGTAGCGTATTTTCATAAGAGGCCTTCAGTAATTTACATATATTACAATTGTAAAAAGAAATTGTAACGCCGCGCACATTTTATCTAATTTTGAAATGGATCACGCTAATCGCAGGACAGAACAAGGGCAGTCACATGGGATATGTAACCAAGAACGCGCGAGTAGACACAATATACTAACTTCCACCGTTGCGTATGAATACTTGGTATTCGAGCTTTGCAGCTTTTCTAAGGCGAATAAAATTGCAATTTTACTGATAAATGGTATTTATTATCCGGGCTTGCGTATCCAAAAGATCTTGCGTTCTCAATTTATCTATGGGGCGTGTAGACGCGAGCCGTCCGTAGCTATTGACTGACATCGACTGCCATACCCTACAGTCGTAAAGAATTCGGTCATTTTGCTTCGATATCGTGAGAAGATAGAGTTTTTATGGCTCACATAAACCGGTATATTGTAGGCGCACTCTCGACGAATTTTACGGTCAAACGACGGGCCTTCTATAAAGCTAGCCGTCAGCTTTGCCATTTTAATTTTTTTGATTGGATTTTATTCATTCATGTGGGCTTTCAATACAAATTTATTATGTATTTTGAGTCCTTTGACCGAGTGGTGGTACATACGTGCGAACAATTGTTCGATGTTCACCATCTTTTTGTTCGCTTGTGTGTACGCGCCTTAATATCCTGTTGCTAAAATTACGGTTGAATTAGAATGGGCTTGAACCAAAATTTTAAAGTTGCTCTGATTTTCATTAAAATTAACAAGGATCAAGGTTCTTGAATACAATTTTTTTTCTATTTACAAATATCCCCGGTATTAACGAAAATTCATCTGATGAAATTGTCCCTGTGACGTCATCTGGACGGTTGAGCTTATTACACATTCATCATCATCATCATCAGCCCATTTTTACCCCACTGCAGGGGCTTAGGCCTCCCCCAGGGTGAGGAGGGGGCTTGGAGCTTAAGTCCACCACGCTGCTCCACTGCGGGTTGGGAACTGTAACGACCGCCATCTATTGACAGCGTCCGGGACCGACTGCTTAACGTGCCCTCCGAAGCACGGTGTCAGTGATATCGTGTACTTAAGTCAGAAAAACTCATTGGTACACGCCCGGATTCGAACCATGGCCCTGTGGGGCCTTATAAATTTAAGACAGGTTCGTTGTGCTCTGGGCTATCACGACACTTAGCTTATTGCACAGTCAGATATAATACAATTAGTAAAGCATCTGTCTAGTTGACGTCACAGGGATATTTTATTAATCAATGTTTGGAAAAAAAGTAACTATGAAAATTAACTACTTTTTTTTGAGAATGAGGTATAAGATTGGTCTATATTTTTAGAAGAAAAAAAAATATATAAAAACTATGTGTTCAAAATTTGGTCTAAGGCCGTTTGATAATAATTTTATTTTTTCAATAATACGGCAATGCTTCAAATTATTGTTGAAATTAGATATATCTACCTATTAACTATTTGTTTCGCTTTACAATAACATTATTAGGTACGCATAATTTAGCTAGAAATGATGCTTCGATTTTTTTTTGTAGTACTGTCACGCTGAATTTATAATTTTATTAAAAAAAAAACATAAATACACATACAATAGAACTAGCCTCTATTCTTTTATTTCAGTTAATTTACGTAAAATTTGTTATTATTTGTTACATTTTGACTATCGTTGAGGACAGAAAAATAATATTCGTAATCGAATGAGAAGCGGTAGAGTTACATATTACGTTTTCGGTGTGTTTTGGAGGGTGTATCTAGTTAGCGATATTGTTAACGTTGTTAAAGTATAACAGTACAAACGTATTTTACTTAACAGCATAGGCATATGTATGACAATCTTATGCCAGAACCACTATCTCTGAGATACACCACCTGAGCTTTAATGTATTACAATGTATGATGGTTTATTTGAACGTTAATTTACTGATGAAAAATAGCCGCCATGTTACAGAGGCAATAAAATAAATCTCCACCATATTATATGTATGTACGTTTTCTGGTAACACCCCCGTCAAAGAACAATAATATTGTATCAAAGAAATTTTCAGCGTAGGTACCCGCCAAAGCAATTAGTTATCTTTTTGATCTATTATTTGTATTTATTTTCTAATAATATGTTTTGTGGCCAGAAAGTTATTCGTATAATCAAACTATTTATTCGATTGACTTGGAGATATATGAACGATCGAATAATTCTATAAGTTTTAATTTCAATTGCACATCTTCTCCTACTAACTTTTGAATGCTAAGTGGTATTAAATTGTAATGTCACAAGAATATATTATGATCGTAGAACAGAAGCAATTATTAAATAAATATTATAATTTATTTTTATTTTTCTGCATTAATATATAATTTAAATAAATATTTTATTACTTCGTGTGTCTGGTATTTTGTATCTAATACGATTTGTTTATAAAAGAAAATTTGGTTCAGCGCCACTCTTCACTTTAAGTGCCTGTCGGACGGTCATCAATATTTTTAATTTGACAATAAATTTTCTATGAAAAACTTGAAACAAAAAATAACAAGGAAATTCATATCTTTTTCTAGTTAAATTAGTCTGGTTTATTAATTACTAGTAAAATATCGCCTTCGTCAAAATTTGTTGTAATTCGACAAGACATCTTTAATAATATTTTTTTTGATGTAGGTATATGAAAGAGGAACAAATGAATAAGAATGGCGAACCTAATTGAATAATAATTTCATAAAATTTATAAAAAAAGAGTCCTTAAAGTAATTACAACTTTTTTATTTTAATATTTAATAACAATAAATATGTACATATGATTCTCGAAAACTAATCGAGAGTGACCGAAATTCCGTCAAAGTGGAATATAATATTGTCATTTTGAACGAGTTATTATTTCCTAGATATTTAGTCGGTAAACAAAATAACTCATTTTTGGTACTATTTTTTTGAAATTATTTATTTATTTAGAAAATGTTATTACCTATGTCAAGATTACAAAATAAAATTATTGCGACTCATAAATTCCGTGAGTAATACTCGTAGAAGAATTTAGATAAGGTAAGATTTTAGATATAAGATCATTCGTTCGAGAAATGAGTCCTATTCTATCTGTCTAAATGATACGGTAGTGATAAAAAAAGTCACGCTCAACTACATTTTCAACCACACAATCACGAGAACTCCTCGTGTATCAATACTCCAGAGTGCAACTATCAAAAACGTATAATAATATCTCGCGATGTTATATGAGAAAAGATAACAGGCACTCCATCACCTCACGCTATTTCGCCATTAAATAAATATGCTACATTAATAATGGCGTCGCGAGTCTCGCTCCGGTAACATGAAACAGTGACAACCAATGATTAATGTGGAAAAATTTAACGCGCCTCGAACAAAGGCTTTATCCCAACCCCGTGCCCCATTGTAGGGAAAATATTCCCTTAAACTTTTACCTTTCGAAAATTCCCCCGCTAATGTGTTTTGTTCTTTGTTTTTTGCCGGGCCGCTCGTAGATTATTTCTTTGTACAATAATTGCGCAGTGGAAAAAGTTCCCTGATATTATCAGATACTTTGCATAATAAGATAGGAAAATGAATTTCGTACATTTTCTTTATTTCCACGAACTGGCCAAACTATCCGGTGAATATTTACGAATCGTTTGATTTTTTTTTTCGACTGGTTTGATCTAACATCTCCTAATTAATTATCATAAAATTGGATACGCAATTTATTTTCAACTATTTTTACTTGACAGTCCTCGACAGCGATAATAGTAATTAATTAAATTTGAAGAGCGTTGAAAGCACTAGAACGACTGAACGAGCGATACGTTTGACATTCGATGACAATGTCAGATAATTTGCGGTATCTATAATAACAAAAGTGTCCATCCAGAACGACTTATTTGCCAAACTCATGGCGAGGTAAGTTTTAAAGTATTGAATATTGTGGATTATTTCGCTATCAAATATCATTGTTGGAGAAATAGACAATAAGTTGTCACGCGTTTTACTAAACATATAACCCGATATTGTACGTTTCGATCTTCAACTGTATGTTTGTTTTGATACCTCCTAAACAAAAGGCGGGCTCACCGCCACACAGTTATTAACATTTACATTTCTTTGTCTTTGTTAATAACAAGTTTTTGGACTTAGCTTTGTGTGAGTAGACCACGCCATTTATACATATCTCTTTTTTAATACAAATTAATCCCATATATTTTCTTCCTACCGCGTCGCGGGGCAATACCTCTGAAAGGTATCTGAATATCTCATTAAAAGCTCTCGCCCGTCACCCTGTATTATAATCGATGATACCTTTCAAATCATTAAAGGTAGATTGATGAAGCTTAGACGTTTTTACTTTAGACGAAATGTATTTCGCAATGAAACATATATTATGATATATAGGCAACAACGCATTTAGAAAGTGTGAATCTATAGCTTCATTGGTTAATAAATATATGTAAGCAAAAAATATTTAAATATAAAGGAGTTAAGAAGTCTTTTTCAAGGATGTATCGCAAGTAAGTGTATATTTCAGTGGACATAATAACATTTTGTGTTAAATACCTACAATAATGTTAAAACGAAGAGGTAGGTGAGAAAATAGTAAGTGTAGATAAATGTAGCTTGGTTAAAATCGTTCATAACTTTGAACCCCTATTTCACCACCATAAAAGAATTTTTAAAAATGTTAACTATTCTTAATGGATGTCTGCTTTAGGTGTAGTATTAGGAATTTCTATATCAAGTTTTAACGGAGAAAAATATATTAAAGAGATTAAATATAAAAAAATAAATAGTTTCTTTTTAAAATTTTCTTATTTATCACACAATGATGTTTTAGTAAGGACACTTATACTGCACGGCGTTCGAAAATTGATCCCAAATTTCTTAGATACTTATATTGTAAACGTATACATATATTATAAAACTGAGTGTGAAATATGATAAGGAAAATATGATACAAAAAGAGATAGTTATCTGTAAAGAATTACGCTTAGTCAACATAGATTAGAAGGAAAGATTAGAGGACTTTTAGCTCCTCCATTTTCTGCTCGACATCTGCCTCTTTTAATACATTTAATATCATTGTATTACTCCAATAAAAATGTTTTCGTAACAACAATACATTAATCTACTTATTTTGCCAGAATGTCATCTGTAGTATATGATATAATACTGTCTCGGTTCGACAAATCGTTTTTAAAGTTCCATACCTCAAAAAGAAAAAACGAACACTTATAGGAATACTTACTTGTCTGTCTGTCTGTCAGTCAAGACCGCTCAAGAACGCGTGGATGTATCAAGTTGAAATAAATATCTAATAATTAAGTTTACAGTCCCATGGAGCTGTTAAATAATCGACCTTCCACCCAATAAAATACAGCCATTTATGCCGCTTATTTTGGACCTTGCAAGTAAATTAAAACCTAAAGGGTACTTCCCATTGACGTGAAACCATGAAATTTGGCAAGAAACAAGAACTTATACTAACAAAAGTGAAGGAATAAATCCGAAAATAATTCTGATGGCGAGCAATTAAAATATCAATATGGTATGGAAATATGCAAGCGGACGAACCTGTCTCAAATTTATAAGGTCATAGGGCCATGGTTCGAATCCGGGCGTGTACCAATGAGTTTTTCTGACTTAAGTACATTAACTATCACTGACTCCGTGCCTCGGAGAGCACGTTAAGCAGTCGGTCCCGGACGCTGTCAATAGATGACGGTCGTTACAATCCCCAACCCGCAGTGGAGTAGCGTGGTGGATTTAAGCTCCAAACCCCCCTCCTTACCCTGAGGGAGGCCTAAGCCCCTGCAGTGGGGTAACATAGGCTGATGATGATGACGCAAGCGGTTCGAGAGGAGTTGATCTATATAACATACATTTACCCTTTTTGGAAATTGAAGTGCAAAAATCAATAAAACACGTGTTTAGTTATTTGTTTGATAAACAATTTATGTAAGGGCTCAAGCCGATTAATTATATTTTTTTCATGCCAATTTTTTTCAGGAACACGTAGGTTATGGTCTATGCGAT
This sequence comes from Luffia ferchaultella, assembly GCA_949709985.1. Taxonomy (NCBI): domain Eukaryota; kingdom Metazoa; phylum Arthropoda; class Insecta; order Lepidoptera; family Psychidae; genus Luffia; species Luffia ferchaultella. The sequence goes on along the minus strand of OX453243.1, from coordinate 20,771,983 downwards.
GGTGAATGTTTTTCATGTATCAAATATCGAAATCGGTTGAGCCGTTGATGATTTTCATGAAAACACAAATGCTGTACGATTTATAGATATAATATATATAACTTATCTTTTGGAGGATTATAATGTCTTTATAAGATATATATTTTTATAGGACAGCCCTAATTTTATCACATTAATCGTCTTAACAAGAACGCACGCATAAAAAAACTTCGGGGACATCAATATTGGCTTTGGACATTTTCATAATGATTGTATGAAATATGTAGTAATGGATCCAATATATCAATATACGGAGGCAGTAAAAACGTCATACAACTGAATTATGTCGTCTACAGTACAGAGCGGTAACGCGTTAATAGTTTACTTGTAACATATGGGAACATCTGCGAATAACAAACCGGGCGCGGAAGATTAATGGCGGATCTTGTCTTATTTGATTGGAAGCTATTGATATTAAACCATTCTGTATTCTTTGATCATGGCAATTGTTGATTTCAGAAGATAGAACCCACACAAATAAAAATAATTATTTTAACTACAATAGTTTACCTCGTCCAAGATATTTTCTGTTTCCTATATAAGGGAAAAGAAATTTCTTCACACGATAAAAAGTTATTTCTCTAGACCAAAACACGTGTACAATTCAAAGTAAGTTTCGCATTTAATCGGAGAAACGGTAAATTATTCCTATAAGAAATATTACCTCTTTCGTACAAGAAACATAAATTTTTAGTTAAAATAACTACGTGTTTTATTGTAGAAAAGCTTGTTTTTACTCAAGAATTAAAAAATCTTGAAATCATACTTTAAAATATTCAGAAACCTGGGACCATGAGCTCGTACCTTAATAATCTGTCTGACTGATGCTCAGCCAGAGCGAGCAGGGCAAGGCATCACGGACATCCACTACCTACCTTTGCTACGCTGATGTCGCTATCTTATTAGCCCGTCTTGCCCGGCCGAAGTCTTCAAGTCTTGTTTCAACTACTTCCGTCTACAGACTCAATAAACTATAGCATCTGACAAGGTACTTCCATGTTGTAAAAATGACCGACGCGCCATCTCTTATTGTATACTTAAAACTAATCATCCTCATTACACAAAACGAAAAGTGGATTCCTGCCTTTCTTGTTCTAAGTTTCATTTATAGCCAATTACTTCGATACAGAACCAAAACAATCTTAGTTGAAAATCGATGTTCCATCCTAGTCATAACTTTTAAGGCAAGTTATTATGATCGTAAGTTCAAAAAGTAAATGCATTTTCAAATTGCATTTGTCGGACTCTAGCAAAAAAAAAAATCTTGACTAAAATGGGATAGTTTGAGAATTTTTAATTCTTATGGCAATAAACAAGAGTAATTTGTGTGAAGTAAACTACTTTGATAGAAAATATATATTTTTAGATATGAGAATTTGACTTTCAGATTTATTTGTTTCTTGAGTGAAAATTTCATTTTTATCTGTGCATGAAAACAAATTGAAAATTTTTGATTTTCGTTCGGTTTGCCGTGAATCAATCGGGTTTAGATATACCTAATTTAACCACAAGAATATTAGTTTATATAATATAACATTGGTTGTCTACTTATAATGGTCAAAGATTCCCGTGGAATATGAAACTATTCAGGACACAGACCTATATAAGTGAATAAACCTGAGGAAAGTCTCGTGTCGGTGGAGCCACTGAAATGAGAGTATAAAATAAAGAAGAATTTAGAAGTAGGGTACCTGCGCTAAGTCTATACATATTATAATAAAAGCGAGAACTTTTCGTATCTGTACATTAACAGTTTTCTCAAAAAAAAAAAAAAAAACCTAATTAGAATACGCGACAAATAAGTAATGAAACATAAAAAAACTGTTTTAGAAATTTTTGTCTGTTTGTCGATTTGTTTGTTCGTTTATACGCGCTCTAATTCAAATTACTAAAATGAGAAGCTTTTGAATAACATTTAGTGTTTATTTCATTAAAATCAAGCGACTGAATGTTCGTTAGAAATCTTATAGCACTACGACGACACCGAGTCACAGGGCGTTACGCGTGCCGGGGGCGGCGCACAGTGGGCTCCGGCATATGACAAAATTCAAAAATGGAGCTCTCTAATTTGTCACTTTAACGACTTACTAGAGGAAGTACTATTACCGTACTTTATGAAAATATAAATAATAATCATTTGGAATCCTATCATCAGTGTTGTTTTGCTACTCAAAGTGCACGCATCGGCGTTATTACTGATTGTTATGTAAAAGTAATTTAACGCGCGCATACTTTTATTTGAACTTACTTACGAACCTGTACCGAGTTGGAACAAGAATTGTGATGGATATCTCAGTGCAAGGTATGTGTTTTTATTGTCTTGCAGAATTTATATTATATTTTAATACTATTACTTGATAATTAGGGTCTACGTAATACCTGTATTCACTGTTAAATTTTTTTCGTAATACCTGATTGCACAAGGCTTTTAACATGTTTCTTAATCTTCTTTAATAATAACTTTTACAGTAAAAAGTAGCTCATAGTTTATTCTATAAAGTAAAAAAGGTTATAGAGCTTACAATTATCTACTCGATGAGATAAGCGAGGTCTACGCAAGTGCCAAAAGGGCGTAGCAGATGCTACGACAAATTTGGATTACGGCTTGATTAAATAATTATTCATTTTTTTATTGCAGGTACATCATACACTTGCAGCCTATTAAGAATGTACGTGTATGAGCTTTGGCAAACAAAACTAGGCACATCGACTCAAAGAAATGTGGAAGTTTTTCAAACTTTACTTATGAATTTACCCGAGTCGATTGACAAAGAAAATATAAACTTCGCACATTTGCAGTCACGTGTAAATTGTTTGGATTTCGGTTTATCGATTGATTTACGTGATTTGTGTAATTGATTTTAGTTTTTTGTCTTTTAGATTACTCTTTTTATAATCTGATTTGTATAGGTGTAAATCTGTTCTTAGCTGGGTGTGGGGGTTTTTTTCTTATAAAATTTACTGTCCTATTTTCGTAAGCTGATAATTTACCAAATTAAAATAAATTAACAAATTATAATTCTAAAGCCTAGAATAACTTATTTCTACTAAAGAATATGTAATTTCACTGTTTTTAGTTGATCATAATTTTTTTTGAATATATATTAAATTCTACCAATTTTATCTGTTATGTTTATTTTTTTGATCGCTAATTCATTAACAAAAAAAATTTATTGTTACGTTTAAATTGTAAAATAAATACAATTTAATCTAATACAATTTATTTTCTTTAACTTTCCCAAGAAACTTATTGACAAATGATTTATGACGCACGCTCCATACAAGCGCAACCACAGTGCGGCGGCCGCGGGGGGGGGGGGGGGGGGGAGCGTATTATGAAACACTAAAACCATCGTGTAAATTGTTTAATCATACTAACGCACAGAGATACAGAGTCACGTTGCATTTTATTACCGGCTGAAATAGACCTAAATCCATGCAGACGAAGTCGTGGGCACAGCTAGTATACAATAAAACGCTAGCAGAGCCTCGCTGGCAAAGCTAGAAGTACCTACTAAAGCATCCAAAAGCGCTCTCCGTCCATTTCGTAATTGAGAGCCTTAATACAGTACTTGAACACCCTATAATATACATCACTGTCATTACTAATCAAAGTTCATAGTCACAGCATATCTTACATTCATATTACAAAATATACGATCGGAAAGCGAATATAATATAAAATTTTCTGCTGTAAAATAAGCAAAAACCTACAGTTGTATAAAAGTAAAAGCGTTAGGCATTTTCTTCTAAATAAACAGCTAATGAAATTTTGAAATCTAAAAGAAATATTTAAGCATTTTCATTCACAGAACATTGATTAAAAAAAGAAAATTTTTTTATGGAAAAAAGTCACCCACGCTTTTACACCCAAATATTATACTTGCCTAATAATATTTGGGTGTAAAGGGTGCCTTTGCTTTTTAGGGCAGAACTAATAAAATGGGTATTTCGTATTATGATTCTTATTAAATTGTTATTTTAGTTTTTTACTCTTTATTGATTGGGTGGGTTCCTTTTTTAGTGTATGTATGAGTGTATGTTTGAAGTGCATATATTTTTTGACATGCTCTGTAGCCTAAACAGTATTGTTGGATGAGTTAGTCTTAATATATTGATATTGGTTTATTGCAACCAGTATGCTTGATCCTCTCGTATTTAACAACGTGGTATGTTTTGTAGCGCCTGCGGATCAAAAAGAGAGGTAAAGAAATTGTTATTAAAACAATATTTAAATTTTTGCAACAATAGATATTGACCAAAAAATACAGCAAAGTGTATTCTTCATAGCTCAAATAAAATCCTATACTTATATACATTTTAGAGATGGTTTACAGAGAGGGGTTTGTTTTAATTTTTTATATTATTGTTTATGGAAAATTTTAAAATTTCTTTGACGTTTATGTAATTTGAATCACAGACAGGGTATTGTAAAATTTGCTTTCGTAGAATAATCTATTTGATATTCTAGTTAAAGATCTAACTGCTTGATTCAATCATATCACCAGGGCAAAGATTATCATGTCCTATTCCAAGGCATCCTCGACCTGTGAACTGATTTTGATCTATATCAATTGATCCGTTTCGTAGTGATTGAGTACCAAATAAACATCTAACCTTACGGATTTACAATATTAGTACGATTGGTTCCGTATAATTTCATGCAGACGAACCTCTGTTTTACCACACATACATGCGGGTGAAGCCAATAAAAGCGAGTTCAAAAATACGTAATACGTCAAAAAAAAAAGAAATCCATTAAGCACTCACGACGAAGTTAACAAATAAGAGAAGCTTTTACATTGTTCACCATTCTTTATCTATTTTATTTTGATCAAAATATATCTACTGGAAGCAATTTATTCGTTCGTTAAAAAATAATAAATTATTTAAAGCGAAAATCCTTGTCCCTAAAGCCTGCGCAAGAAAACGTTAATTAAAGCTTAATAATTCTACTTAATGATTTGTCGTCGTCCATAAATTATTTATATAAATATATAAGTTATTAAGTATAATAAATCAATTTTAAAAACCATCTGAGGACCTGAATTAAAGAGAAACACTTCGATTCCAAATTAAAAAAAAAACAAAATGTACTTTGGTGATTTATTTTTATAAATAGCGAACTTTAAGTTAAGGGAACGTTTGACGTTATAATTTTGGAATGAGATGTCTTTTTGCATGCAATATACATGAACCTAATAAGTACGCAATACATTATTTCGGAATGTATTGTAGTGCGTATTATAGATCAACCGACAATTTAGTTCAATATGAAATGAGTATCATCCATTTCACTGTTTGTTGGGTGAAAATATAAAAAATAAATGTATGATAATGTAACGGAAGAAACATTTATCATATTTCCAAATTTATTAATAATAAACATTATTGTAGTTCCAAAATATTTTTTGCTCCTAGGCAAACACTAGAATATAACAGTGCGGCCGAATATAGATATGGGAAAAGCGGGAAGTTTCATGAGCTTAGAACAATGGACAGTCGACATCGATTCGATGCGAGTACAGTACAAGACAGTATTTATGTCACCACTGCCACTGTTCTTTAACTTTAACAGAACGGAATAACGATAGAAGTGTTGAGAAAGCGAATTTGTACGCGACACGGCGATGTCGCTAAAAATTAAACTTAATTAATTTCACTTTTTGTCCGTGATACAGTTAACATACATAACTCAATTGACCGGACCGCGGACAAAAAATATTTTGATACAGTTGACGGGACAAAGTAAAATATTTATTATTTGGTACTGCTGGTGACCGAACCAAGAAGATTTTTCTTATTTCATAAAATAACATTTAAAATGGAATCCTTTAAAAGTGACTTCTAATATTGGTGATATGCAATCTATAAACCTCCCTTTATTACTGGTATGATTTTCACTTACTGCACAATTAAGCATTATATTTAGACATTACCATCAACTGTGATATGATCAGTACGGTTCGTATTCGCACGGATCGTGGTGTGTTGGTGATTCCATGTCATTTCCAACATCTTCTGTGGTCAGATGTGAATTCCTTATTACAATTTTGACGACCGCTTAGCCTAGTGGGCAGCAACCCTACCTGCGAAGCTGGAGGTCCCGGGTTCGAATCCTAGGTCGGGTCAGTATTTATATGATGAATATTAATACTGGCACCGGGTCTTGGTTGTTATATGTATGTGGTGTCTTCGCTTGGTACCCAAAACACAAGCTAATGCTTAGTTTGGGACCTAGACGTTGTTGTGTTCGTGTGTGTTATTATTATTATTATTATTATTAATGATTATGTTTAATAATGATAGCTACATCGACGATATGCTTTGCTAGTTCCATCTGCCGAATTTAAATTTACTAGAATTACGTCCGGAATCAAGACCCTTCAAAATAAACAAGTCGGTTTAAACAGTTACAAATTGATTCTCAGTTCTCTGTGGATCCCACTTCTTTTGTTGGGGTGTCGTCGCGGGTGGGGTATTGTTGAAGTATACGGTCCTCTTTACACACGTCGCATCGCAGCATCGTGGCATGCATCGCGCGTATAGTACATGCCATACCAGTGTCCCGAGCACAAGTCTGAACGATTTCGTAAACGCCTCGTTGACACAGCCTTATCGTCATACGCGGCACGACAACAATAGTATTGTTAAAGCGGCTTTGACGCGCGAAGTAGTCGTTGCTTTATTCATTCATTCATTCTATTGAATTCGTCAATATATTGAATGTCGTCCCTAAGTTAAGTTAATCTGTAATAACAATTTAATAACTTACTCTCATCGTGAGATAATTCATTATTTGATTATTTTAACAGAATCTTAAGAACGGACGCGGACCGTCGTCGTCGAATTTCACCAAAAAATAATTTATCAACAGATCAATAGAAGAAGGTTCATCTTCGGAATACGAAGATGATGCGCTTCCTTCGTGTCGTGAGTGTCGTGAGTGTCGTGATAGCCCAGAGCGCAACGAACCTGTCTCAAATTTATAAGGCCATGGTTCGAATCCGGGCGTGTACCAATGAGTTTTTCTGACTTGAGTACACAATATCACTGACACCGTGCTTTGGAGGGCACGTTAAGTAGTCGGTCCCGAACGCTGTCAATAGATGGCAGTCGTTACAGATCCCAACCCGCAGTGGAGCAGCGTGGTGGACTTAAGCTCCAAGCCCCCCTCCTCACCCTGGGGGAGGCCTAAGCCCCTGCAGTGGGGTAAAAATGGGCTGATGATGATGATGATGATGATGCGCTTCCTTCTATTACCGAGATTTGAGTGATAGCTGGTATCAATATACAGCACACTTTAACCAGCATGCAGGTGCCTATTCTCTTTGTGCAGTGACGCGGACTACTGTTTGTAAACTAAGTTCGAACGTGTACGCACTACGCCCGCACGTCCCTCTACGGTACACAGCGATTACAGACAAGTTTTTTACTGTATTTTGTGTTATATAACTGTAATAATAATTTGTTGGTATTGTAAATATTATCATGATTTTGATTGCTATCACCTGATAAGTACCCAATTAATGTGTGTGACTAGGCATCGACTTTTTAAACTGTAAACCGCTTCTGTCCACCTGCAAAATAATGTTTTTATACTTTTGTTCTGACATTTCTTTGAAGGCGTTTCCCTTTATTAAGCTTTAAGTAAAGCTATAGTGTAGTGGACTTAGAGTTAAATAATTTATAATTTTTTAGCGTCGGCGACGACAAATTTCTGGGTACACCCATAACGATGATTGCTTTTTGATCATATTGATAGATCCAGGTTTCGTCACCATTAATGATTTCTGAAACACGTCTTGATGTCTCGTTTTCAAAACTTAAATGTATTTCACGGCGCCAATTGACACGAATCTTTTTTTCGCTTTTCTGAAAGCGAACGAAGAATCGAATGACAATAAAGATTTGTTACTCTAAGATGTTGATATAGGATGGTATGAATGTTCCCCAAACTAACGCCTGGGATCTTCTGGATAATTCGTGGGTCTTTGTGGGCACCAACATTTCAGTGGTGCAGACATTGACTCCATTTTTTTGATCACCTTTAAGATTGATTTTACCCTTTATAAATTCAACAAACCACTTAAAAATTATAGCGCGTATAGCAGAACTGAGGCTTTTAATGTTGATTGTAACCGTTGTAAACTTAATTGTTTGGTTAACCAAATATAAAATCGTAATAGATAATAGCGCGCTAATTTTCGCGTTTTAGCTCCATCGTTTTAGATAAAACGAGCGGGAAGCGTTGCAGCAAAATGACTAAGGCGTTTTTTCAAACTGTAATTTTTATGTAAGTTTACATTTTAAAAACGTATAACACAGGTGCGTTCGATTTTTAAATTTTGAGCATCTCAAAACTTATAGAGTGACATGCACAATCTTATCTTCAACCTCGAATAATTCCGTCACATGAAATATTCCCGCATAAATCTTTCATTCTTTGACGTCCTCCTATCCATAGGCGATTTATTTTAAAGCATTCGAACAAAACGCGAACGACTACAAAGGTATTTGAGTTTCATCTCGGCATAGTGCGACGAATATTAAAAATGTCTGCGAGATTACGCCAAAACGGATAAAAAACCCTGGACTACGTATTTCAGATTCATAATGCAATTTTAAACGTTCTCTTCTGCTCTTATTTAAATGATACCGTCGAGTTTATAATGCAGTCTTGTCGACGTGGCGTCGAGTCCGTTCTAATTGTCTTAGAAATACTCCTGAGTGGTTTATTCTCAGTTGAGAGCAAAGGCTCATTGAAGAATAATGTATACTAATCTAATGTCTATTTTTGACTCTTTGGCGTACTTTATGAAGTGGAACGTTTACTGTTTAATATATTATACCCCAGTAAGCAAAGCTCTAACGAGAGCTTTTTGAGGACTCGATGTGAGAGCTTAATGTGAGGGTAACAAAATTGTTAACGAAATTTATTTTTATTATTTTACTGAACTTATTTTTCTTTTACCATACATTTAAATTTTGTTGGGTTGTAAATAGATAACAAGTATTATTTTACATACCAGAGCCTAGAAAATATTGGTATTAGTGCTATGTAGAAGTATTTATTTAAACTTTACTTAATTAAAATTCATGGAGATATCATTGCAGAAATAACGGATTGTTTTTTGTAGTACCTAATTAAAATCAATTCGACAATGCCATCAAATAGTTTTATATTTCTTTAGATATTGGTTAAAAAACAAAATAAAAAATAGATTAACGACATAATCATCATAGTCTATTTCAAAGATACATGTCTCTAAAAATTAATTTCAGCTTACGAGTTAAATATCAGAACATTAGAACAATATAAGTTTGTTGTATATTTTTTTTTAACGTACAAGCGAAAGTCATTTCTTTCGTGAGAATTGCGCCTGTATTAGTTATTTATAATTTTCTATGGTTATCAGGCATACGTATCTCTATGACATTAAGCTGTGAAATTTACTTAGATTTCAATTCGAACGCTGGAGCTTATCTGACATTTTTATTTATATTACATAAATTCTAGCTTATACCCAGGATTCAATGGCTTTAAGGTCGGAGAGTGACAAACGGTATCTCATTGATAATATTTTCTTTTTATGATACGCAAAGTTTATTGTTTTTTATATAAAATATTCTAAGGTTTAAAAGACTTTCAGGTAGCTATTCAAGTAAAGTCGCATACGTACAACACAGATGCACAGCCAGATTCGCACACACACACACACACACACACACACACGCACACACCACACGTGTATACTTTAATTACATAACGTGAAATGATGGTGGATTTACCCTAGTTACTTCCACAATAACAAGTATCCCGGCCAATATCGAATGAAATTCCGCTGACATTGAGTGATGCTCGATGGCAAAAATAAAGTAATGGAAAAAGAATGAAAGGAACATTACGTATCTATGATACGACGTACTCCCATACCCTTACCACTGAGTCGCCGTTAGAATACGAGATGACTTGTCTCAGATTATTTAGAAAATATGTCTTCATTTTTCCCTCTTATTTATTTTCTTATGTTCGTAGCCGAGCGAGACGAGAAAAATTCATTTTGTTTTTCCAATTCTTTTAAGACATACGGGTCTGTGTAAGTTTTATTTGTTTCGACTAAGTGTTTCACACATTCTTAATGTCTATTTTCAATGTAGTTACACAAATAATATAGGTATTTTCGTAGACAATGCAAAAGAAACACTGGTTGCCTTCAGATATGATTTTTTAGTGAGGAAACCAGGGTAGTAGTGTAGAAATCGGTTCAGTGGTTTAGTAGTACATATATATCAACAGAGTAACCTAAAGTTAGATAAATTAAATAGTTTAGAGTCAGATACATTCGTGATTATTTAATTTCAAAATACTTATTTTCACTTAGTAAAAAAAAAATTGTCACTAGTCTTAAGTAACAAAAGCCCGGTTTATTAATTAACAAAGCAAAAAAAAAATACTTGCAAAATGATGTTAAAACGGCTGAAATTCGTTCAGAATGTGTAATGTGGTTAAATAAAAAAACATTCAATATCGTCCTTTCTTCACAGATTATTAAGGAAAATATTACGGGCTAAGTGTTGCGAATATCGTCCGATTAAATTTTTTTTTGGCATTCTTAAATCTTTCCAAATTACATTTTCTCTGTAGTACTATCTCCACTTAAGTGAGGCCTTTATTACGGGCTGTTTCTTTATGAGCACTGAGATGTGTTTCAGTTGAGCTTCAAAATGGTGCGTATTTATACTAAGGTTCCGCCGATACTAGGAATTATTATCAGATGATTTCGTCATATAGTTTATATGACGTGTGTTATCTTCGTTTGTCTAATTTTTTTAAGATAACGCGTTAAGAACAAATATTTAAAAAAAAACCAATCGATTGGCTAAACGGTTCGAAACCCTGTGGACCAAAGGTTCACGGTTTCGATTTCCATCTGGTATAAATATTTGTGTGCATAAACATGTCTATTTGTTCCGTGTTTGGGTGTAAAAAAATTTCCATGTACGTATATATTATAGAGAATATTTAAGTATGTATACCAGTTGTCTAGTACCCCATAATACAAACATAATACTTGCTTACTTTGAGACTAGGTGACGCTGTGTGGGATGTCCTAAATCTTATTTATAAAAACTGGCTAAGATGTGATTCGGATTCTCGGGAGCGGATCATAGGTATCAATCATTACATTATCTTCTATATTTTGTTTAAATCTGAGTGACGTTTAAACTAGAATTTGAACCAGCTTCCTTCGTTTATATTTGATTAAATTTATTATATATAGGTACTAGCGGCCCGTCCCGGCTTCGCACGGGTAGTATTCGTTTCTCATAAGAATCACTTTTTTTATCTCAGTCTTGTCTCATTCCCGTTCTTCCTTTCATTTTTTCGTTCCCATCGCAAAAATACTTTATTATTTCTGTTCTTGGCCCTAGTGTAGCTTCGTTTTCGTTTCCATTCTCATCAAAAATAACTTTTTTATCTCCGTCTTAACTCATTCCCGTTCCTCCCTTTCCCGTTTTTGTTCCCATCGCATAAATATTTTATCGTTTCCGTTCCTGGCCCTGGTCTCATTTTCTTTTTGTTTCCATTCTCATCAAGTACAACTTTTTTATTTCAGTCTTAACTCTTTCCCGTTCTTCCCTTTTCCGTTTTCGTTCCCGTAACACAAATATTTATCGTTTCAACAATTTCTGTCAGTCTTAATTAAATAAATTACACTTTTGCGAAATAATATTTAGTTATGCAATTATTAAATTACTAAAATGGCTATTAAAAAATAAGGGTTGATCGTAGAAGGGTGAAAATTGAGGATTGTATGTATTTTTGTATGTTGTATCATAAAAAAATAGAAATTAAAAATTTTGTATAAAAAAAAAAAAAATTTAGGGGTGGACTACCCCTAACATTTAGGGGGATGAAAAATAGATGTTGGCCTATTCTCATAGATACCGGATAAGCACAAAAAATTTCATCGAAATCGGTCAAGCCGTTTCGGAGGAGTATGGCAACGAAAACTGTGACACGAGAATTTTATGTATTAGATATAAGGATTTTTTTATCACTGGGCACAAATATTTATTTCGTATTTTCACTTATTTATCCATTTATTCAAAAATAAAAAAAAGCAAATTGATTAAATGTATCCAGAAAAATGCCGCGAGTCGTATCACCCTATTCATCCTACTCGCACGGCCGAGAACCGCCGTACCCCTGCGCGCCCATCCCCCGCAGTGATCGTGTGCGGTGTTTTTTTTGTAATAGGTCTCTATTTTTGTTGATATTAGAAATTATGTCCATGTTTAAAGATCCAAGTATCGTACAGGTTCGAAAAGATAATTTAGAAAATATCCATTTATTAAAGGTGATGTGTTCTATTTACGAAGCTGAATCGTATAAAAAATTATGCGAAGGGATGAAAAAAATATCCTTATTTTATACATACATATTTTCTTCACGAATATTTTTCGTGTCAAGCAGGAATTTAACAAAAGAGGATACGTGGGGGGGAGGGGGAAAATTAACAGTTAAAAACTAAAAAAATATATAGTTGTATTTTATCGTAATGAACTCTTTCATTTTATATGTCAAATGATAGGCACACTTGAAAAAAGATTTTATTTAATTTTTTACTTGACACTCCTAAAATGAAAACTCGTTAATCGTTTAGGATTTCCTGTTATTGTAATATGAGGCCATATATTTCATGATTTTTAAAAAAATTTTAGGTTCAATAATTTTGAACATAAATTTGCTGTGTCACATAGTGCACTTGAAGAAAGTTTATTTTTTAATTTTTTTTATTTAGCACTCAAAATACGTAAACCCTTACAACACGAATTCGCTTATTACTTAGGTTTTCTTAAAATGTTTTTTTTTTCAGGTTTTCGGGCTCAATTGTTACGGACACAAGGGTTTTATGGTTTAATTTTTAAAATCATTTCTCTGAATGAGAATCGCTTTATCGCTTATGATGTAAATGACGCCCTATATTTCGTAAGTTTTTTCAAAATTCTATTTAATATCTGCCCACATAATAAGTACCGGGCTGGAATCGTACCCGCGACCTTTGGTTATGCAGTTAGGGTCTCTAACCAAACGGTCAGTCGAGTATACCCCAAGTACATGATGATAACATCTTTTTTGAAGATAAAATTTATCTCTGACACTACTCAACTGCTGATATTTTCAAGCTTGAGGCGTTCTTTTTAGTTCGTTGATAAAATCCGGTTTCGTAAAATAAACCTCATTTTATTGATACTTAGACGAAGTCTTTTTAAATGGGTGAATTTGAATGCGAAGTAAAATTGAATAGCCTCCAAGATATCTTGATCTTATACCATGTAGCTGCATTTCATGGGGATACATTAGATATAGAACACAGTATAAAGTGAATGACTTGGCACTGACTTCTTAAACTATAAACCGCTTGTACTCACAAAATAATATTTTTTTACTTTGTAGTGATGTCTTTCTAGGATTCCGTAGCCAAATGGCAAAAAAGGAACCCTTATAGTTTCGCCATGTGCGTCCGTCCGTCCGTCGGTCTGTCTGTCTGTTTGTCTGTGGTTTTTATCGGAAATTATTACCAATATATAGATGAAATTTGGAAAGTAGGTGTAATCTATGAACCGCTACACAACGACGTAGTCAAATTACGAATTTTTTTTTTTTTGGGAAAGGTTATGTTACTAAAATACGAATTATACATGTAACTGAAGTACGAAAAAAAAAGTTCATCGTATATTAACGCCAGAGGTAGGTACCAAACGATAGGTCTTAAAAAATGATATGAAGGATTCAGACAATTTTTTTTATTAAAGTTTAACAGTTGTTGAAATATGCACTCCTAAAGTCCTAATTTTTGTTAGAGTTATGTGTCTCCCTCTCTGCCAGCTAAACCGTTGTTTTTGGATATGTGGAATAAATTTATGACACGAGTATATAACGTAGTTAAAAGGAAAACTGTGATAGCTAACTGTACTGTATTATTTAACGAGTAATAGATAAACCTATAAAATTTGATTTATAAGTAAACATTTTGTAAAAATTTCATAGAAAATGACACATAGCGTTTAGTCAATAAGCGAAAACGAAATACATTTTATCTTTGTGATGTTATTGTAAAAAATTATTTAATAAAAAAAATGTATGATGAAAACTACATTGTATCACTAGGTACTATAAATTTACGCTTTCCTTTGCAGAGCTTGTTCTCTTCACAATCGATACTAAAAGTCAAAGGTTCACTGTAATAAAATAAGTAATAAAAATTGCCTCTAGCTGTCAGTGCACTCATGTTATTACTTTTCGGATTAGCCAGAGAGGATCGAGCGTGAATTTATACAATAATTCTTAAATTACATAATAATAACGATTAGTGATTAAGTTCGATTAACGTCGCGCTCATTTTTTTTATGTTGTATGGTCGTACGGGACCCTTCGTGTGCGAGTCCGATTCGCACTTTGCCGGTTTTTGAAGTTTTTATTTCAAATATCTCTTAAGGTCATTTCACATTATTGAGTAATGCTCTTATCGCATTAATTGTGTCGTACAAGTGCAAGACACAAGTGTCCATATTCCACATTCGACGGCAGTATACACGTTAGTATAGCCCATGCATTATTATGTATTTAAATACCTAACCTGAAAGTGTTGTCTTACGCTCTTTACGTGGTATCCGGTTTATTGTTTAAGGAAAATTTACGCTCTTACGTAAACAAGTAAAACCTGAATAATAATTAAAAACAATGTCGAAATTTCATTTCACGATACGACGAAACGGGCGAGAATCACTATTATGCCGTTTTACGGCAAATCGGTTCAACTCGTAACGTCTCAAAGGAAATATCATGCGCTGCGGGATGACACGCCGCGACGTTTTATAAAGACTCTATTTCCGGAAAAATGTAAAAATGCCTCCGGAATATCTCGCGGAAGGCGATCCTTCAAGTGAGCAAACGTCCCTGCAAAAAGGAAAAAACAGCGCACACAGAGATATCCTAAAAATAAGACATGTCTGTTAGCGCATATATTTAAAATGATAATAAGTTTCACTGCTTGTTTTAATAACCATAATGTATACAAATCGTTTTTTGCAAAGCACAAATGAAAGCTGCGGGTAGACTGAACCATCAGTTACAGACGGGAGTGAAATGAACATCTCTTATTTTTTTACGCCTTAGAATAGCAACCTATTTTTTTCTCTATGAATCCTCGTTTGCTTGCTTCACATTTTAAATAATGCAACGTACAATTATGTTTTTTTTTTATTTCTTAAAAATATTAAAAATATTGAATAAATATTAGAAGATATTTGAATAATCTGCCTGCAGGGCTAATGTGAATACTACGACAAAATTTTTATCTTGTGCCGAACGAGAGGGTAGCGACCCTGCCTGCGAAGCTGGAGGTCCCGGGTTCGAATCCCAGGTCGGGTCAGTATTTATATGATGAATATTAATACTGGCACCGGGTCTTGGTTGTTATATGTATGTGGTGTCTTCGCTTGGTACCCAAAATACAAGCAAATGCTTAGTTTGGGACCTAGACGTTGTTGTGATTGTGTGTGTTATTATTATTATTATTATTATTATTATTATTATTATTATTATTATTATTATTATTATTATAAGTGACAAATAGAGCTATGTATCTTGTTTTGGCACGAGATTATGCGTCGAAATTTTTTTTGTCGCGGTGTGCATGTTAGTCCGGTTGGATATAAACCCTTTTGCTAGTTAAAAGACTGATAGGTAAGGTTTTGGTAATGAATGAGCTTGGGCCAAAATTTTCAAGTTGCACTGATGGTTGTCAAAATTGAAAGAAACAAGGTTCTATGACAACCTTTAAAATATCTATTTTTTCGAATATAACTTCGAATATAAGAAAACAAAATATAGTTACGAATTTACCAAATTTTAACGAAAATTCATCTCACTTTGAAATTGTCACTGTGACGGTATCTGGATATTTTAACTTATTTTGCTACTTCCCAAAATAAAAACCAAAAGCAAAAAGTAAGTACAAAATTTTAAGGTAAGTTACTATATCAAATGACACAGTAATCCTCATGAATGAATCTAAATATATGTTCTTATTTGTTAGTATACATAGTATTTGTTAATATTTATAATATAGTATAGTAACAATAAGCATATGTCCAAAAGACATCACACGAATATTTTATTAATCAAATTTTAGAAAATAAATAAAGTGAAAAATTAATTGCAAGCACATTTTTCTTTTTATTTCGACACATAAGTATAGATTAGTCTATATTTTCAGAAAAAAAAATATAAAAAAAAATTTGCTCCTAACTTATTTGTTTTTGAATGACAGTAGCGTAAACGGAAAATAAACAAGACTATTTTACTACATAGATTAACAGGCGGATACATTCAATAACGTAGTTTTTTCGCTTTTGAACTAGAACTCGTTCACTAAAACTTCGATACTTTAAATTTTTGAACCAAAACTCTCTCTTCCTGTCGCTAGAGACAGCAGAGATGGAGTTCACTCTACCAAATTATTCGCAGTGAATAAAAATGTGGTCGTGTTTGAGAATTTTATATTTAACGTAATTGAGAAGAGATCCTCAGGCAATAATCTTGAAAATAAATTGGAAGTAGGAAGTTAAGTATCGATTGTTCTCACTGGAAGTATTGATTTATTTTTCGTGAAAATAGAATGCTTAAAACATAAAAATGTGATTTATAAAAAAAAATATTTATAGGCATTATTCAAATTAAAGAAATATATAAACACAAAAAAGGTTAATTTTAAATACCAAAGGAGATTTTTTTTAATTTCTCATTAAGAATATACAAATGAACTTGGATGAGAAAGGATACCTACTTATAAATTAATAAAAATGATGTTAAAAGTGAAACGTACAAACCAATTACTTTTACTACGAATGATATATTAAGACTAAACAGAGTTAAAAGGTATAATCGTGGTTGTTATATGTATGTGGTGGCTTCCCTTGGTACCCAAAACACCAGCAATGCTTAGTTTGGGGCCAACACGTTGTTGTGATGTAGACGTTATAATAACAATAATAATAACTCGGACATCCCACACAGGTATGTAAGTAAAAACTATATATAAAATGTGGGTATCAACTGAATCGAACCATAGTCCCAGACACAGTATCCATGACAAGGATGTAGTCAGTAAGTATGCACTAGATATGGCATAAATGGACATTAAGTTAACCTTCTGACTTGTCATCAATCATTATCAATCAAATGTCTCTGTCAATTAAATGACTCGTGACTTTCAATTTGACCATCATCATCATCATCAGCCCGTGTCTCTCCACTGCAGGATATAGGCCTCTCTCAAAGCTCGCCACCACACACGGTCCTCCGCCTTCCGCATCCAATTACCCCCGGTATGGTGCTTCAGGTCATCAGTCCACCTGGCCGGGGGGCGTCCAACGCTTCGCTTCCCGGTACGTGGCCTCCACTCGAGAACTCGTCTACCCCATCGGTTGTCGGTTCTACGGCAAATGTGACCGACCCATTGCCACTTCAGCTTGCTAATCACTTCGGCTATGTCGACAACTTTAATTCTACGACGGATTTCAATTTGACCAAATATGGTTAATTAGTAGTGAATTGTTTAAATAACTTACAATAAATGTTTTGAACGTTTATAAATTTTGTAATTTTTATGTTTTGTAATTTGTTTGTGTGTAACATAATTAAATATTTGTAATTTACCTTACGATATATTATATATTTTTTATTTATGTATTTTACTCAACGGTTTCATCGTCGTGGATTTAAAAAAAAATTCTTTTCTTGTTTGTCGTTACTACCTCGCTTTTGAAAAAAAAAACAATGAAATTGAACAAACTCTAAATTAAAAATTTCATCATTTATATGTGTATATTCCGCATTAATACGGTTTAGTGTGGGTTTAGTTATTTTAAACAAGTTTTAGTTAAAACTCGATTGTGTTTAATCAAATAAATATTTATTATTAATTTAATTAAGAAAATTGGCTATTTTAATAATGTAATTTCAGTACTAAATTTTCGTATTTAAATATAAAGACATTAACACGTCAGTGACAGAAAAAGGACGCAGGGTTAAGCCACAGTACGCCCACTGTGGCTTTCCCAAGCTTATTCACTGACCTGTAGAAACCTTTATCTCCTGCATAGTTCACATAGTAAAAATACCATAGCTATAATATCTCTACGTAAATTAAATGGGTCCGCCCGTGTGGACATAAACAGGGTCTGAGATCAGGCCTTTAATCGCGATAGTACGGCAGAGAAGGAAAATAACAATGGCTAAAATCTCATATTATATGCTTACTGAAGATGATATAATTTTTGGATAAATAAAACAATTACAGATTGGTATTATTTAATAATACTACGTGTCATGATAGCCCGAACGCAGCAAACCTGTTACAAATCTATAAGGCCATGTGGCCGTGGTTCGAATGAATGAGAATGAGTTTTTCTGACTTAGTACATTAACTATCAGTGACTCTGTGAATCGAAGAGGACTTTAAGCAGGGGTCCCGGTTGCTGTCAATAGATGACGGTCATTACAATCCACCAACCCGCACTGGACCAGCGTTACAATACGCCAACCCGTATTGGAGCTGCCTGGTGGATTTATGCTCCAAGCCCCCTCATCTTGAGGAGAGGCCTAAGCCCCTGCAGTGGGGTATAAAAAGGGCTGACGGAATGGAATGGAAAATGATATTACTTCTAAGTTTCGCTCTAGTGACTGGTTTACTGAACTAGTTTAATATATTTTTGCGATAAAAAGCATGGAATAATTTGTATTTTTGTGGTATTTTTCGTTAAAAGTTACCTACACTATGTCCATAGAATGAAATTTGATTAAATGAAATTTTTAAAGTTTTTCAGAATTTATGTATGTAGTTACGAATATAATCACGGGAATATATTTTTATAAAATGCACCATCTGAAATTACGGCCTGTATTTATTGTATTTATTACAATTATATATATGCATGTTATAAATATATTATTGCTAATACTACAAATTGTTTCTTTGGTTTAATATAAAATACAGGCTTTCAAAACTTTACAATTTTGAATTTATGCCTCGCCTATTTAAGGCACATACCCACATCTAAGTTATTGAGATTTGGTCCCTTACAGTTCTTCAAAATTTACTTTGTTACAGACAGAAAAATAATATTGCTGATCATGTCCAAATTTCATTAAGATTTATGTTTTATGCACTTTTCGAAAGAAACACTAGAATTCGAAAAAAAGGAAAGAAAAACCAAGGTGCGTATTGTTATTTAATAAACAAGTATATTTGTTTCCAAGTTGGCACAAAGAATAGTTCCCAAAAAATGGTCTTGTTAATTGTAATTTAAGACCCTAAAATATTTTTTTGAAAAAATCTGATTAACTTCTACGTGGTTGGCTTATGTATGTAACATATACTGACTGATAAAAAATAAACAGAGTGGAAAAAAATGTAGATTTTACATTTTTACCTTTTCGTTGTAATTTTCATGTCTTGCTTTTTAGTGAAATTTTGATATTTTAGAATGAGTACAGTCGCTCACATAATAAACCTTACCTCTCAATTTAACCTCAACACAATTTGTTTTTCTGATATTAAAAGCAGGAAGTATCAACATAGACGCGAAAAAAATCAAAAATAACCACTTTGTCTATAAAATCAAGATATAGGTATTGAAAACATGTCAACACGTTAAGAATTAGAAAGTTCCAAAGGGCGCAAAGTGTTCCTCAAAATCGGTACGTAACCCAGAATCAAAATTATTTCACTGTCGCGAAATTAAATAATAATAATAATAACACACACAATCACAACAACGTCTAGGTCCCAAACTAAGCATCAGCTTGTATTTTGGGTACCAAGCGAAGACACCACATACATATAACAACCAAGACCCGGTGCCAGTATTAATATTCATCATATAAATACTGACCCGACCTGGGATTCGAACCCGGGACCTCCAGCTTCGCAGGCAGGGTCGCTGCCCACTAGGCTAAGCGGTAATGCTTCTCAATATTTCACACTCGTTGTAAGTATACGATTTTGTTCTCGTGGTTAACAATATACTATTAAGAAAACCGTGTCGAAACAGACGTTTCTGAATTGGACAGTAAGATTTGTAGAAGATTAGAACAGATTTAGTTTGGTACCTATGTACAATTTTTACTGTGTAAGGCTATTTTTATTTGTAAGTTTTCGTTTTGAGAAGGTTAAGATTGTAATTTTTGAAATTATCCTATCGTTAGAAAAATTTATCGTAAATATACGAAATAAATTCTGAGCTATTCAAAGTGTGTTTAACCGGTTCAAGATATAATATGATAATATAGAAATCTTTAATAACTAACTATAAACTGTGTCTTTTCGTTACTGACTTAACACTGTTTAACGACGCGCTTATAGAAGTATAATGTGAATATAAATATGCTTAATAATAATAATCATCATCATCATCAGCCCGTGTCTCTCCACTGCAGGATATAGGCCTCTCCCAAGGCTCGCCACCACACACGGTCCTCCGCCTTTCGCATCCAACTACCCCCGGTATGGTGCTTCAGGTCATCTGTCCACCTGGCCGGGGGGCGTCCAACGCTTCGCTTTCCGGTACGTGGCCTCCATTCGAGAACTCGTCTACCCCATCGGTTATCAGTTCTACGGCAAATATGACCGGCCCATTGCCACTTCAGCCTGCTGATCGCTTCGGCTATGTCGACAACTTTAGTTCTTTGACGGATTTCAGTGTTTCTGATTTTATCCATCAAGGAAACACCGAGCATAGCCCGCTCCATAGCACGCTGAGCGACTTTGAATTTATGGATTAGTCCTGCCGTGAGAGTCCACGTTTCGGCACCGTACGTCATTGTAGGTAGGACGCATTGGTTGAAGACCTTGGTCTTCAGACATTGTGGTAGTGGCGACGAGAACAGATGACGAAGCTTCCCGAAAGCAGCCCAGCCCAGCTGAATTCTTCGGTCGGCCTCTTTGTTGAAGTTGTGTTTGCCTAACTGGACAGTCTGTCCTAAATAGACATAGTCTTGCACAACTTCTAGAGTCGCACCCTCTACGGTTACCGGTCTCGGAAGAATATGTTCGTTGAACATGACTTTCGTCTTGTCCAAGTTCATCCCGAGCCCCACCCGCCGAGAGGCGACATTGAGGCCGTTAACCATTTCGCTGAGCTCCTCCAGCGACTCTGCCATGATGACTATGTCGTCAGCAAAACGGAGGTGAGAGATGTATTCGCCGTTGACATTAATGCCACGATATTTCCAGTCCAGCGTCTTGAAAACATCTTCCAAAGCGTTGGTGAACAGTTTCGGGGATATGACATCCCCCTGTCGTACTCCTCTTAACTCCTCTTTGCTTAATAATATATTTCAATAATACTTTGCCCACGTAACTATTGAAAACTTGCATCACATTGGTTAAGTTATACTGGTGGTCGACCAGCGGTCGACCAGCGGTCGAAGTTCGACTGTTTTCATTTTTTTTGAGTAAGTCAATTCAAACTGCAGACGACAGACTATTTAACACGTATGGTTGACAGTATTTGTAACGCTTATTAGGTAAATTAAAGATTTTAAGCTTTTGGCAAGTTTGGGACCTAGACGTTGTTGTGATTGTGTGTGTTATTATTATTATTATTATTATTATTCCTTTTCCGTATAAACTTTACCTATGTTAAATCTCACACACCTCCGTACCCGTAATACGCTTCAAAAGGGGTACAAAGTTTTCTATTCACGTAGTAATATATAGATAATCAAATTAAGTAGTTTGATTCCCTGTTAAAAAGGAACAGATTTATCAAAAATGTAAATATGCAATGTTGTTTTCTCAAAAATCGAGCTCATCACCCTTTTCAACACTTTTCGCTATTTCTCATAGTTTAGGGTTTGGCCATACAGGCCCATATCAAAAACTCATCCTTTATATAAATTTTAGCTTTCTGCACTCCTACTCCACATAAACTGTAACTATGCCAAATATCACATTCCTCCGTGCGCGTCAGCTTAAAAAGGGGTCTAAAGCTTTCCCTTTACGTATATATATATAGATTATAACTGTAGCATAGATTTTTAAAAGCGTATGTGTACCTGAATTACTCAACATATTGGGTATGTCTGAGTTGAAAGGTTCGTCGTGATATTGTGTAGAGTACGCCATCGATTTTATTAACCCTCGATACAAAAAGAGGAGTGTTATAATTTTGAAGCGAGCCTTTTCAAATTCAATTTTAGCAAAATCAATTTTAACGACAAAACCTTTCGCGTCATTTTGCCGACCATATTTTGTAAACCAATTTGGGCTGCCACTCGGTATTTGTACCGCCATTTCATGCTTTCCCAACAAAACGCGTTAAATCATAACTGAATAGAAGCTTAATAATTCCGATTCGGTTGCGATTTTCTTTCATTGGAATCCGTTTGGGATGGGAATTTTGGCGTTCGCTTGTACAAATAAACGTCCGGATCAAAGTCGAAAATTTCAGGAAACTTGAAAATGTTTGAACTTTGATGTAGCAAGGTAGGTAAAACGAAAAATGATTGCCGAGGCAGTTTAATATGATTCCGCTATAGATTTTTACGCTTGATATCGCCAAAGTAAAAGTTCGCCAGTGCTTTGGAAGTTTTTATTACAATTTTACATTACTTTTCCATAGCTACATCCATGGATGTTCATAGAGATACTGCGTTGTGATAATAAAATATACAAAGCATGGATACCAAATATACACCAATTGAGGTTTTGAAATATTCGCTGTGAAGTGTATAATTCGTATTGGAAAGGGTAATAAAAATTCTTAAAATAAATTACTAAATAAAATACGACCTAGTCTATAAAAAAATAACAAAGAAATCGATTTACAGGTAACAAAGATTCTTCAATTACATTACGAAATATAGCCTATTGAATGAAGAAAGATCAATGATAGTACATTATGATGCAAGTGCGGTAAGCTGCATATTATAGTCGAGGTGTATAAATAATAATAAAGTGTGTAATAAACCGATGACTATAATAGCCAGCTTACTCAATACTAGTATCATATTCATATATATATCATATAACATTTTTCAATACATTTGCGATAAAAATTAGATAGGTACTTTAAATTTAACAACGGCAGGAGTTAAGGGCGCGAGTGGGTTGCTTTTCGCGAATACGCATGCGTCACAAACAAAAAGCTCGTTTGTGATTGGTGTAAAGTAAAAAGGCTTAGTACTGTAAAATACAACATTAGGGTCCAAGTTTCGATGCCATAAAGACGGTATTAATAATAAATATATTGAAAAGTATATAAATTCACTGAAGTGTCAATCAATAAAGTAAAAAACCGGCCAAATGCGAGTCACACTCGTACACGAAGGGTTCCGTGGCACCGTAAAATATATTTTAAAAAACACGTTTCTTGTATGGGGACCCCTTTAATTTTTAATTTCATTTTATTTTTATTGTTTGTTGTTGTAGCGGCCACAGTAATACTCTTGCAATTTCCAAGTCTCTACTTATTACGATTCAGACGGATGGCCGTCGACGGAGGGTTAGTTATAGGGTTGCCGTTGTTACCCTTTGGGTGCAGAACCTTAAAAAGTGTACTCCTTTCTCACCGTAGTTATGAAAAGAAACTCGGTAGCGACAAACTTACTACGAGCAACTCTTTTCTTAGAGGCCCTTCCCCTTGAATTTATATTACTTTATATTCCTCTATGGAACATTTAATATTCCTTAACGATTCTATAAAATATCTACGTAGATATCTTGTCTGATCCAAGGCATCCTATCCATTCCATCAGCTCGTTTTGAAAAAGGGTTTTATTACGTTACGTAATCCTTGATCTACTTTGGGCCGCCTCTTGAGTATATCTTAAATGATACTTATCTGTCTATTATTCACTAAATTCCATTCTATCAGCCCATTATACCCCACTGTAGGAACTTAGGCCTCCCCGGCCGGAGGTGAGGGAGCCTGTAGCTTAAAGCCACCACGCTGGTCCAGTGCGAGTTGGTGGATTGTAATGACCGCTATCTAATGACAGCGACCGGGACCGACTGCTTAACCTGCTCTCCGAGGCACGGAGTCAGTGACGGTTTTGTAGTTAAGTCAGAAAAACTCATTGGTATACGCCCGGATTAGAACCACGACCGCACGGCTTTGTAGATTTGAAATATGTTCGTTGCAGTCGGGCTATCATGCGGGGCAATAAATTACTTTGAAGTTTTAAACTTAAGCGAAAAGTAAAAAAATCATGGAATTTTTCTTCGAATGTTTGTGCTTTAATAATATTAAGGTTTAGAATTTTGTTTTTAAAATTTTTGTTTAATCTATTTTCTGTTTGATAGGTAGGTACTTTTGATTAGATGCTTTTTTAGTTTTTATGTTTTTTAACTGGCCTTCGACACTTTTTATATGACTATACTTTTAATACGTAGTATTCAATGTTTAGGTTTCATTGTATGCGTTTGTTTAAAAACTTGAACCTTGACTCTGAGGGCAAAGCGTGTCATACAATAAGAAAAAATATTCGCAATTCTGATGTTATTCAAGATTATATTTTAAGATTTTAGGAGTGATAGATATAGCGAACAAAATATTATTTTTTTTTTAAATTGTCTATGTCACTCGGCTCATTTTCAATATAGACACAAAATTAAAGAGTGAAGCAATAAAACTAGGGTGACAATTGATTTTGGAATACTAGAAATCGTACATTCCGCAAAAACGATTTTCAAATATGATTCATTTATAATGCAATAAATATACAAAATGAAAAATCACAGCAAAAAAAAATTTATATCAACGTCCATTACAGAGCTAGCATTCGGTAGTTCCATGTGACACCTTAAAAAAATGTTAGTCGTGTTTAAGTTGTAGATTATACGCGAACCAATTGACGACTATCGTTCCTGAACACTGCGTGCCCGTCTTCACACCTGCCATTTTGGTTCACGTTGAACCAATATAATCTATAATAATATTATAAAACTGAAGAGTTTGTTTGGTTGAACGCGCAAATCTCAGTAACTACAGGTTCGATAGTATTGGATAGTCCATTTATTTAGGAAACCTATAGGCCGCTATATTTTTTGTTTGTTTGTTTGAACGTGCTAATCTCAGGAACTTCCCATTCGAATTGAAAAATTATTTTTGTGTTGGATAGCCCATTTATCGAGCGAGGCTATAGGCTATTACTACATCGCCCTTCAAGCAATAGGAGCGGAGTATCTATGAAAAATGTTGCAATATATAATAATATCGTTCGAAGTGATATTGGGTATTTCTCTGAAATACGGATACTTAGCAATTTCGTGAAAATTTTCAGATAACAGGCAATTTGTATACATTACGGATAATAGATGTATTTTGCAAAACTATTAAACCATGGTGCACTCAATACGTTTATGTTTTCGAGAAATATTTAACAACGATTAACTGGTAAAGAGACGTCAGGAACGGCTAAAGACACGAATGTATCTATAAAACATTCTTAAGTTGAATACTAGGTGGTAGGAAATCCCCAAGGCTATCAACGAAAACTTTTTTTTATATGAACCTAAGGATTTAAAATAAATATAGAATCTTAAATAGTATAATTAGGAAAGACACACTAAAACTGGTAAGGACAAAAAAAGGACAGCACTCTCTAATTAAGTTTGTATAACACTTGCTGCGTCGATAAAACAACACACCTCCATTGACGGGCATTATTTCAAGCACAATAAAAGACTTGCGCGTCTTTCGAGGGCGCGGGGACTCGTTAGAGTGAATGAGACATCTATACATGGACTATTTTCTTTCAAAAGACGGTAAAGACAAGTTTCGATCCTCAAGCATGTACTTTCCCATATGACGTGCGCTTGTTTAAAATTTGTTGTTTGATCATACTTAATTATTAGTAGGTACAGAGTATCAGGTATGAGGAAATGTTAATTTGGTAGAGATTTTTATACGTGTTTTTATATTGTCTGACTTTCGAAATAAAATAACGTGGTCGCACCCACCGGATACCATGAAAACGTAAGCTTTAATGGTATCTATATATTATAAATTACGTATTTTAAAACAATTATCTTAGAATTATTTAAAAAACAATTATATGCACATCTTGTAATGAAGAAATAAAATTTCCAGTACATGTTTTTTCAATTAAGATCATTGCAACCCTGTCTTGTGTAGGCCGTAGAAATACCCTATTACGCACACTCCAGCACCATACGCCGATACTGTTATTTTGTATAAAATTTAGTGAGGCCCAGGCCTTAAGCCTAGAATTTAGAGGGAGAGACCCTGTACCCAAAGAAAATAGACTAATAACATTGTGAAATATTTTGTCACTTAATTTTATGCAATTAAATGTAAATTCATTTGGAGTTAAAATGATAAATTAAATTTTTTGTTGCCTGATAAATTTGCTGTGTTTCTTATGGTGTTATTTACTTCTACACGAAATGATACTCTGTAGATATAATAGCGTTGAAATGACAATAAAAGTGATTTTTATATATTTTTTTCATCGACATTATT
The DNA here is from genome assembly GCA_949709985.1 of Luffia ferchaultella. Taxonomy (NCBI): domain Eukaryota; kingdom Metazoa; phylum Arthropoda; class Insecta; order Lepidoptera; family Psychidae; genus Luffia; species Luffia ferchaultella. Next base: position 20,745,382 of record OX453243.1, on the reverse strand, counting down.
TATTTCATTTTTTTACCGTTTATTTGTCGCTTGTCGACGATCAATAGTAACACATATCACACCTATATTTTCTGATAAGTTTAATATGGAAAACATATGCTTAAAAAAAAATCGAACCATAAGCAGTGACAAAACTGAGAACCCGGATCTTAACGCCATTATTGTAAAAAAAATTATTTGACATTATCCGCTACAATAAGCCAACTTCTCTGAAACGACGATCTAAGCGATGCGTCAAATCTCATGACATGTCGTCAGATTGGAACCTCAAATTCGACGATAGAATGGATACGCGACATTTATATTACATATGACGAAAATTACATTTCTCATCCAACATCCGACATCATAAAAAACGTCTTGTTCTCGTATTGTCCTTTTGATAGTTTTATCTTAATAATTTACCGGTTTTTGGACCGTTCAGTTTTTGGTTTAAGTGTATATTAATATCGCGTCATTCATTCGAGATTGTTTACGAAGTTATTTGAACAGGTTTCGAAAACATAATCGAAGGCGTTTGATTAGTCAAGTTTCCCGAGAAGCTCGTGCCTTGCTATGGGTTGTAAATTTCTAAACGATCCTCGTATTTCATAAACAAAATGTACATTTCCGTTTGATTATTTCACTTTCTCGTTCTCGGTAATATATATTCTCGCAATTAGTTCATACACTTGACTTAAATTAATGAACATTTATTTTTAAGAAGAAAATAACTTTTAGTACAAGAATAAAGTCAGTAACGAGAAAGTTTATGTGATTGTGAAAAAGCGTGGGGTGTAATGAAATATTTATAACAATTAATATCGAACACTCCACGCTTTTTCACAATAACATTAAATTTCTCGTTAATCACTTTATTCTTATACGAAAAGTTTTTTTTGTTTTTTTGTTTCTTTCAATGATTTGCTTTAAAACGCATTCTTGTAGTTATTTAAACTAAAATTCATTTTTTCATTTTTAATCTTAATATTTTTTAAACTACATTCCATCAAAATTTACAAACATACAGGTGGAACTCACAATTACCTATAAAACTATGAACTCATAACAAAGTTTCATGTCCGTGCTACTAACCACTGAGGAATTTCCTTGTAAGCAAACTATCCTTGGTGCATCATCAGTTCATGGTGAAAATCATGATTAACTATTAGAATCTAACCTTTGTACCTAATTTTGTATACGTGGAGGGGTGTCCTCATAAGAAAACAATCTTAACTTCAGCATCAATTCGTGGTATAAATCATGGTTAATTATCAAAATGCGACGTATATACTCGTACAAAGTTCCGTGTTCATGCTATTAACCACTGAGAGGTATTCTCATAAGGAGACAATCTAGGCTGCAACAACAGGTTATACTTATCATTTTAGTGTACTGTCATCGAAAATACGCAAGTCTTCCAAATTTCAGCCCGATATCTTCAGTGGAAGTGGGTGAAAATAGCGTTCAAAGATTCCATTACATACAAACATAAAAGTGTATTAAAAATTGTAATCCAATGCATTGGTATGTATCACAAAAGTGAAGCAAATAGAACACCGATGTAGAAGCAAAACATATGTGATATTTTATTAATTCCATAATCTGGTTTAATCTTTTATTTAATCTAATTTATTGATCACATAAAAAAATAAGAATAAAAACAGGATGTGAAATAATGACAAATGTTACAAACGATATGATATGATTGGCAGGACACAGCCAAAAAAATAATCGCCAATATCTAAAAGCATAGCCTGCATAATCGGCGCGGTAAAATGTTACTTTCACATAAAATTTTCTTTCAACGATAAAATTCTGGGAATACCTGTTCCACGTAGTTGCTTTTGTATCATATTTGTTTACAACTGAGGGTTTTCTCGTCAAATTCCGATTTAGACAATCCAAATTGTAAATAAGAAACCGTAAAAAATTCTACGTATCACTATCACAGAATATTGCTGTGAACATTTTTTTTTCTTTCAAATTCGAAGCAGAGAGGATTCCAATATATTCAGTTCAAACACATCACCGGCTCCAGCGAGTAAGTAATATCACTTGAACCTTACAAAATACCTATTTTCTTGCAGAGCGCGAACGGGTACTTTATATTGCAATATTATATTGGTCGCTAGCCAGAAAATAAGTCGATATAAAAGAAATTTTAGTATATATTAATGTTCGTAAATAATAATAATAATAATAACACACACAATCACAACAACGTCTAGGTCCCAAACTAAACATTAGCTTGTATTTTGGGTAGCAAGCGAAGACACCACATACATACAACAACCAAGACCCGGTACCAGTATTAATATTCATCATATAAATCACACACGGAACCGTCTTTAACAAATAAAATAGGCTTAAATTGATGCCTTTTTCCCAAATTACTTGCATTAAAATTGTAAATACGACAACTACATAAAAAAATAAAAGACCCGACAACAAAATCACGTACCTACCTGAAGAGAAATACGCAATTAACTGAAAAGTGAAAACATGCTATATTCTATAGAATTTGGTTTGAACAACGTAAAAAGATTTTAATTAAATATTGTGTATATTTAAGTATAAATAAATTAATAAGTATCAATAATTTGTAGAATAATTTGTGTACCGTTCCTAAAGTTCTCTGCTTTAAAGTAATAAAGATAATTATTTTTAACTTCATAGTTTAAGTAAGTTTGTACATATAGGCAAATCTTTAATTCGGTTTTTTGTTTTTGACTTCATACACATTTCTTACTTGAAAACATTTTCACAGTTTTGTTAACATCTTTCGAGTGTTAACATAACACTTTTACAATGACATCCTTTTTTTCGGAATACCCGTCGGAAGAAACGAAATTGAAATTTCATTTGAAAATTTCATGACGCATTTTATCACGCACAAGCGAATAGGAGATTGCGTATAAGCGCCCACGTGGAAAAAATTCTAAGCATCAGATTAGGACACATTCGTCAGAGCCCGGTTCGTTAGGCCCTCTAATTGAATTTCGCTGTTTTGTTTTTCGGAAGGCCCCTTTAGCCTCGATGGCATATAACCCGGTTGTTGCGCAACGTTTGTGACGTAAAACTTACTTTTTCACGAGCTTTCTTCCGTTGGCGAACTTCGTTAAATAAATAATTCAGTCGTCGGCGCCTAGTCTCCGAGCGAGATTTATCGATTGACACCGACCGAAAATAATGAATAATTCTAAGTGAGACGCGGCAAAAATTGGGAATTACAATCTTATAACGCAATGTCTGTTTCTTGGATGTTTTTTTTTTTTATATATATATAAAAGCGTGACTAGAATACTGATGTATATTTTAATTTTACTTTTCATTTACATAGTTACTCTTAATACGCTCGGTAACTACGCAACTACTGACCTATATACATCTATGTTATAAACCACGTATACAGCTTATATGTCCTTCCGTTTCCACTACCCTTCACAATTTCGTTTCCAGATTACATTTATTAATCTATAATGTCGGTTTTTTTGAGCGCGTTTGCTTCAGATGAATTGATTAACTAAAGTTGAAACTGCTTCTAGTATTTTCTTGGGAAGTTGACTACAATCAGTGACTTTTACCCAACATGTAACCTATTTTAAATCCTAAGGGTCCGTATGCAAAATTTCAGCCCAATATGTCCAGTTGTCAAACCATGGAAAAGTTTTGATGTAATAAAAGAAATTGATACATTTCGAAACATTTCAACACAATTGCTATTATAACTAAGTATTTTCTACTAAGGAAAACTTACAAAAATGTTTTTATACGTACTCCCAAACTCGACACCGCCAACATCTCAGACATCCAATCGGGCCAAGAGCGTTCACCGGAATATCAATGAGACAATTTCACACACTCAGCAGCCCTTTGCTTGGATAACATTAAACAAAATGATAAATGAATCTGTACCATGCGTTCGCAATAACTGACTGTAACAGTAACTGTAACCATGAAAGTATATTATCCATTATTTCATACCTTTTTTATAATTCAATAATAATAATAATAATACATGGGACTTCCCACACAGCGTCATCTAGTCCCAAAGTAAGCAAGTATTATGCTTGTGTTATGGGTTACTAGACAACTGATATACATACTTACATATATAAATATTTTTTTTTTTGCGAAGACACCACACACATATAACAACCGAGAGCCGGTACCAGTATCAATATTCATCATATTAATACTGACCCGACCTGGGATTCGAACCCGGGACCTCCAGCTTCGTAGGCAGGGTCGCTACCCACTAGACTAAGCGGTCGTCATGTGACAATGTGACAACTGTTTACTTACTATCCGGTTAAAATTTAAATAGGTATAAATTGAATGTAACTAACCACGCTTATGACATGACAAATGTCTATTAATCACAATTAATTTGTAGATTATTAAAAAAACGAACACATGCCTCGTTAAACTATACTCAGTTTTATTCACTTCAGCAAAATAAGGTCTTGAAGTTCCGGTGAGTATTGTATATTATTACAGAAAATGAACACGAATTTTGTAAACACGTACCTAATATTTCTTCTATACGAATATTGTCAATTGCCATTCATTCCGCAATTTATTTTAATTATTCTACATGATTTCTATTCCTAACATACGACAAAAATATATATTTCTTACAAAAAAAAAAAAACACCGTAAAGAAACAAAACGAAAACATGATTTTTTATGAAATAACAATTGAAAAACCACAGGCGCGCAATTTTTCGATACATTTCGTTTTCGTTTCGTTCCGTTTTACGTGACTACCTTTTTCTTCGAAGTTGACTCATTTTTACACGTTTTTAACACGCACGACGGCATTTATGAATTGTTGTTTAATTATGGCTTAGTTACACTTTCGGCACGTAATCACGATCAGGATGACTGTAGACGAAATCGCGGCGTCGTCGTCCCCATACCGATGCGACACGTGTGGTTAGGCAGAAGTTATCAATGTTATATATAAAAAAATATTTTAGTTTGGTTTTATGTATATATTATTTACTTTTTCAAATATTTACAGAACTGGAAATAAAATACATTAATAATACTCCAAGTAGGGTGAAATTACGTTACATGTAAATCAAATTAAATCTACATGTTCGACGCAACAAGCTGATATGACACTACGACAGAAAAAACTTTACGGCTTATATGCTGTGCTGCCCGTGCGAAGCCGGGACGGGTTGCTAGCCATATTATAATATATAACCTGGTGTTCGCCTGAACGTAATTCAAACTTTTAAAACGTGTAAAGCTTTCAAAACTTAACAAAAATATTTTGTTCAAATGATAAAGAAATGAATAAATATTTTTTTGAGATATGTTTTTTTGGACAATCGGTTGTTTGCGCCATCTGTTAAATAGAAACTTATAGCTTAGTTCAGTAAGCTCTACACATTCTAAAGTTTTGGACTACTTTCAGCCGAACACCCGAGTAACTTGACATCGACCAATTTAAAGTTTTAATTAGAATTTACTTGTTTCATATTATATTTATATCTCAACACTACTTCAGACACCGGTGATTGTAGATAAATTATAACATCGAATAAATCTGAAAATGAATTATTTTTATGACAAATCGTACTCTATTGTCTATGTTATAAATGATTCCGAGTAATCTAATATGAATATCTGACCTAATTAATATGTCAGTTTCAGTAAGCGAGCGTCCACTGCTGAACATAATCCCCTCCACACACCCACACACATAGATCTCCACAACACGCAGTCTTAGGCCACCTGTAACCAACGACGGCCCGTCACCTTTACCGGATTGGTAGCCCACCTAGTTGAAGGCCGTACCACACTATACGACTGTTTGAACAATTTATATTATGTACAATACGAATCTCTCAGCACGAGAGTATTATCGCTTCTTAAAATGCTGACACCAGCGAATAATAATTTTGCTTGTTATAAAATAATTATGTTTGTTGTAAAAGCTAACGTAATTCTACGAATTCTGAACACTTAAGTATATTTTATATTTCAAATATATTCTTAGATGTTAACCTATTAAAAGTTCTTCGAACTATCCGAATATTAATCTATTAGTTCGCCTGATTTTATTTGCAATGGCTCATCACTGTATAGTTTCTTTAGGAAGTACTTTCTTTTTCGTACCAGATACTGCTTTCGCTAGTGGTCACGTTCTGTAACCCAATATCCCCCTATTGAAAAAATTCCTTTAAAAATTAGATAAGTCTCGCAACACTTTTCCCGTAAAAAGGTTTGAGATCCCAATTAAGCTACTCTAAGCTCGATTTGGTTTTATTTGTTCGTATTTCTGGACTTTATTTTCACGTGTTATCAAGATAGACTGCCATGAAAAAATGATTCGATGAAATTTTTAATGTTTTATTTATCTTTACACAGCTAATGAGGGAAATATCAATATAACAATATCCTCATGCATGTTGATTGACAAGTCCAAAAGTATAAGTTTCATAAAGAAATTTCTCATTTCCTTTTCTGAGTAATTTTTCTTGTCTTCTTTGTGACTATACTACAAATATCTCAACCGATCAGCGATGAGCCCCCCGACTATATCGTAAATATAAATATTATAAAAAGCGATGGGCTCCCTGACTATATCTTGTTATTGTACACTGTATCATACACATAATCTAAGGTTTATCATAATTAAAATAGGAAAAACATATGCAACGAAAGAGGATTCACGTCCAAAAGTTCTTTTTTCTGAAATTTTCCTAATATTTTTCTTAAACAATATCTATATCAAAAATTTCAAGTTTGTTGGTCTGCTATGTTTAATTTTGACGAATAATATTCGTTTAGTTAGTATGTGAACAAAAAGCAAAATTTTGATGGCAGGTATTTTTCGAATTGTGTTTTAGGTAATATTTTTTTATAAATATTATTTTTAATAAAATATAAAAGTATTAAAAAAAATTGAGTTGCTTCTAGAATAGGGTTTCCGGTTGCGGCCATTTCGTTAACTTGGCAGGATTATTACGTACCTATACCATGAACCAACCATGGACCTTGATAATTTTGTATGTTTACAAAGTTGTTACTAATTGGAAAAGTGATGCTTTTAGCCTGTAACCTAATGGTCCTAGGTTGGTTAAATTATCATTGCAATCATTAAAGCCCATTGAAATGCATATTTTATTTTACGAAATTATAACATAATAAGCACAGGAAATATTTGAGCGACCGTCGAGTTTGCTGTTAATTCATAATAAAAGTAATTTATTTACTATTACTAAATAATTAATAATAATTTGAAAGGTCAATGGCTATTCAGTAAGCCGATATTGGCAAGAAGCTGCTGCAATTCCTTGCCATTAGCTATGTTTAAGCGCATTAAAAAATCATCTGGTCGCTAATAAGGCGATCACCAGCCGTATCGAAATAAATAAATTCATTTTCCAAACCCTGTTGTCGAATTTATTTACTCTATGAAAAACTCAAAGCATGTTCGAATTTACATTTGGAACGGGTTTCAGGCTGTCAGCTGGGAACCTAAGTTTCGGAGGCGATATCAAGCGGACGAATTGAACACTGCGATTACGTAGCGTATCAGATAAACGATATTGGGAGAGCCAATTCAATAGAGGGTTTGCTTGAGTGTTAATTTCAATACGTAGCCATGTTTAAGTTATTCTACAAGTATTATTTTTCAGCATACCAAGCTATATCCCTAAATTCAGATGAGCTAATTTAATAGCAGAGGGGGTTGACAGACAAATGTCAAAGACTTTAAATTGTTATTATTAACAAAATATTCTAAACATTGTCGTTGCACCGGTGTTCCAGTATGCAATCAAGATTAGCTTTAATTTCGTTTTAATTAGATGTGTGTGCAATTTAAAACAAAAATTCACATATAACAGTTTTTATAAATCCGCCAAAACGGAAGTTAAATTGTTGACAATGACAATAGCTTTGGAAAATATGTAAGCAACTAGAAAATATCTTCACAGTCAATGAAAAGATTTTCATCGAACTTGGCTGATCCGATGACATTACTTAGTGTTAAGTCAATTTATTCTTTTTTTTGGCAATGAGACTGAGTGGACTGAGATGAAAGTGAGTGTTGGCTTGGCGCCATAGAGCTGAGAAAATGGCCTTGTACTTTAGTCATTGTATTATTTTTCTATATATAAAATATTACGTTTATGTTTCTATCTGTACGCCAATACTTCGAGTTATACTGGACAAATTCTTAGATACTTTTTACTTTGTTGAAGGGTCAAAATTTTTTTTTAAATTCGTAGACTTTCTTTATTTTCCGAATACAAGCCAAATTGCAATAGACCGTCAAAGTTAAATTCTAAACAAATCAATACGATACATTAATAAGATTTTCGAAATTAAGAGGAATTTCTACATTATTTGAGGAAAAATATTAAATATAGTTTGCCAAAAGCTTCTAAGCGTTGATGATGGATTGACAGAGCAGATCTGCCTCCCTCCGCGCCGCGCACATACCTAAAGCGGGATACAGCGGTTTCGTCAAACTATAATTTTATAGGGAATACTAGGTAACTCAAAAAGTCAATTTTAAATTAAAAGGTCTGCCTTAAGTTTTACTATATATCCGCCGAATTTTAAAATTCCTATTGATTTTTAATGAATTATCCAGTGTTATGCTGGACTTCCTGGAACTCTACATTATTAAACTTATCTAGAATTTTTAATACTGTCCCCGAACGTTTTCAAACTTTTCATGTTATAATATTGATTTTTTGGAAATTTTGTGACTTTCCAAATTTCCAGAATTTCTCTTGTTCCAATATTGACTTATCTAGAATTTTGGTTTGTTTTGCCAAACTTTATAGAACTTACGTTATTAATATTTAGTCTTCTGTAATTTTGGAGAGAAAGTATTCCCGTACTTTCTAAAATGGACAATGACAACTGTTACCGCGGGAAAATTCATTTCACCCAATAAAAGATGGGACATATTCGGACCAAAACACGGATTATACATACTGCCCTCCACGCGGGCGAAGTCGTAAACGGTTACTAGTACATAGATATACGTAATATAGTTCTAGCAGGATTATATTCATTCAGAAAATAATCTATTTCACTGTAGGTGGCTAGACGGCGAATGGAAAGTAAATTCGCAGAAAACTATGCTTACATTTCTCAACAAGATTGTTCTCCGTGCTTCATTTTGGAGAAGAAACTATAGTAAGTACTATACATTTAATTAGAAGCAAGAAAAGGAACTTTGCATATTTTTTATTGTTTTCCGAATCATCATAATACTTTATGACCTTTAAAAAAATAAATTAAATTTTTATACTTGATTGCAAAAGTTTAACGGTCCACCCACTTTCAAGACGAGAATTACTTGGCGTCCCAAGTTCTGGGAAAAAGCAGGAGCGCCTTCGTCGGCCCACACGTCTTCCGATGATCCATTAAAATGTACCTTGTAATTTTGGCATTCCTAATTATTAAAATTAGTAGTTTAAAAGGACTCAAATAAAAAATAAACTATTTACGCTATGGTTTGGTACAGAAAAAGTAAAATAAACATTTCAACCATGGACATAGAAATTTAGATTCGTGAACGCAAAATTGTGAGCAAAAAACTTCATCATCATCAGCCCATTTTTACCCACTGCAGGGGCTTAAGCCTCCTCCAGAGTGAGGAGGGGGGCTTGGTGCTTAAGTCCACCACGCTGTAACGACTGTAACGACCGCCATCTATTGACAGCGTCCGGGACCGACTGCTTAAAGTGCCCTCCGAAGCACGGTGTCAGTGATATTGTGTACTTAAGTCAGAAAAACTCATTGGTACACGCCCGGATTCGAACCATAGCCCTATGGGCCCTTATAAATTTGAGACAGGTTCGTTGTGCTCTGAGCTATCACAACACACCAAAAACATATACAATACAATACCATCAGCCCATTATTGCCTCACTACAGGGGCATAACAGAGGCTCAGACCTCCATCCGGGATGAGGAGGCTCATCATCCACACACATAACATATGCCACAGACTAAATATATATACGCCGTTCGATGTTATAGCACTGTGATCTAAAATTCGTCCTGAGAAAACGAATAGAAATTCTGAGATTTAACATTTATGTGGAATTTAACAAAATGATGTAAACTAAGACAGTGATATGTGGTATCTATAATCTCTGAGTCATTTTGCTCGGGTTTTCGATCGTTTCGTAGTATGTAATTATAGTATATAATAATAATAATACATGCGACATCCAACACAGCGCCATCTAGTCCCAAAGTAAGCAAGTATTATGCTTGTGTTATGGGTTACTAGACAACTGATATACATACTTAAATATTCTTCATAATATATATCTAAATGTTTTTGCGAAGACACCACATACATATAACAACCAAGATTCGGTACCAGTATCAATAGTCATCATATTAATACTGACCCGACCTGAGATTCGAAACCGGGATCACCAGCTTCGTAGGTAGGGTGGCTACCCACTAGGCTAAGCGGCCGCCTTCTCCATTTACGATTCTGCTATCTAAAATTTTAACAGTTTTAATAGCTTAACGTGCATATTTCTTATTGTTATATAAAATACAAGAACGTTTTATCTGTTTTTTTAGGATATTTAAGTAAATGTTATATTAAATTGTGTTGTGTGCAATGATAAACCGAACGTATTTTTTGTAATAATTTTTTTATAAGAGAAATGTCATTAAATTCTATTTTTCTCACAGAATTCGGAATTGTTTAATAATAGTAGGTACAAACCGGACCATTTGTTGCACCTTAGTGTAACCGTCGGTGGTAATTAAACTAACGTAGTATCGTGGTAATTTACATTCGAATAGTTACATTAAAATTTTAAACCTCGCCCTCCATGCTTCAAACCCTCGATGAACGGCCACGCTGTTTCATATATGTATATAGCAAGTCAACCAGTTAATATTTATACTACAACATCGGATATCTCAGCTACATTGGACTTACCTGTAAATCAACTACGATTTTTCAAGGAGATCATTAGAAAACTAGTTGTAAATGATCAAAAGCTTCAGTCAAAAACTGAAGAAAAGTTGTTTATTTTCATAAATTCTATATCAAGTTTAATTTTGATGAGAAATTGGTTACGAAAATTAGGTTTCGTAGCGATCCCGCCTTTGAAGAAGTTTATCGTTTTACAGTCCTTAAACATAAAACTTTCTTTAAAATTGAAAGACAGGGAAAAAGTGTAAGCCAACGTTCCTCGAACACCCATTCCAATGTTCTATATTTTGCGTCTCAAGTTTCTCGGCTGGAAACATCCCTTGCTTACCGCACTGGAAAATTACGAACGATTACGGGAAATTTCAAATTTAAAGTAAACTTACTTGCACATAAATTATTATAAAAGCTCAAACGAAATATTTCGAGATACGCTAATATCATTAATCCTTGGCTTACGGAGAGAGCTTTACCTCTATGCTTTCATATAATTAAATGTAATTATATTCATTTCCATATACAAGAACACGATATAATTGATCCATGACAAAATAAACAGTATCGCGTAGCATATACGTAATATATTAAGTGCATATGTCAATGACCAGTCAAGGGTATGAATAGAATCTTTCTTTTTTATACAAACTAAAAATTTAATCTTTAACCTTTCTCTACGTGGGAAAACTTGGGAGTAGAATAATTGTCATGGATGATTTAATAATGATTAGTTTTTATTTGCGCGTAGACAGATTGTGCCAAACATCTTGTTATCTCTGAAGTTGTTGCTGGTGCGGGGTCAAAACCCATCTAATCTATTGCGATGCTACTCGCATTATACTTCAGAGCGAACAAAAAGTATAACACAGTATTGTACTAGTCTGTTGTAGGTTTTCATTGAGAGATTTTATGAGATGCATTTATGACAGTCATTGCATATAATTTAACTTCATTACAGCAAGCTAAACTGAACGAAACTGAAATATTTATCGTGTTCTATGGGAGTAGTACAGGATTTAACTCAACGGTAGCAGCGTGATCCTTGCCGCAGTGTGTCATCTGAGCGATATTTGATTGGGATTCAATTAGTAAACATCGATTGTAGCTATTACGATGGAATCTCTTACCGATTTTTTTTAAATTTCATATTGAACCCCGAAGAATTCGTATTACTCAAAATCAATATACTTCCTTAGCGATGTATATGTAATACACCTTAAGGATTTATGATTGTTTTTATACTCTTTTTTTTCTGAGTGAAAGGAAACAGCTGACTCTCATCAGTGTTTACAACATATATTCACGAATCATATGACAGCGCGTTGATAGAAGCATCATATCGTGCGTTCGTACCTGCTACTCATGACTGAATTTCTCATTTATAGACTACAAGCCCTTGGAAAAAATTAACCTGTGAAATGAACCAACGTAAATAACGCTTAGAAGGCTGTTACTATATCAGAAAGTTCAGGAAATCAGAAATACTATGCCGTCATTTCTGAGCGGTACAGATGAGTACGTGAGTGAATGGAATTTCTCATTTACAAATTAAGACTAATTATTTATGTACGGCTTTGTTATAGTGTTTGCATACTGCATACTGTTTGCACTGACTTCCGGCACCACCATTTTAGTACGGCACTAGGTTTTTCGACATTTATTTTTAATCGTCTATCCACTACAACAAAGCCGTACATTAGCATTATACATTGTACATTATCATTGCATTGTACATTAGCACCGTACAATAGTGACAGCCTTCTAAGCGTTATTCACGTTGGTTCATTTCACAGGTTAATTTTTTCCAAGGGCTTGTTGTCTTTTATATCTTGCTGAGCCGAATTCAGTCGCTTTAGTTAGGTACATAGTCAAAACAGACACCCAGCAGATACGACACTCTCTGTTGTAGTATACGTTGTTGTCAATTTTATTAGTCTGTTTAACACAGAGTATAAATGTGTAATAACTTTGTCACATTGCTACTTTGTAACACATAACTAAATTGTAGCATGTGTTCAATAGTACATTGCATTTTTTTCGGTCATTCCGTAAATGCACGTTTAATCTATATTAATAAAATTGGAGTGTCTGTCTGTCTGTCTGTCTGTCTGTCTGTCTGTCTGTCTGTTCCGGCTAATCTCCGAAACGGCTGAACCGATTTCAATGAAACTTTGCAGACGTGCAGAGGGCATTACCGCGGGTGACATAGGCTACTTTTTGTTTGTCTGTCTGTCCATCGGTCTGTCTGTTTGAGCTGATCTCAGAAACGGCTTAACCGATTTCAATGAAACTTGGCAGAAATGCCGAGGGGATTGTCAAATGTGACATAGGCTACTTTTTGTTTGTCTGTCTGTCCATCTGTCGGTCTGTTCAAGCTGATCTCCGAAACAGCTAAACCGATTTCAATGAAACTTGGCAGACGTACAGAAAGCATTACCGGGGGTGACATGGGCTACTTTTTATCTGTCTGTCCGTCTGTCTGTTCCGACTCAACTCCTAAACGACTAAAGCGATTTCAATGAATCTTTGCAGACGTATCTATGTGACGACGTGACCAAATTTTTAAATGCATATATTTTCGAAACCATCAATGGTAGACCTATCGTGTTAGTACTCAAACTTGATGTTTTGGCGAGATCTATTTGACCACGTGATCAAATTTTTAAAAGCTTATATTTTCGAATCTATCAATCGCAGACCTATGGTGTTGGTACTCAAACTTAATGTTTTGACGAGATCTATGTGACCACGTGACCAAATTTTTAAAGGCATATAATTTCGAATTTATCAATCGCAGACCTATCGTGTTGGTACTCAAACTTAATGTTTTGACGAGTTAAAAGCTTATAATTTCGAATCTATCAATCGCAGACCTATCGTGTTGGTACTCAAACTTAATGTTTTGACGAGATCTATGTGACCACGTGACCAAATTTTCAAAAGCTTATATTTTCGAATTTATCAATCGCAGACCTATCATGTTGGTACTCAAACTTAATGTTTTGACGAGATCTATGTGACCACGTGACCAAATTTTTAAAGGCATATATTTTCGAATATACCAATCGCAGACCTATCGTGTTGATACTCAAACTCAATGTTTTGACGAGATCTATGTGACCACGTGACCAAATTTTTAAAAGCTTATTATTTCGAATCTATCAATCGCAGACCTATCGTGTTGGTACTCAATCTTAATGTTTTGACGAGATCTATGTGACCACGTGACCAAATTTTTAAAAGTTATAATTTCGAATCTATCAATCGCAGACCTATCATGTTGATACTCAAACTTAATGTTTTGACGAGATCTATGTGACCACGTGACCAAACTTTTAAAAGTTTATATTTTCGAATCTATCAATCGCAGACCTATAATGTTGATACTCAAACTTAATGTTTTGACGAGATCTATGTGACCACGTGACCAAATTTTTAAAGGCATATATTTTCGAATTTATCAATCGCAGACCTATCGTGTTGGTACTCAAACTAAATGTTTTGACGAGGTGACCACGTGACCAAATTTTTAAAAGCTTAAATTTTCGAAACTATCAATCGCAGACCTATCGTGTTGGTACTCAAACTTGATGTTTTGATGAGTTCTAGGTTTTCATTTCTATCGGCAGTCCCTATAACTGCCAACAAGTTTTTTGTCTGTTTGTCTGTCTGTCTGTCTACCTGTTCCGGTTAATCTCCGAAACGGCTTAACCGATTTCAATAAAACTTTACAGACGTACAGAGGGCATTACCGGAGGTGACATAGGCTACTTTTTGTTTGTCTGTCTGGCCGTCTCTCTGTTCGTTCGACCTAAACTCTAAAACATTTAAACCAATTTTAATGAAGTTTCGCAGACGTGAAAAAAGGGTGTGAGAAGTGACATACGCTACTTTTTGTTTTGTCTGTCTGTCTGTCTTAATGTATGTTCGAGCTAAACTTTTAAAAATTTTAATGAGACTATGCAGACATTAAAATAGGTTGTCAAAAGTGACATAGGTAACTTTTTGCCCGTATGGTTGTCTGTCTGTCTTTTTGTTCCGGCTAATCTCCTAAACGACTAAACTATTTCTATGAATCGTCGCAGACATAAAAAGAAAGTTATCAAAAGTGAAATAGGTTGATTTTTGTCTGTGCGTTTGTCTATCTGTTTGTTAGGGCTAATCGTCGAAACGGCTGATCTGATTTTACTGAAATTTTGCGAACATGAAGAGTAAAAAGCAATTTTTGTCAAGAGTGAAAAGCAATTTTTTTTTATTTCCATATAAAAAATAATAGTGTCTGTTAGTCTGTTTGTCTGTTCCGATTAATCTCCAAAACGGTTGACTGATTTTGGGACTGACTTCTAGGATAGCTATTCTTCATGCTAAAATGGCTAAATGGATTTGTAGAAAATGGGGTATAGAAATTTCTTAGGTAGTTAAGTTTCAGAATTTCCTAGAAAGTGTTACAATATTCTGGAGAGTCACGTTCCTTTAACTGTCCCAGCACAACTGTGGTCCACGCGAGCGAAGCCCGCGGGCGGAAAGCTAGTTAAAAATAAAATTATAAAAAAAACTAAAAAGAGCTAACCTTTGAATATAAAAAGCGACGCCCTTGACAATGTGTTAGATCGATATTAGATATTATTGTGTGAAGCGACAACTGAGTGAAAACAACGAATGCTAAAATTGAGGAAAGAAACAAGTAAGGTGTCGCAGTGCTGTACGAATTTTCTTAAAGTGAAAATTTATGACTTTATTTCATTGTCTAATGATGTTGGCGAAATAACAGTGCACAGAACTTGCCATATCTTTTACTGAGCACACACCGATCCTAAGAAAGTAACAGAATTTTTCTTCAAAACCTATAAATTCATCTTAAATATTCAAAACAATTTTTCAGTTTTCTCATTTTAAGGTAAAAGTGCGGCACAAGTTTCTTTTATATTTTAATTAAATTGTTTGAATAAAACAGCCTTGGATACCCAAATTTCAATTCTCATACTCAAGGGAATGCTAGTCAACGTTGAGCCTAACAAGAGGTGAAAGTTTGTTTTTACCACAATGTAGAAATTGTATTAATGTAGAATAATGTCAAAGTATTTTGTTGTGGTATTGCGTCAATCATGGATAAACATTGTTGCCACCTTTAAAAGTGTTGCCATAAAAAAGAACCGAAATTCTGAAGTATTATAATTTTATATACTCTTTTGTATATTTGATGAAATTTTGATGAAAAATAATTCATAAACTATAGTAGAAATTTTGTACGAATTAATGCGTCAAAATGTTTCAAACATCTCAACGCGCGATTACATTTTTGTTTGCCTACGTTTAACGATCCTCACGTTGCAGAAGCGCCAACTAATGAACGCGAAAATGTGATCCCAGCATAAAATCTTATCTCTTTTCTATTGTACGGTACCTATTTTATGCCATTATTATCGGAACGTAGAAGAAAAATAAACAAGAATAACATTGTCTTTTTTTAACGACGGAATTTTTCATGAAAATGAAAAAATGAAAAGGTCTTAACTTGCAGGTATTTTTAGTTTTTTAATTAGATTTTAATTTACAGTATATTGTTTCATACTAAATTCATTTTGGGCTTTTGTCAATATATAGTTAAACTAATTCAAATTACCTACCTAAGGGTCTCGATGCTTCTGGCGTTTTATATAACTATGAATACATATAAAGTAAACTATGCTTTGGTAATTTTTGATAAGATTATTACAATTAAAATAAAATTAGAAATTAAAATTAGCATCAAATTAAGCCCTAAAATGAAACCATTCAGAGACAAAATTATTGTATAGAGGTAATTAATTCATGCGATCCGCCCCCTAATTTCATGGCTGCATATCATTAACGCAGCTGCATGCACAGCCAGTATAAAGTTACTGAGTTATACTTGTGTCGTAATATCGTTGTTATTATCTTTATAGGTTTTTAGGGTTCCTTGGCCAAATGGTAAAAAACGGAACCCTGTATTTGGTTCCTATGAATCTTGTATCAGTCTATCACAGCCATTTTACTTGAAGACTGTTGGCACTATATACATGAAATTTTAAAGATATATGTAATGGTGTAGAGAAATTACTACAAAATTAATTTTTGGGTTAGGATGCCATACATGCAACTGAGAGACTGAAAGAAAATTTACAGCGCACATTCCCGTGTAACGACTAACATTTATCTATACAGCCTTCGAGCTACGCACGACAGAGAAATAAAATTTAAAATAATTGTTTTACTGAAATTGCGGCTCTAAAAACATCAGAAATGGCAAATTTTTCGAGACTGTGACATCTGTTCAACATTTGTGAATTGAATTTTAGAGACATTGATAATTATTGAGGTAGGCACGTACTTTCATTACCTGTTAGTTCTTTTCAATGTTAATTTTATTACCTTATCTAACCTCCTTCTTATTCGCTTTAGTTTTTGAACAAGACGTCATCAGAAAATATAATTTGCTTTTTGGTATATGACGTATGACATTGCAGCCCATTCAGAAATAGACATAATTTAATTTTAACATATTCGTAAAAATTATCAGATTTTCTCACTTGACTCACGGACGTATCTATTCTCATTAAGGCGGATGCCGGAGATTTTCTTCCTTTCATGACATACAAAAGATAAATCGCGGTTATGGGATGCTCGAAGTTGAGCCACTGCGCGGATTTGTACCAAGCTCAGGCTATTTTTTGTCTTTACGCGTATCTACTGTAAGCCGGAATTTTTTATTCCCAAAATGTACCTTTTGGAGTTTGTACAAAGGCGGCTTCGATAAAACGAGATTTTAGGTTTTACTTTACGAAGGCACGTATGTGATGAAAAGATTTACTATATCTACCTACTCAATGTATTTATAGTAATAATACTACTGTTTATGACAACCTACATAGTGCCATCTACTCCCAAACTAAGTTAAACTTGTATTATGGGTACCACACAACTGATATACATGCTTAAATATTCTTTATAATATGTACATACATAAATATTTTCTTTTAATATTATACAAACGCAATTCAATATTATTGTATGAATTTCTTCAACTAGAGATTGTTCTTAACCTAGTTCTTATGTTTGGATTTATACGAGCAATGAAAAAATAATAGTAAAACCAACAGGTTGACCATACCTGAATGAACAGTTAAAAACAGATTTAGGTTGGGTTCAAGTAGTCGCCTTTGTGAGCATTCGCGAATGAATGACCCCATTGTCACGGGAATATCTAAGGGCCTGCGTCTCTCTGTCCACTCGACTATAGCATAGTAGAGTAAAAGCGGACGACAAAAACTCAAGCCGATAAGTTACCACGACAAAATGTTTTTTATAACATTAATAAAAGTCACGTAAACATATTTTTAACTAAGAAAATTTTTTTTTTTATTTTGTCGGTATAGGCGAGGATTTTAGTAAATAGTGTGATTCGCCAATATCTCGGAGAGTTTTAGAGCTATGAAGTTATAACAGGTCTCAAAAGATGCATAAGGACAAAAGCTATAAATTCCAAAAAAATTTAAAAAGTCAAAAAGTAAAAATTTTATGACAAAAATTGTAAGAAAAACCTAAGATTTTTTTTTTAAATTTTGTGTTTGGGCGATATCGAAAAAAAAATTGGGGTATTCTATTGGTTATAGTTTAAGCCTACAATGATCAAAATCCTATAATAATTGTGATCTCTATATAGGTGAGTGATCCAAACAAAATTTAAAAAAATTGATGCTATATTCATTCATCCATTTATATCAGTATGTTATGTATTGTGTTCAAAATTAAGTAATTAATTAATTTTAATCAAAGCGGTTTATAATTGCAACTACATTAATGTGTATTTTAATAAAACTTCATGCCTAACGTTTGATTATTTTTTTTATTTACATTTAATTTACTAAAAGATGATAATGTCAGGTTCATTTTCAATGTGTTGATAATCATGTAAAGGACGAAATCTGTGGATTTTTTTTTATAACCTGTCAAACAATAGGTAAAAAAAAATCTAAGTTTTATTCATGTTGTTACAATTGTATGAGCCTAATTGTACTTGGTAGAATATAGTAGTGAATCAGTGTTTCTTTGACAGTAGTAAGTAATTATTGACAATTTAATTCATGAATATTTATGTAGTGCTAGGAGTTGCAAATTACTTTTAACTAGGTAGTAGGTAACTCGGTAGGTACCTTCTTCTGACAGGTTCTGACGTGTCAGAAAAACATATTTCGATATAAAAGAATATAAACTTTCATTTGGTGATAAATTTGAAGCTTTTACTCGATAGGTATAGCAGAGTCCAAGAAAAATAAATTAAAAATAATCCTGCCTAAACTTTGAGAAAAGCTTTAATGACGGCGATAAATAATTTCTGATATTTATTTATTTATCTAACCTTCGGTAGAAACTTTAAATTATATTACGAGCTCATTTCCCAAATTTCAAAATTTACATATACGTATCGTCACTTTTTATAATAAATTATTACCTAATATTGATTTATTTGGTCCCACAAAAGCATCTTGTAAGAGACTGCTAAAAAAATGTTTTTCTTCATCGACTGGGGGGGCGTAACTGTGTAGTGGTTTTAATGACCAGGGCTGGAGGGTTCATACAATGTATATAATGAATGAGAGAGTGAAGTGTTTTATTTGGTGCACTATATGTTGTCTGTCCATGAATGCGCTTACTGTAATAAGTTTTATATATGTCTTATGTATTTCATAGTTTACTCAACTTCCATTTCTTGTTCTTTTTTATTCTTACTTATGTTACGTTGTTTTATCAGTGAAAACAATTATTTACTGTATATTTTCTCGATAAAGATTTATTCTTGTATTTTGTTGTTAAAACTGTTGTTTTCCTTTACATAAATAATTAAATTTCGGTTTAAAAAAAATTACTAGAACGAGAGATATAAAAAGTGACCTAACAATTTCCGTTCAGGCAGGAAATGTATTTTTGCATTGTCTTTCTGTGTATTAAAGCTTTCAAAACATTTTTATTCTGTTACTTTATCGGGTGGAGTTTTTGTCGTTCGCTCTTGGACTATAAAGAGTGGATACTCGAGTGGCTCTCAAAGATACAAGAGCGATAAAAAACAATTCTTTTTTTATTTTGTGTCACATAATATTCCGATTTTGTATATGTCCAGTGTTATAAGTGTAAAGTAAATAAAAATGAATAATATCATAAGTGTGTACCTATTTTTTATTACCGAGATGCAAGACAATACATGCATTCCATGTCAACTCTCCAATTTGCTTTTGGTACAAGTGGCGCTGTAGCGTATATTTCCGTTTCCTTTTTAGATAATTAATTACTAGCATTTAGATGCGTTACAAGAAGTAAAATTTTAATACAAACAAATTCGCTGGCTCTCAAAAACAAGAAAACGTAACAAAAACACGGGGATAAACAAATAGAACATTCCTTTTTTAAATGATTCATACAAGTTTTTTTAGAATGTATACCTTGCAATAAAGAGTCAAGATCTGCGTCTTTCTAGACCCAATGAGTCGTTGCCTCATTAAAAATAATTAATAGGTGACGTTACAACCCACAAGCGCTGCAGATTTTTTTTATTCGCGAGAGGCCCGATTTTATGCATCATAGAGTGGAAAACCCCGTAATATCCTGAAAAAGGATAATTACTTTATTTAATTTAGTTTACATTAGTTTTTCCTTGTGCTTTTTGATAATATTTAGATTCTACCCAAAGATATTAGGTAGGTTTATAAATAAAATTTCCATAGATATTTATCCTATTTTTGGATGTACATATACATAACTGTCTCGTTATGGAAAACTATGACAACAGGAACAACTGATATTAATATAAGATTTTCCAATCACATTTAATAAACAAATATTCTAAATAGTGTCTATCGTTTCTTCAAATAGCGATAATTTGATACGACCAAGACCTATTTCTAGGATTTCTAGGATAGGATATTGAATTGATCAATTACTTAAAAACTGAGCAAAAAATTTGAAAAGAACCATGCCGCTGATTATACTTTTGTTTTTAATCGCAAATATGCGAATAAATGATGAAAATATCGGTTAAGTTCTTTCTCCTTATAACGACGACAATATACTATACCTTTATACTATCTTAAAAACGCAAACGGGACCCTATTAGCCTCACTACAATGTTTGTTTGTCCATCTGTAAGATGCGACTTACCCGTGGTACTACCAGCGTTGTACTAACAACAGTTGGTCCATGAGGGATTTTTTCGTCCGTATTACTAGTACAACTGATTGTACAACTGGACATTCTACATTGACATTGGACATTGGACATTTTCACTTGCCTCTTGTACCAGTCTTGAGTTAGTTGAAAATTGTTACCATTTTCATCCATTAGGTTAGGTTCATCATCATAATATAAAATTACATGTATAGTTTGTCCGGCGGCCATAGGATTATTTTCATGTAACAATTTCCAAATGCCTTAAGACTTGGTAGTACCACGGGCAAGCAAAAAATTTTCGGTTGTACAAAGTTGGTCCACGAGTGAAAAAATCCTCCGTGTACCAACTGGTAGTACAACGCTGGTAGTACCACGGGCAAGTCATGGTAAGTTACTTAAGTTCCTAGATTAAATAAAATACATACACACTTGTTTGCGAATTATTTAATATATTTTGTCTAGTCAGATCGCAATTTTTTGCCATGCCAGATGAGTGTACCTTACTTACCTACATATATAGAATGTCTGTTAATATTTATTTTTATTACATAAACATAAGTGGAACGAAATGAAAAGCGACATTTACGAAAGAGGTTTTTCAAATGTCTTCTACATGAACGATAAAGACTTACAATGATATATTTTTTTTATTATAATTATTTTTTAACAAACTGACCTATTTGTGTACCCACTTATCTCGTTTTAAAACTGGCGCAGTTTCTTTTTAGATGTACGTTCTAATTTGAAAGCTTTACGAAACGGTGAATTATATATTTAAATCAAAAGGAAATAAACGACTTTTCAGAATTTCGTTGAAGATTCAATGTATATCTATGAACAATTTTTTCACTTAATCAGTTTTTAGTACTATATCTAATATGCATATATCTATATGCTATTTTGTCTGTATGTTCGGTTGTCTGAATATTGCTTCACGTTTTAAGTACTAAGGAGGAGCTGAAATTTCTTATAATATGTAGTACGTATTTTAGGGTCTTGAGTCGTATTTATAATATAATAGACATCCCACACTGTGCCATCTAGTCCCAAAGTAAGCAATCAGTATGCTTATTGTGTCAGGGGCACAGACAAGTCAAACTTATAGACCACGCTTTGACAGGGAGTAGCATTCGCCAAGGCTATGTAGTGTC
The DNA here is from genome assembly GCA_949709985.1 of Luffia ferchaultella. Taxonomy (NCBI): domain Eukaryota; kingdom Metazoa; phylum Arthropoda; class Insecta; order Lepidoptera; family Psychidae; genus Luffia; species Luffia ferchaultella. Next base: position 20,723,125 of record OX453243.1, on the reverse strand, counting down.
ACTACATAACTACGTCGCTAGTGAGCCGTCAGTTGGAAGCACGTCGGAAGCCATTAAATTTTCAATTTTGAACGAGCCAATGAAAACTAGCCAACCTCTCCCCGCACCCCGCCACTTTTTGGCGATTTCGTTTTCGTACTGACGTTTATTAAAGCGTGGTCTATAAGTTGACTGGTCTGTGGTCATGGGTTACTAAATAAGCAATGTACATACATAAATATTCTTTATAATGTATTCTTATATAAATATTTTACTGGACTGGATTCAGATAAGGTAACACTATAAGCAAACGGGTAGAATTTTCTTCGAAATAATATTGTAATGTCTTGACGTAGACGACTGTATTTAAATCCTCGTATTAGGAAATTTGTCTTGGGGAAAATTCACGTGAAATTCGCGAGATAACGCGCTTCATTTGGGACGTCGAGCGAGATTACAATAAGATGCAGAGCGAGCAGTCACTTCCGTATTTCAACTTGCGTGTGAGACAATGATTAGGCGTGGAACCTGATATCTTAATATATTTTATCCTTTCAATTTCTTTTATTAAAGTATTTTATTTTATTAGTCTGTTTATAGTATTGTATTTAATATTAATTTTGTTAGTAATAACAGGAATTTACTTGAGAAGTATATTTATACTTATTTAATTATTTTTTAATTAATTTAATTAAAATAAAAAACATTTTATGTGTAGAGACAATTTAGAATCGCATGGATTATGTTTTTTTTTTAATTTCGCATTAATTTCGTCTAAAACAGTTGTTTGTTAGAACGAGGGGATTTTCTTTTAAACTATCGCCATTACAACCATCCCCCAACTTCCCCCAGCTGGTCGCGTAAAACGATAGCGGACGGTCAAGATCGGACAGCTATGAACGGAGTTCAAATTTTGTAAGGTCTATTTTATAAACTAAATTTGATTTTACAACGTAATCTCGCCTGTAAAAAATTGTAATTTAGTACAATAACATAAACACGGAAGACAAAAGTGGATGGTGAACTCTGATCTCGAATTTGCAAGAGTTAATAATTTTGGTACGAAAAACATAACTTGCAGATAATACGTCAAAATTGTTCTTATTACATAGTCCAGCCAGAAATCGGACTTTAAAATATGAAATTATAAAAGTGCAAATTTTGCAAATTGCGTTTAGTTTTAGTAGTTCTAAAAATTGATATTACTCAGACAAAATAGTCTCCTTAATGTATTATTGTTCGTCTGAATGTCACGATAGATTCGCAACAAATTCTTGTACTAAGTTTGTTTTAATGTTGTATTGATATTTTAAAAAATTACAACATTAACGTTATATATGTTAGACGCTGTACTTTTTAATGTTTTATGTGTACTACGATAGGCGCCAACAATGTAAAGGTCCACCGGCTGTACACACTCGCCGATCGGAGGCGAGCTCATAATACGAAATTGCCAGAGGCAGTGCTATTCGGCTAATATAGAAGTGTACAGCCGGCGCCTTTTACATTGGTGGCGCGTATTATACATTAAAGCAAATTTTTACATGACTTGTTACATATTTGTGATCGCTTTATCAAACCCGTAACAAAACTGTAAATGAAAAAAAAATACGGTCAAAACAAAACTAAGCTTTAAATTTCTACATCCGATCTCTATGAATTAACACAATTTGTCGGTATGATCCGCCAAGTAAATATTTATAGCGAGTACTTGTGAGTAATGCCTTTACTTCACTTCATCAGCCCATTTTTACCCCACTGCAGGGGCTTAGGCCTCCCTCAGGGTGAGGGGGGGGGGGCTTAAATCCATCACGCTGCTCTACTGCGGGTTGGGGATTGTAACGACCGCCAGCCATTGACAGCCCCCGGGACCGACTGCTTAACGTGCTCTCCGAAGCACGGAGTCAGTGATGGTTAATGTACATTAGTCAGAAAAATTTTATTGGTACACGCTCGAATTCGAACCATGGCCCTATGGCCTTATATAAATTTGAGACAGGTTCGTAGCGCTTTGGGCTATCACGACACTCCTATTAAGTTAATTAAGCGCGCTTAGTTACTTACTTGGCTGATCATATAGGTAATAAGTTATGTCGAATTTTTGAGTCAAATTTCACGCAAACTGTATAAACATAAAGTTTAGGTTTGAATCTGATTTGATTTCATTTCAAAGCAGGCGCCCTTGCATCATATTCATCATATTGACATATTGTGATGACTTAGTTAATTTTTACAATTTTATGTTGATTTGTGAATTCTAATTTGTTTTAATTTTGACTGTTATGTTACTAACATTTATATTGTAATGTAGGTGTATTACTTACAAATGAGTCTTTGTTACTTATTGTGAAAAAATAAATAAATAAATATTTACATATAACTTATTTTAATTTATTTACCTTCTAGATTATACTACTACTTGAATTACTACAAGCAAAATAGTCGTAGAAATTGTAGCAGGATTATGTGGTACGTTTAAGCTCGATACACAAATATTGAATATCGAATCGATGAAGAATCAAAAAATCGAATATCGACAGTTGCGGATTAGCAATATCTAAGGTCAACAATCTATTGATTTGGAATAAACATTAAACAGTACTGGGTGCTGATATCCTCAGTGAATTGTTAGGGTTTGATAAACGCATTTGGAGTATCGCTCGTTTATTATAACATTCTAACTCCTAATAATAATAATACTTGAGAAATCTCACACACCGCCATCTTGTTACAAAGTAAGCAAGTACTTGTATTATGGGTACTACACAACTGATATCTACTTTTTTAATAATAAATAAATGGGTATTTTACACTCAGACACGAAACAAATAGACATGTTCACGCTAATAAATATTTGTTCCGGACGGGAATCGAATACGCTTTGGTTGTGTAATTAGTGTCTCAACCACTTGGCCTATCCGTCACTTTATATCGATATCGTATCGATTAAAAATTTACAAGTATACTGCAAATCATTCAAACTCAAATACCGAATTAAAACTCTAATTGATTTAATAGTGAAAAACATGCGGGCGAAGTCAGAAACAAAACCTACTACAGTAAAAAATAATGATTGCTATATAGAGTGATACGCGGCACTTCACAGTTGCTGAAACTAGAAAGCGCGCTAACTTTGATTGTTTGTTGTTCCTCAGGGGAGTAACGGAATAGCTTAGAAATTGGAACATCCACTTCACATTTTCATATTATTAATAACATAATAGTTGACGGAATTTTTTTTATCGTTTCGAATAGGTTTGTGTGCTAGGGAATGGCCGTAGCTAATTAGGTGTCACCAGCCCCCTTCTGCACTTACCGTCTCATCACTCCTTCTCTAGTTAACTGTACCCGTTTGGCGACATGCGAGGTCACCCGTGCGCCGCCGGCCTTCACCCCCGCGAAAATCATTTGAAAGGTTTGATACTGTGACGCCAGATTTCTGACTCTACTAAAATAAAATCGCTGCTGTCTTTATTTACTCTATGGTGTACAAAGTATCGAAAGTAATTTCAGCAAAATTTAAAAACACAGCTTTAGGATTTTGTAATATATACATCGTGTGCTGAACGTAGTGCTAACTTATTGAGCCTACCAATCTACATAAAAAATTTCAAGTGAGCAGATGGTGCAAACTAACGGTTACCGAGAAGAACATTTTTAAAGTTATTACTTTTGCCGTTTATCTTATTATTACTTTTAAAACCTTTTGTTTAGTTTGATAAACTTAGCACAGTCTATATGCTTGGACTAAATTCAGCCGAACACGGTGTAGATATAGGAGTGCACTAGGTAAAGTTATCTTAACTCGGACAGTAGATTTAAGACAGGAGAGTAGTCCAGTGTCCAGTAATGAGTACGCTCGGTGATAAATACCAATTAACAAATCTTAAACTTTCTAAAATCGTTCAGTCTTCAAATAACATATTATGGGATTTTCTTTCAGGGGCATCTCTAGAGACGAGGGAAGTAAATCGAATCACTTGGTCAACAATAACTGATTCGCAATACGATTTCCTGGTCCGCTAGGGAAATTGAAAATGTACATCGCAACGAAATGAAAGTTGACTCAGGCCAACTGTCCACGGAAGCGTAGCTTCATAGACGCGTATTTGTCATTCTACTGTATTAAAAGTACGCCAAAATAACATCTCCATTGTTAGACGACATTGTCACAAATGACTGAAATATACACTTACGAATGCACTTAATAAACTTTAATCCGCGAAGTTGCACAAGTTGCGTGGCGTATTTTGAAGGGTCTACGACGACATCTTCGTGGACACTAAACCTTAAGCTTTCCAATACGTAATTTGTTAATATAAATTCAAAGGAAAGTATATAAACATTTTTGAAATCATACTTTTTAGGTGCGTCACATATTTTTACTAGCTAAAATAGTTTTGTAACTTTTGATTTCCAATGTTATAGGACATATTTTATAGATTTTATTTATTTTATTTATTTATAGATTTTAGCTTTCAGACTAGTTTAATGTGAAACAATTTAAAAGAAAATTAAACCTAAAATCTATTCCTATTTGTATTCACTGTTTGGATACCGAAATCTGTCCTGTAAACTACAGCTGTTTCAGATATTCAGAAAAGATTTTTCAATACCCTTTCAATACAATAGCATTTCAATACCCTAATTTCAGCTAATTTTCACTATTATTTTGAATGTCTATTATTACGTTTCCAGAAAAAAAATTTAATTTCACGCTTGAAAAAAAGCCCCTGCCCAAAGACGCAGCAAGAAATGTTTTTTAAAGCATAATTGTGTATCTTGGTGTCAGGAATAGCTAATTAGGCGATAAAGCCCACTTTCAATTCCATATCCAAATATCGCGACTTTACCATTATGTGTAAACATTCTTCTATATAACCTACTAAAGTAAAATAACTTCCAGTGACTGGAATGGGAAGCTTTCCTATTATGAACCCGCTTAACAATTGGAATTCTGTCCCTCCACTCTTTTGTCCGTTAAAAGTCGATTTAGAAAGAGTCAGTGACATTTTCTAAAGCACACTTGACCTTAGACTTCGTATTTCCACTTATATGTACAAAATGTTGGTATTCTGACCTATAAGAGATCTTATGTAGTTAGTGTTTTTTATTCATGAGATAGAATTATATGAATCAAGACGTAACTAAGCAAATATTTAATATTCGATTACTCCCTAAATCAGGAAAGGTGAAAAATAAACAAACAGTAAAACGTATAGTATCCGAAATTTTGGTGTATTTAATTAAAATATTTCGAGCAAGCGAGTTAATGCAATTCATTTTTCATAGTAATGATTCAGCATTTTGTATTATTAATGCTTTTCTGAAAAAAAAAATTCACAATTAATTCAGGGCTCTATCCAAAATCGTTATGTAAATGTAGTCTTACACGATCAAAGTGATTGCCATTTTTTATACTTAAACCTACACTATCATCATCATCATCATCAGCCCATTTTTACCCCACTGCAGGGGCTTAGGCCTCCCCCAGGGTGAGGAGGGGGGCTTTTTTCAGGGTAGGCTATGAAACCTACACTATACTGGTACTTAATTTGTAATTTCGTAAAATTAATAATAATAACCACACAATATTTTACATGTCAATAACAATAAACATTTGTTTTAAATTTCACTCGTTCCATCACTTAGAGATTTTAATTTCATATACTTACGTACCTATGAAACCAAATCTTTGAAATATATAAGTATAGTCCCCAGTACCTCGCACCTTACTTTTCTAAAATTAAAATCAATCAATTTACTTATGAGATTACTATGTATTAATATAAAGATATATCTACAGTAGTGAAGAAATTTCGTGCAGTAACTTCCACAATTAAAATAATAGCGTCTGTTTTATAGAATGCTAAAAGAATTGCCACGATTGACTACCTACCAAAAGGGATGAAATCAGGTTCATATTGTGCCGTATTGATTGAAAAACTTCGAGAAAAGATTAAAATGAAACGCCGTGGAAAGTTAAGAACGGCATCGTTTTTCACCATGACTACACATCCCTTCATACTTCAAGCTTAACTCGTAAAGTAATAAAGAAAGCAGGATTCGAAATTGTGGATTACGCAGCATATTCACCAGATCTTGCTTTTAGTGAATTGTGTCTATTTCTCGAGTTAAAAGTAGATCTCCGTTACATAAAATTTTACAATGAGTGTTACGGGAAAACTTTTCAAGGATCAACAATAAATTATTTTTTTCGAGTGGTTTCAAAGGACTCGTGAAATGCTACACAAGTGTATTCATACGCAAGGAGATTATGTTGAAAAATTAAATATATATATTTTTTAATGTTACTTCCTTCATTCTAATTTTTGATACTTTTGATCACTCCTCGTATACTATACTTTTTTGTAATTATTAAACGTTTTTTTATATATGTCTATAAGTGCACCATAAATAAATAAAACAACACAAATTCTACCGCGCGTGATTGTTGCTAGATTTATCTGACCCGTTTCCCGGGTCCCGCTTCGACAAATCCCGCTTCGATTAGGGTTACGACGAATGTCTATGTTAATAAAGAAACTGTGCAAATCATGAACATTAGAAATTAAATTGGCAGCATTAGCAGCAACAATACCCTCTTTTACGCCCCACTGCAGGGGCTTAGGCCTCCCCTCAAGATGAGGGGGCTTGGAACATAAATCCGCCACACTGCTCCAATGCGACTTGGTGGTATAATGTGTGTCCAAGAAAGTGGCGTTTCTGAGATATCATAATATTTTAATACTTATTCTTATTAGTGTTTTTATAACGCTTATAACGTAAGAACCTTCTAATCGATTTTAGTACAAGTTACACGTTTACTTTTTTAAATAAAACAAATGCCCAAAACTTTTAGAAGCAGGGCAGTGAGAAAGAGGTATTGTAGATCGTATATAATTTTACGAAACATGTCAGAGTTTGTCTTAAAACGTCTGAAGTAATGAACAATACTTAATAATGCAAAATGTAGAAACTAGCCCTTATCCCGAAGGGAGGGAGGCTTAAGTAGAAACTATGTGGACTAACTTGTGACAAATAAAAAAAAATGAATAGATTATCTACAGCACCAGAAATGATTCATTTGGTTTATTATGAAATTTACGACTTTTTTTCAACGATTTTAAATATGAAAAGCCAATTTAATCCATTATTCGAGGGATATTGTCGGAGCTCAGTTGGGACTGACAAGCGAGATTTTACTACTGAAAAAAATTTAAGAATTTTCCATTGTGCCAGTAAATTGTCGCTATTGTCGTGAAGGAAAATTACACTTAAGCTCCTTCCACAGGCGCCGCAATCGCTAGCTTTTGCACTTAGGCAAGTCAGTCTACTAAATAGGCTGTGCCGAACTGATTGACAGCCACGAACTTGATCCCGTGAGTATATAATTTCATTTTTCATTTTCTTTTCAGGATTTTTTTTTTAATATAACCACAAGTCTGCACGTGAAATATATTATAAGCGAAAATGTAATCTCTGCATCTCTGAACACAAAGTACATTTTTGTGCTGTTTATATGTTTGTAGTTTTGTTTGAATACTTATGATTCTAAAACCACCAACTTTGTTGAAATTTTTACATTTATAGTCCAGAGCTGGTAACCGACGAAACAATGAATCCTTTTTAAAAAAATGGTTTTTTTCATCAGTCCATCCATCAGACCATCAGTCTACCAATTTCGTAAGCGTTTAGTGCTAGGGCGGCTTTAACTTTGTAAAAAAAAAGTACACGACGGAAGGAATTACTTTCTGAAATTTAATAAGTTTGCGAGCAGTACACTAATTTAAAAAAAAACTGTTTTACCGTGTTTAGATCAATTTAAAAAACAATCAAGTGCGTCAACGGCGCATTTCTTCATCATCATCATCATCAGCCCGTGTCTCTCCACTGCAGAATATGGGCCTCTCCCAAGGCTCGCCACCACACACGGTCCTCTGCCTTCCGCATCCAATTACCCCCGATATGATGCTTCAGGTCATCAGTCCACCTGGCCGGGGGGCGTCCAACGCTTCGCTTCCCAATACGTGGCCTCCACTCGAGAACCCGTCTACCCCATCAGTTGTCGGTTCCATGTGACGGGCCCATTGCCACTTCAGCTTACTAATCACTTCGGCTATGTCGACAACTTTAGTTCTTCGAAGGATTTCAGTATTCCTGATTTTGTCCATCAAGGAAATACCAAGCATAGCCCGCTCCATAGCGCGCTGAGCGACATTAAATTTGTGGACCAGTCCTGCCGTGAGAGTCCATGTTTCGGCACCGTATGTCATTGTAGGCAGGACGGATTGGTTGCATTGGCGCATTTAACTCGTGAAAAACCTATACATCTAGAAATGGTTTTCGAAAATGCGTTGCTTAGCGGAAAAATGGTTTCAGCCACAAAAAATTAAAATTAAGTATGTAAACTTTAACATCTCAATATTATTTTCAAAACCATTGTGGCCTAACATGGTTCTATATGGTATAGATAAACAGCATTGATTGAATAAAGTTTTTTATCATAAACATGTTTTCTCTAAAATCACACTGGCCTAATATTAATTAGAAAGGAAGAAGGCACGGTTTTCCTGCTCATTATCGAATCTCGAATCAGATATTTTGTATTAAAATGGACGCCCCATTTACAATAAGAATATTCTGATCTTTTACAATTTCGGTTTAATTTCCCTCCAATGCACAATGTATTTTACTAGAATTTAAAAACGAATAATTTAGCACAAGACTATAAAATGCACTTCTACGATAATAACCTAACCTAGGAATAACTTGATTTACATTTAATTTTTCAATATTTCAATAATATACTGGCCTGACTTTCAGGCGATTTTTTTTATTTTAGAGTTTTAAAATGATATTGATTGCATTAATATGCCAATAAAATAGGATAATTTAATCGTTAGCATTCAATTTTGGCATTAACAAAACAAATTTAAAAATTGTCTTATAAAATTATTTATCGCTAATTGCTCTATCCACATATTATATTGAGTAAACTTAGGCCAATCTTTCTAATAGTGACACATATTTGAAATCCTATAGATAGTATTACAAACGAATGAATGTTATTGTTGTTGAAAAAAAAAATTAATCAGTCCGAATTACACAGCAGCGAATGCAGTTAGCGACCGAAATTGGCCTACGCCTCAAAAGCTACTCAGTATATTTTATTCGAACTAAACTCGTTGAAAGTTTTTAAAAGTCTTACTACCTAAAATGTTTTCAGAATTGTCCACCCTATGGTTGGAAAGTTAGAGGGACACATACAGTGATATCTCGCAAAATATAATAATAATGATCTCAGGAGAGAATTTAACCGAAAATGTCCCGTATCACAAAAACTAGTCAAAGTATCTTTTTTGAACCAGTTTCGTTCAAATTGTTTTTAAGTTGTAGACTAAATAAAAAATTTTCGGTTAATTCCACCTCACAGTTGAAAAATAAAAAAAAGCACCTTTATACGGTTTGACCTGAGACTGCTGTTTTTTTTTTTTCTTTTCTTTAAGGCAAGGCTCAACAACTACTGATTTAAATAATAAATAAAAAGTAATTAGGAATCCTCTATATCATTCTTAAAAAAAATTTACAGGGAGATACACGACATGTTTAGGTGTTGAATTTTTTTGCGTGTCTCAGTTTTATGGATAACAGAAAAACATTTTTTTTACTACTCCATTGTAAACGGTTCATTGATTTTACCTAGTTTCCAAATATAATAATAATACATGGTACTTCCCACACGGCACCATCTAGTCCTAAAGTAAGCAAGTATTTTGCTTGTGTTATGGGTTACTAGACAACTGATATACATACTACGATATTTTTCATGACATATACATATATAAATATTATACACCCAGACATGGAATGAAATGAACATGTTCACGCACACAAATATTTGTCCCCGGCGAGAATCCAACCAACAACCTTCGACTCTACAGTTAGGGTCTCTAACTAGGGTCAATATCATCTATATAATGTCAAAGCTTCCGAATAAAATGACTGTGACAGGTGGACGAACATACAGTAAGACAGGAACCTTATTCGATTACCAATCTTATTGGCTTTGAAACAAAATTTAATTCATGTACCTTAAAATTAAGTTTGTTGTGAACGAAATATTCCGAAATTTAAAAAAAATTTCATAGGTAAACTTTTTTCCTATTTCGAGTACATACGGCGTCGGATGTACAGTAGGTACATATACATATATACCGTGTTCGGCTGAACGTATAAAGCGTGTAGAGCTTATAAAACTAAAAAAAGTGTCAAGTGAACAGATGGTACAAACTAACTGTTACCAAGAAAATAATTTTAAAGCTCTATTATTTTTTATCGTTTAAATATTTTTTTTTTTGAAACTTTTTGTTTAGTTCGGCTTAAGCTCTACACGCTCTATAAGTCTGGACTACGTTCAGCCGAATACCCGGTACAGTTAAATGATTTATCAATAGTGTCTACACTCTGAACCGTTTGTACGAGGATAGTAAAATACTGTTACGTGTTAGGGTTCGTAGAATTTGGAGAGAAAGACCTGCTGACTCTTTTGAAGAATTTATTCACTAACACTAGGTCCAACACAAAGCACTAAGTCCAAACACTAAGCACTAACGATGTTCCTAGGTCGTAGCCAAGTCGTAGGTTTCACTTGTATCACTAGTTTCGCTTCGAAGTAGCGTCGAAAGTAGCCCAAAACTGAACTGGTTCGCTCGCCTTCCTGCGGCTATTTATATAGGTCGCAACGAACTCGAGAACATTCCAGAAATCACTCCACTCGCACGAACGTAATCGAACAGTTTGGATAATTCCAGAAAGCCCCGCGATTCTTTCCTCTAACGCCATCTAGTATTGAGTAGGGGTTTCATGTTGTCCTTGTTGTAAAACCCTTCTACAAAGTGGTTTTACTGGTTGACGCTAGATGGCGGTCATTACTCTGTCCGTTCGTAACAATACTAAGTTATGAGAAATATATATAAAATTTATATATTATTGATTTGTGACTAAATGTCGAATCGTGAAAATCATGTGAACAAGGCAAGAGAAGCTAAGTATTTAATATTGTTTTATTATTCGAACGTCTGAAAATAAAAGCTTACCGGTGCTATACTTACTGGAACATTACTGAAACATTCTTATTACTTTGTTTTATTTTATACATTTCGCTGAGCGACGGCGTAATATTAGCGAAATATAACGTGACATATAAAATTTATATTTATTAGATATGTATCGTTTTCTTTGAAGTTTTCTTGCTTCGTTTTCCATTCGTTTTCAATAATACATAGTATCATTTTATTTGGTGGAAAAAGGAATGGTATGATTTGAAATAAACGATGGTATAGGCAGTGCATACTATAAAAATGAGTTTTGAAATTAAATTAACGATAACGTGAAGCGACAGAAAATGGAAAATTATAAATAATTTATTCATTATATGATGTTAATGAAATAAAAAAAAAAATTTAATATTTAATGATGAGCGCAAAATGCCGAGTACGCTAGTAGCGTTCCCGAATGGCTAGGCTGATCCTCTGAACAAAATATTGTATTCTTTGCTCAGAGGGTCACCGGACACCAATCGGAGCCTTGTTGAGCCTTGAGCCAATTTCGCGGGAAAACAAATATATGAAAAATTATAAAGTATTTTGTTTAGGAAAATGTAACAAAAATAAATTCAGAACAATACCACATATTGATCTAATTTATAGCAATTTTTATTCGCATAGTATTTTTGAATTTTTTGGTTTCTGGCTATTAGGTCTACGTGGATTTTGTTCATTTAACTTTTTGGTTCCGATTTTTAAAATTACTAGCTACCGCCCACAGCTTCGTTCGCATGGGTTGTACTTATTTAAGAATTTACAAAAACAGTTAAAAATTTCATTTTAAATTTCCAACCAAAAGATCAAATACGAATTTTAATGAATTACTCGGAAAAGGTTTAAATTTTTAAATTTGCTAAAATAGGTCTTTCTCAATTCCTTATTTCTATAACTTGCGAATATCGTTCTGTCGTGATCGAAATCAGAACAAAAAGAGGACAAGACAACTTTCGAAAATTTTCCTATAAATGTCATTTTAACCAAAGTGATTTACACTACACTTGTTTAAAAAATAATTATATTACGCTTTATCACTAAAATCGTTAAAGAATATATTATGTAATTTTTATTTATTACTTTTAAATTTTGCTTAGCGTTACGTGTTACTGTGTAGTAATTTTTGTTTGTTTTTAAATTTATTTATCATCTACAGTTATAACTTTAAGAATAAATAATCAAATGAACAGATATTGTAGTTTCATAGTACAGATAAAATCGATTCAACTCGCTACGTTAACTAAAAGCATACCAAAACACATACGAACCCTTCTTAAAACACCCTAATGGTCCATTATTAACTTGGCCCTAGTATCCCTTAGTGGACTAATTACCCACAAAGTGAACATTTTTCACCAACAGCGACAGGAGTTTCAGGGTTTTGGATTAAGCTCTTAGTGAGCTTACATTATACACCAAATAAAAATATTCTCATTAATCCATATTAATACATAAAAAGCATAGTGTAAATTAATTTGACAGCAGCGTTTGGTTTCAGTTTTAATAGAGTCATAAACGTCAGTTCACAGTATCGTAGTGACATTTCGCATTTTTGGGGGGGGGGTAGCAACCGGTGTGCGGGAATTTCCTGCGCGCCGGTCTTCAAGCCCACAAGATTGCGTAATATCACTTCGATACTGTAAACTGATTTATGACTCTATTAAAACCAAACGCTTCTGTCAAATTAATTTACTCTATGAACAATACGTATCGCTACCGACAACATATCGCAGTTATGGACACCTCGTATTAGTACATAATGTATATGAATATATTACAGATATGGATGTAACCTCCGTATGCAATGATCTAATCATTATTAATTGAAAAAAACTTATAACACCCCTCTTTTTTCGTCGGGGGTTAAAAATCGGACCAAGTGGTAAAATTAATTTGGTGTTTGGTCTCCGACAATTCATAATCAATAAGTGTGATGAAACTAATGTCCAAATCGTGATATCTTTAACATAATATACATTTATGTACGAACAGGACAGTAGACTAAACGAGGATGATAGGTTGGAACTCATCTTGAGTATGAATAGTAAAAATATGCATAATTATGCTTTAAGTATATAAAATTCTTCAAAAACACAAGGTTCACTGGCTTTAAAGAACTAAAAATATAAGGATACCTTCCTATCGTTTTCATTAAAAAAAGAACTATTTCATATAAGAATACTGTAAACGAAAGGCAGCTTAAGACCAATTTCAATTTAACGTAGACGCGTTGAATTTATAATGAATAATAAATTTCTTATTTGCTATTCCGCACAACGACATAACATAGTCACTAAATGATGAGTCGCTCACAGTCGTCGTTCTCGGAATTCTAGAAATTTCATAAAGATAGGAATACTAGATTATTGATGTTCTTTCTATCTAAAAAGGAATTCAATTAGTAAAAGAAAAAAGCAAAAAAAGGAAGGTGTATGGTTTAAACAAGCCAAAATTAAACTCTTATTCAAATTAATTTATTAATTAAATTTGAACAGTTTGTCCAAGAAATTAATTTAGCTTGTTTGAACAATACACCTTTCTTGTTGAGATATCTGATACGACAGCTGTATTTTAATAATCGAATGCGGAAGTCGAGAACGAATTGGGATTGGGATTGAAATTAAATTTAAGTAATTACGGAACTTCCTTATTCATGCCGTCGTGTACCCGGGGCACAATTATTATATTTTGTATTTCTTATTATTTTATGGCAGGACTTCGAATTCGATCAATGGGTATTGAAATTGAATAAATAAAGGAGAGGAATAATGATTTCAGTTACGAAAACACTCATCATCTCTACTCATTTGTATATTTTTTCTTACTTATTGAAACATAGAATACGTAAATCGAGCAAATTGAAAAACGAATCTTTTCTGTAACTGATATTGCTAATAGAAACTCTTTAAGTGTGGTCATAAATATGATTGGTTAATGGTTTGATGCAAATGGTACATATAACTGTGTACCGGTGGTCCGTGTGGTACGAGACCCTAACTGCGGAGTCGAGGGTAGCGGGTTCGATTCCCCCCGGAACAAATATTTGTGTGCATTAAATTGTCTATGTGTTCCGTGTCTGTATATAAAAGTATCTATATGTGTATATATTATATTTAATAAAAAAGAATATTTAAATATGTGTATCAGTTGTCTAGTACCCTACAATACAAGCATAATATTTGCTTACTTTAAGACTAGATGTCGCTTTGTGGGATGTCCCGCAGATACTATTATTATATAATATTAAACAAATGAAAAATTACCGTTTTGCAATTACTTTTACTAATGTAAAGAGAAATTCAAAATAAATGAGTGGATAGTGAAGTAGTTGCACTGAGAATAAAAATATATATTAACCTACATTGGAAAATTCATATAGAGATTTTATGAGGAAGTTATATGCATGTAATTTCGCGTTCAGTCAATTGAATCATGAGTTATTGTTCTCTTGTGTGGATTAACTCTATAGATATCAATCGAGTTTTAATTAAACAGTTTCTTAATCAAACTGGATGGCTGGAGGTCCCGGGTTCGAATCCCAGGTCGGGTTAGTATTTATAATTATGATGAATATTGATACTGGTACCTGGTTGTTATATGTATGTGGTGTCTTCGCTTGGTACCCAAAACACAAGCTAATGCTTAGTTTGGGGCCTAGAGGTTGTTGTGATATATACGTTATAAAAAAACGGGCCAAGTGCGAATCGGACTCGCACACGAAAGGTTCCGTACCATCATACAATATAAAACAAAACGAGCGCGACGTTAATCGAATTTAACCATTAATCGTTATTATTATGTAATTTAAAAATTATTGTATAAATATATTTCATTATTGTTTCTTTAGTTATTTAGAAGAAGCTCGATCCTCTCTGGGTAATCCGAAAAGTACTAACATGAGTGCACTGACAGCGAGAGAAAATTTTTATTACTTATTTTATTAGAGTGAACCTTTGAATTTTAGTATCGATTGTGAAGAGAATAAGCTCTGGAAAGAAAAGCTTAAATTAATTGTACCTAGGAATATAATGTAGTTTTCATCATAAAATGTTTTTTTTAAATTATCTTTTACAAAACACCACAAAGATAAAATGCATCTAGTTTTCGTTTATTGGCAAAACGCTGTCATTTTCTATGGAATTTTATAAAGTTTTTACTTATAAAAGTACATTTTATAAGTTAATCTATTACTAGTTAAATAATGCAGTCCAGTTTGCTGTGATAGATAGATAGTTCTTTTTAACTACGATATATATGCTCCTGTCATAATTTTTTTCCATATATTAAAAAACAACAGTTTAGAGTCTAACAAGAATTAGGACTTTAGGAGTGTATATCTAAATAACTGTTAACTTATATTAAAAAAAATTTGAAACCCTGATATATTTTTTTAAGACCTATCGTTTGGTACCTCTCGCGTTAATACACCATGATTTTTTTTTCGTACTTCAGTTAAATGTATGGCGACCTATCCAAAATAAATATTTTTCCTAATTTCACTACGTCCTTGTGTAGCGGTTCATAGATTACAACTACCTTCCAAATTTCATCTATATATTGGCAATAATTTCCGAGGAAAACCACAGGAAGACAGACAGACAGACGGAAGGACGGGCATGGCGAAACTATAAGCGTTCCTTTTTTGCCATTTGGCTACGGAACCCTAAAAAGGAAAATGCAACGCAAGCTGAGAAAAAAAATTGTGATGTTTTAACGTTTTCAATCCGGGTATTTTGAGTCAAAGATGCACCTCTGCCCTCTGCACCTGATTATTTTTACCGATTTTTCGTACTGTGCTAATGTTATAGCTAGGCTTAAGATATTCTAATATTTTCCTACCAGTTAGTCCAGCTCTTTACTAAACTGAGTGTGATAAATAGCAACCGAGTTCAAAATAAATAAAATTCAACTTAAAAAACAGTAATGATGATAAGACTTATTTGTTTTTTTGTCGATAAATTAACTTGTAAAGTGTAACCTACAAGAATGATTCCATAACCGAATGATACTGAGTAGGGTAGGTACTTATAGATGGAAAATCTTACTTTTCACAAGCAAATCGTAATTTAACTTTAATCAAGAACTGTGATTAATCAGTAAGTTTTCGATTTCCAAAACCTTCAATAAAACAAATGTTACAAGCTCCACCGAATTCATTAATTGTCGGCGGAGGAGCAACGGTTGAGGCTATCCGCTCCCAACCCGCACTAGACTAACACCGTGGTGAGTTTCAGGTCCACAATTATTAACTCGATATTGATAGATGTACTCCAGCAACGGAGGCTTAAAACCTCACGATGATGACTTACTTACTTCAATAATGACTGTAAAAATTTTTAATGAACTAAAAAGGACATAATGAAATTTTAAATACCCTAGAAATAATACACTCTTTAAAGCCATATCACTACCATTCGATATATAACTGATTTTATTATAACCTGTGACATGTATACAAAGGCAGGCAAACGCTGAATGTTAATCATCATCATCAGCCCATTTTTAACCCACTGCAAGGGCTTAGGCCTCCCCCATGGTGAGGGGTGGAGGGGGTGATGTCAATAGCGAAAATATATTTTGCTCTTCATATTTCCCTGATAATACATAAGTATTCCTGGTGGACTGGGTAATGATAATAAAGTATCACATGTGATTATGAAGCCTTGAAATTTTAATAAGACATAATTTTCTTTTAACTTTGAGTTAGGGTAAATTTAAACTAATAAACTGTCGTATAAGAGAATTTAACGGAGATATTATATAGACTCATAGTATTTTATTGTTATATTTTATTCTTATAATAACATATTTTATGCCTTCCAGTTTGTCTACCTAAGGCGTTACATGTTATAAATATTGTACCTTTGATTTGAACAGACTGTATTTTTTTGGGTAGCTGAAGTATGAAATGCAATGTTTTCAATTTCGTGATATTTCGCAATAGGTAAGTTTGTCAAAATTTAAAGCTAAGTAAGTAATTACGTAAGTAAGTTATTTATTTATTTTGTGTTAAGTGTCAGTACAACGCTTGAAAAATCGTTGCTGCCCGGCCGGCCGAAAAAAAGAAGGAAAAAGAAGGCAGATGCGCCATATTCTCCAGTGCAAACGGAATACAAGACTGTTTGAAAATAAAGCGCAAGCGAAAATCTTTATCTTTTAATTACAAAATAAATAAATATTATATATACAAAAATAAAAAACCAATGGATAGGTATAAGTATAACCTTCGTTTGAGATTTCTGTTAACGTTAAAAAATTGTGATATTTATTATGACAAAAGAAAATGTGTTTCATTAAGGTTCTTTTGTGTGATATTTTTCTATCGAGCGAAATTAACACTATCTCGTTTTCAAAATAACCAATAGACAAACAAAGGTCTATATTTATATACCTACAATATTTTTTTGTCGCTGTTGAGTAAATGAAGATTTGAGCCAATAACGTAGATTGAAATTTCATAAAAACGGGACGACTTACATTGTACAGAGTCTTAAAAATTGTTCTGTTGGTTTGTATTAATTTAAATTTACTTGCACAATAGAATTTTTCAATTAGTAAGTTCACCACATAAAACCCTAATAAAATGTCACAAAAAAAATCATATGGTAATCTTGGAATTACAAAAAATTTTGTCTTCCAAAAATACTTTATTGTTATATTTTTATAACTCAAGTATAATAATTACAATAATGTGCAACTCACCCCTTCGAATATTCGCCCACTTTTGCTTCGCCATCTCGTATCTCGTAAAATACTGATTTTTTTATATTTGTAAACGTACACGTTATTAGTTTTTTGACGTCTGTAGACTGCGAAAAATTTGCACAGAATAACGCCAGTAGCGATCGAAATAAGACGAGTTATTTTAAGAAATCCTTGAATTAACTCCCCCCACTCGTACCCGATCATAAAGCCTGCATCAAGAATGAATTTTTTATACCGTTATATTTTTGCAAATTATCCCTTAGAAAAGTATATTAAATTAAACCGTGGAAATGTGAATGTTTTCACCCAACGGCGTACTGCAGCAGCGTAAAATAAATTTTGTGTCAAAAGAAATATCTCTTAGGGGGTTGAAATAAGTAGGTGGGGTTGAAGTAGCGTTCGGATGCGACTGGATGCGACATAACGAGACAGCTGTCATAAAACGTTATATTTAAAAGTAAAATTTGACCCTCCTTTGACCGCCCCGAACTTATTGCCATGCTACGTATGCTCCGGTCCGGTAGGGCACGGCGCGAAACTGTTTATTATCTAAACGGATAATACTGTGAGTTCTTTCTCGTATAACATTATACTATACATCGACCGTCGAGAGTTTGCGTTTCTGACAGGTCGTGATCGACATACTAATCGGATGGTTGATGTAAATTTGTACCGTCGATCGATTCCCGTTTGTCTATAATCTATGAATTCCATGTGTCAGCAACGCAAATTCTCCACGGCCGATGTATAGGGGCATATTAACAAATTTTTGTTTTAATTAATAATATTGTTATTAATTTATAATAATAAAATTTTTAAAGCCAGTTATTTTTCTGTAAAAATTTATTTTAATTTCCAATGCTTATAAAATTATTGGTGAGCATTCCTAAAAAAAACTTACATACAGACAAACAGAGAACCCCTTTCTTTTTGAAGTCGGTTAAAAATGCGTTTTAAACTTGCATTTACAACGACTGCATGTAAAACCGTATGGCCATCGCGATAGTATTTTGTTTTATTTCTATTTCTCAAGGGATTAACATAAATTTTTACGAGTGCTGTAAATAATAACGTAATGTAGTTTCCTGGTACGCGAGGAAAATAGAAATAGTAAACCAAGCGCAAATTTCCTTTCATTATCATTCTTTTCTTTTATTTCTGTTTGGTAATGATTGTGTTCAGTATGTTTGACTGATCGATTGGCCGAGTGGTCAGAGACCCTAACTGCGGAGCCGAGGGTCGCGGGTTCGATTCCCGCCCAGAGCAAATATTTGTGTACAATAACATGTCTATTTGTTATCTGTGTCTGGGTTAATAAATATCTATATAAAAAAAATACTATTTAAGTATGTACATAAGTTATCTTGAGGTGCCCCATAACACAAGCATAATACTTGCTTATTTTTTAACTACATGGCGTTGTGTGGGATATCCCAAATAATATTAATAGTTGTATTGTATTTCATACAATAATTTTAACACAAATGTAAAAATTTGAGTGAAATATATATTTTTTTGTCCCTTTCTTCATTTTTTATTTCTCACCTTGAGTAATCTGGTTTTGGGATCCAGTATCGCAATGGATATAACACGTACTTGTACCTTCTTATAACATAATTATATTTACATTATATATTTTATAATTATATATATATATATATATATATATATATATATACATACATAATTGTAATTATGTTTATGTATACAACATACGGTGTTTTGTCTTCACAAAATATGGATTTCTAATGCTTTTAACGTATTTGAAAATTACCGACACAAAGAGTATTTTGTTGTTATATAACAATAACATCCACAAAAAAATTAACAAACTGTAAGTATACGAGCGACGACGTATTGATGGACGGATTGAAATTTGATATTGTAGTTCCCACATCCCGAGAACCCTGAAAATGATGCTAGTTATTACACCAACCCATATCATCGACTGTCAAATGTCTATAAATATAGAGTTTTTTAGAATATATACAGACAGAATGGAAGGGCTCATAGATTGACATATTTTGTAAAAAGTTTCAGTATGTAGGTACATAAGATCAAGATGGGGTACGTGATAAAGACTTGGATGGTATAGGAAGTGACATATACGAATAAGTTTGAGTATTAAAACAAATAAATAAACATTTAAACAATCTTTCCAATTAGTATTTAGTATTTTTATTTATATAATTTATGTCCCGAAATAATGAAACAGAGTGTTTTGGGCAAAACGCTATTATAAAATAATAATTAGGTCGGGGAAAAAGTCTTCTCGCATATAGTATGTATATACTTTTAAGAAAATTTCATTGGCTGTATTAGTTGTATCTGGCTGGTTTTGATTCCATTAAAAAGGTTACATTTCAAAAAAAGAAACGGTTTATTAAAATATTGTTTCCCGCCAGTTTTCATTTGTTTTTCTTTCTGTCAAAATGAGTGAATCTAATGAAGAAATTCAATACAATTTAATATTTCATTATAAAAAGGAAAAAATGTAACACAAGCTGCGAAAAAAAATTGTGTCGTTTATGGCCCTAATACGGTGTCAGTAAGAGTGACACAAAGTTGGTTTAAAAGTTTTCAATCCGGGAATTTTGATGTCCTTGCTGTACCTTGCTGTGGTCGCCGTGTCACGGCTAAAATGGACGCCATTTTAAAAAAAGTGGAGCAAGATCTACATATTAATAGTTACAACATAGCTCAAGATCTGGGAATTGACCACAAAGCAGTTTTGACCCATTTGAAAAAAGCTGGGTATACTAAAAACCTCGATGTTTGGGTGCGAAATGAGCTCACTGAAAGAAACCTAATGAACCGTGTACTTATTTGCGATTCTTTATTAAAACGTAAAGAAACCGAACCATTTTTGAAAAGATTCACTTCACTTCATCTTCACTTCATCAGCCCATTTTTTTTTTACCCCACTGCAGGAGCTTAGGCCTCCCCCAGGGTAAGGAGGGGGCTTGGAGCTTAAATCCACCACGCTCTCCACTGCGGGTTAGGGACTGTAACGACCGCCATCTATTGACAGCGTCCGGGACTGACTGCTTAACGTGCCCTCCGAAGCACGGACTCAGTGTTAGTTGTGTACTTAAGTCAGAAAAACTTATTGGTACACGCCCGGATTCGAACCATGACCCTATGGGGCCTTATAAATTTGAGACAGGTTCGTTGCGCTTTGGACTATCACGACACGAAGAGATTGATAACTGGTAATGAAAAGTGGATCAAGTCCGATAAGAACGCGCGAAAAAGGTTATAGTCAAAGGTCTGTCAGGCTTCACAGAATGTGGCAAAACCCAGACTAACTAGCAATAAGGTGATGATGTGTGTATGGTGGGATTGAAAGGGTATTGTTCACTATGAGCTTTTACCGCCGGGCAGAACTATCGATTCGGATCTCTACTGTGAATAACTGTTGAAATCAAAGCAATAAATTGAGAGAAAACGGCCAAGATTAATCAATAGAAAGGGTGTTGTCTTTCATCACGACATAGCTAGACTTCACACATGTTTAGTCACTCAGAAAAAATTAAGAGAGTTTGGCTGGGAGGTTTTAATGCATCCGCCATATAGCTCTGACCTTGCACCTTCAGATTTCCACCAGTTTCGGTCTATTCAAAAATTTTTAGACAGTATCAGGTTAACATCAAGAGAGGACTGCCACAACTACTTGTCGCGTGTTTTTGGTCAAAAGTCCCAAAATTTCTAATTCAACGGGATTAAGTTACTACCTACAAAATGGGAGACAGTCATCGAACAAAATGGCATATATATATTGTAATGAAATGTAAATAAACTTTTAAAAAATATGTCTTGAGTTTTAATATAAAATGCGAAGAAACTTTTTCCCCGACCCAATAAATAGTCATAGAGTAAATTAATTTTACAGCAGCGTATGGTTTAAATAGGGTCATAAATGTCAATTCATTGTATCGAAGTGCCATTACGCAATTTTGCGAGGTTGAAGCCTGGCGTGCGGGGATTTCACGGGGTGCAGACTGGCGCGCGGGGACCTTGCGTCTCGTCAACTCGTCATCTTGCACCAACTAGCTAGAGTATGAGTGGTTAGACGGAAAACGCAGAAGAGGGCTTCTAGTCGTAGTAAATCGTAGATACTAAATTAATATCCAATTCGAAGTATTTTAGAAAGTCACTGGAAAATAAATTAAATATCCACTCCACTGGTCCTAGTTAATTCAAGGTGAAGATGGACGAATAAATATGCTCGAACTTTTTTTTAATTTTTTCTCTTTCATTAGATATGAGCGTGTTCAGGGTTTCGTCGCAAAGTTGTGAGAAAAGGACCCATTTGAGATTACTTGGTTTCTGTATGTCTGGGTCTGGTATTTGTATGTCACAGGCAGATATCTTGGGATGTACTGAACCAATTTCTATTAAAACTGGTGTTCCAACATACAGATTAACTACCAATAACTACTAACAATAACTATTGGCCGTGGTTCGAATTCGGGCGTGTAGGTACCAATGAGTTTTTTTCTGACTTAGGTATACCGCTAACAGCTTCTACAGAACAAAGCAATAGTGACGCCACCTTCGTCACTTGAACTACGATCACATTGCACTGATGTTATTTAATTTCTTGTATTTTGGAAACGATCCGACTTTCCATATAGGAAACAAAATTTACAGCTACGTCCATTGCAGTACAGATAGAATTTCTAACCTTCCATCAGAACACCTAAAAACAGCAACTTACTCATGTACACTTTGTCGGTTTGTGGGCGAAACATCTGACGAGGACCGTTCAACGACATCAGCGCAACCGCCTTCACACTCACTCCTTATATGCACGTCCGACACAAAGCTCTAACTGTGAATGCGTACTTTAATATATCGTAGGCTGGTGTCAGTTTTGTTACTTTAAACAAAATCCGATTACGAAAGTGTATACTAGTCCTTAAAACTTCAGATGCAATAACATTTGGTTTTGAAAAAACCGACAACAAAAGATAAACTCTTTCAGAACTCTCTCGTACCGAGAGTTGCGATTTTTGTAAGAAATAAAGAGCCTTTGCCAGCAAAAATAATTATATTTATCGCATACATAATTTTGCGTCTTTTTCTTTTTAACGTGTTTTTTTTACTCTTTTTAATCTAATTAGTAGTGCCACATTATATTTCGTATACATTATCTTGTAAAGACCTCATTATGCTACAGTAATGAACTTTAAAATAACAGCGTGCGAGGACGCAGAAGTCGCTCACTTAAAAGGTTTTTAGTTGAAAACATAATTATATTCCTTAAACTTCCAAGGCTTCCTCCATAGGGGAAGGTATATCAAGTTTTATTAGGCGAGTCCATTAAAATATTATAGGAAAAGATTCTGTTACACCAAGTGAAACATTACGTCAGAAGGGTCGAAAAAAAGGTCTTGTATAAAATCATTTTAAATTCGTTATTAATAAATTAATATTGTGTTTCGATGTTTGTTGATGAAATAATTTAAAAATGTCTAATACATCTGATTTATTACGAAAAATTTCGTATTTGCATTAAAAATTAATTTGATCTCTGAATTGGACAAAAATTAAATAAATAAAATGTTTTTCAAAGAAAAAGAGAAAATATATTGTTCATAATTTAAACACATATCTACTTGAGTTGTGAACGAAAATGCTTAATATTAACATGAAGAGACGTGAAAGCGACATTTTGAATACTATTTCGAAATATTACATTTTGTAGCGCCTCCTGGCACTACTGGAGGATGTAGGGCGCCAGAGTGAGTAAAATATCATAAAAAAAAATTTTTTGTGAGATATTTGTATTGCATTGACTTAGAAGGTTATTTTTTACAGCTATAAGGGCTCGTGGACCTAATCACTAAATATTAATTTCAACTTGATTTCAACTTCACCCATTACTGAAAAACGGAGTATTTATTAAATAATATTTTTTTTAAATAACTATGTACTTGTGCTGTGAGACCTTGCTTCTTGCCTTTCATATTTCTAGTAAAATACCCTACAGGTTTATATTTACTTATGAACGTCAAAATATTCGGCATAAATGTTTGTATCTTTTAATGCGATCGACTTAGTGTCTGGAGTTTACATCTTTAAAGGATCGTACCTAAATATTTTATATTAATTTCAACTGATATACTACAACAACTAATGATACCTTCACGCGTTTTTTGGGAAAAGGGTCAGACAAACAGACAGACCAAGATCAGGACAAGAAAGTAATTCTATATGGATTCTTTTTTCTCTTTTGAGTTACCTACGGAACCCTGAAAATTTTGTAAATTTTCTTCGATCGCTACTCCATTACATAATTTCATTTTCTTTATAATTTCCTAACATTTGCAGGTATACAAATATTGTATTTATATAAACGATATCTCGAACTTTATTAGTAAAAATTTTAATAAACAACATCAGAAGAATATAACTTCCTGTATAGTTTTACACCTCAATTGTTTACAGGAAAGTTATATTTATATCTAATGAAAACATGCAATAGTGAGACAGAAAAAATAAATAAAAAGATATTTACAACGGATCCACCATAATTTGTAAAATAAATCATTTAATATATACACATATAAAATATAAATAGTCAGTAGTTATTTCGATTCGTATTCGCTTGAGTGGTCAGCTTTTAAAAAAAAAAACGTTATTACCTATTCACTCAGATTGTGAATTGAGACTTTCCGAGAAATTGATTCACTTTCCGAGAAAAATTAGCTCTTTGACGAGAGAAATATTTGAGAAGAAAACATTTACATTATATATTTAGAAAATGTATTTAGAAATCATTTACACAATTTTTATTCTAGAATAATTATATTGAATTTTTCGTGCAAAGAAATCGTTTAAGGTTAAATTTAGATATACGTGGCGCCCGCCCGCGTACAAATATTTTCACCAGTTCTCCTAACAAAGTTAATTACTTTTAGTTCATAATTTAGGGGAGCCTGTTTTGATGTTTCTTTGATGGTTTTAGGGATATTCGACCGAACAATAAAAAATAAGGTTCGGTAGTCATACCTTTTAATTTGATACTGTATCCCTATAGGGTGCAATTTCTTCACAACTGTCTAATACGTGTCCTGAAATAATGCATAGGTACAAGTTTGTGTGCTTTAGACTGAAGTAACATTGCTTTTGTGTTTATTTTCGCATATGTAAAATAATAGTGACATATTGTTTCCGTACAACTGTCGTGAAGGATTTCATATGATAAGTTTTTTATAACTTGTTGAGCTTAATTTGACATTTTGATTAGAAGTTTCGTTAAGAATTATTAAAAAAGCCACGAGTAATACAGGTTCAAAATAGACTTACTGTTTCCACAGATAAGTAAGCAGAAATGTAAAATAATAACAACCTAATACAGAACCATTAAATTAGTAGACACAATGCCAAATCAACAAAATTAATTAAAATTACTAAATATATACAGTATATAGTTATGAACACAGAAAAAAGTTTTTGGTTATAAGTAACAAAAAATTTAATTACTAGTTACCTAAAAATTTTTACAATATAATTATTGCTATAAGCAATCAAACTCAGTTTTACCAGCTTGCCAACCAGTAGTTTGTATTTTAACTGACTTTGTATAAAAATTAACAAAGTTTTGCTATTTTCATGGTAACACAACTAGTTTTGTTATAACTTTTTTCAGTATAATAATATTGAGAGCTAAAAGATAAATCAATTAAAAGTATTGCGGTTAGTACACAGTATATCCATGCACTGAAATGAATGCAGAATGCAGGGGCTTAGGCCTCCCCTGGGTATGAGGGTGTTTGGAGCTTAACCCACCACGCTGCTCCCATACGGGTTGGTGGATTATAGCGACTGCCATCTAATGACGGCAACAGAGACCGACGGCGTAACCTGCTCTCCGAGACACGGAGTCAGTAATATAGTTATGTACTTAAGTGAAATACATCATTGGTACATGCCGGTTCCTGTGATTCGAACCACGACCTTCTAGACAAGAAGCGGGCTCGCCATCACTCGACTATCACGACTCTTTAATATATTGTTACATAATCGGCCAGAAAGTACAATACCTAAGTATAATGTACCATTTCGTGTTCATTAACCTGCTCAATATGGATAGAACCATTTACAAATATAGACAATCTTCAATTTTAATTTTTTCAATTTAAAGTTTTGATCCTCAATCGATAAAAAAAAATTTTAATTAGTTTTAAATCCAAACGAAAAAGCAAAACTTTTAAAGTAGTTTCTAAAAGACTACCAGCAATAAAACGTCCTGTCAAACTGTCGTCCGCGATATCCGAGTAAGTTCTTCTGAATAGTTGTTTTAAGTGCTGTACTGCGTCTGACTTCTTCGATAATGGCTGGAATTAAATGAGAAATTTCTCGTTGATCAAGAAAATTGTATTTTGATAAGTAAAAGTAAAGATAAATAATAAAACTAAATCTATCACTCTAGTGAAAAAGTAGTAGGTAAGTGAAAATGACATTGTTTTAAATAAATCACACTTTCACAAGAAACAAAGATAAAGTTGCTGATCATGTTAGCCAACTAACTTAATAAAATTACATCTTTTAAAGACCAATGTGTACGCTCATACAAAGTTTATTATAAAGTATCAGACTACTAAGATGTCAGAAGTTTTCAAATAGAAATAGAAAATTCTAAAGATTATCATATACAAACTTAGATGATTTTTCTGGCCTGCCTACGTAGGGGTACGTTTCGTTTAAGCATAATAACGATAAAAACAAACCAAAACAACGTTAACAAAACACAGTGTATTGTATTTATTAATAATTAAATAAAAAAAATTAAGATATTTTGTATTCGTTTTATTTCACTATTTGTGATTGTAACAACGTCATATATATAGTTTTTTTTTACAATGGCCTGTATTCATTGCATGTATATCTCTCCCCCAAGTCATATTTATAAAACAATTTAAAAATAAAAAGTTTCCAAAAATTATAATAACCGACTTGAAAAACATAGACTAAAAGGATAAAAATAAAATTTTCACTTTAAAGAAAGGAGCATTAACAGACGGCATATAGTTGAAGAAGTCGGTGTCAAGTCATTCACTTTAAATTGGGTTCTATATTTATTATTATAATTCTAAATAGGTATATCATTGTTGTAATTGTTATTACCTGGTAAGTACCCATTCAAAGCATATATGTATGTATATATATATACATTCGGATTAAGAAAGCTCCTCCTTTTTTTGAAGTCGTTAAAGAATATGACAATTTAAAAAATACCTAAATGAAACTGATCTCAAATTAATACTATGAGATTAGTCGACTAGGTATGGCGCTGCAAATTTTAAATCAATCCCATGGTATCTAAGAAAATCTTCCATTTCTTCAGATCGACATCGTCGTCCGTTGTCTAATATGATCAATGTAGGCAAACCATATGAAGTAAACAAATTTTGTAAAATGTGATTATAGTATCGGATGTTATTTTGTGGTTGGTACAGCTTCAAACCATTTTGTATATGCATCGACCATTATTAGAAAATAATTATTGTAGAAAGGTCCAACGTGGTCAATGTATGATCTGGTCAATGGTTCAGTTGGAAATTCTCATGTATGCCTTGGTAGGTTTCTTTTGTAAAAGGCAACAGTTCCTGCATGAATTCGCTGTTAATCTTTGTTCCCTTTTTTATTGTATCCTTGTTAATACCATTCCACCAGACATAGCTACAGACAATAACTTTCATTTTTGTGGTGCTAATTGATGTAATGTCGTTACCTCATGTGGTCTCGGGCAATTTTTAATATCTTGAGTTTTCTCTTTAGTTGGGTGTAGACCATTCGTATCGTTTGTATGACCCAAGTAATTGATTGAGACTTTGAAAAATGTACACTTCCTTTTGTTAATATGTAACCCGTTTTTATTCTTCAGTATTTCAAATACTATTTTAGGTCTATCTAAAAGTACTGGATATGATGTCCCTTGAATAGCGACATTGTCAAAAAACATAATACTCCTTGTATATCTTGCGGTATTTCATACATATTGTATCAATCTGCTATTGATTCGGTGCAATTTTAGTACCAAACATCAATCTGTTAAAATTACGAAAGTGGGATAGAGACTGATGTACGTCGACTGTACAGAGGCAGCGCGAGGTGCGAGGGACGCAACCTGCGGCCTTACTCTGGGAAACTAACGCAGTGTCGAATTAGCGTCGAATACGCACCATTTTAAAAATCCGTACTCTCGCCCATAGCCCTGGATCGGATTTTTGCAACGGAACGTCGTTTAGTCCTACTAGTAGAACTTAGAACTATAAGGACTACATCAATAATCGACAGTTCAGGTGTTTGGGCGCAGCTATGAATACAGTGGCAGCGGAGTAGTAGTAAAAACAAATGACGGCTCCATACAAATGCTATCTTTCTTACTGCTCCCGCCCGCTTCCGCTATCGCTGTGTTCACGGCCGCGGTCTCCTCGATGAAAGTCCAACAACAAAGAAAATTCCACATCAAAACCAATCACATGAGCCTTAAAACGAGATGATTGCTGCACACCGTTGAGGAGTTCTTCTCGATTGCCTATTTTTTCTATCATAAAAACAGCTCTATGTCACCATAATATTTTAATTTTATGAAACTACACTTATGTGTTAAATTTTATTAAAATCTGTTAACCGGGAAGTAGATGAAATCAAGTCTACTTACAGAGTGGAGTATTTTCTTCGAAAAGTGGGAACAACCACGAGGTATAAGTTATTTAATAAAAAAGGAATCAATGAAATCTGTTTTCAATCGGTGGCGAAATCAGTTTTTAAGTAACGTCCCTCGGTTTTTTGGAATATCCTGAGAGGAACACGCCTTTGTTGAGACTATTTATGCTCAAAAAAGTTATAAATTCAAATACTCTCATATCGTATTTCAAGATTGTGTACAAAAATTATTTAATTTTGACTCTTAAATTTACGTTTATAAATCACACTAAAGTTCTATAAAATTTACTATTAGGGTGAAATGTTTTAGTTAATTCCGATAATTGAATTTTGATATTTATTGATTGATTAAATTTTCAAGGTGTTTATTAACTCCTTTACAAAAATTTGAAACATAAATTGTATAGTTATCAGTTTGTGTTGACATGACTTTAATTAGTTATTATATACATTATTTTACTATGGTCTGCAAGTCTTAGTGAGACCCGCTTATATTTACAATAGATAATCAATTTTAGTTATTAAATTTTTTTTATTTAACTTCGAAAGTTACCTATTTAAAAATAACTAATTACAATTTCTTTAAATTATTTCTATTTTAATTCAAATAAAAACACTTAATTTATGTCGGCAAAGCCATTATTACATGTATAAAATATATACCACATTTCTTCGCAAAATAATTTGTACAAATAATAAGTACAAATTACTTATATAGAGCCATGCGGCATTGCTTATAAAAATTAAAAAACACTTATTCAGAATTCTGATCTAATTTACTTTTCGAATGTGTTATTTTATCTTACGAAACGTATAAAACAGCCAATGAGATACAAATGGCAATGGGAATGAGTATATTAATGACTTAAAAATTCAATCGCACTAAATAATAATAAAACATGGGACATCCCACACAGCGCCATCTAGTCCCAAAGTAAGCAAGTATTATGCTTGTGTTGTGGGTCACTAGACAACTGATATACATACTTACATATATATATATTTGTTAATAATAGATATCTACATTATATAAACACTTTAAACCCAGATACAGGACGAAATAAACATGTTCATGCACACAAATATTCGTCCCGGGCGGGAATCAAACCTGTCACCTTTGGCTCCGCAGTTAGAGTCTCTAACCACTCGGTCAGTCTAAATCAAAACCTGAAATAATTCTCAGCAAGTCCGGTAATATTCCTTGTATAATAAATTGAATGGTATTTATTTATAAGATTTATTAGTAGAATGTGGCTTGCGTTGCTAAAAGAAAATCCTTTTACATCTAATAGTCAATATATTATATAGTTTTACGCTCGAGAAGTTTTCACAAACATAAATTCGCTACGAGGGCAAGGTTTAGGTATCGACATAGTTTCAAATGTAGCTGTAACCTTTGCGTTGGAAAACTTTCCTTATTCTCCTTTAACGAAAATTGTAAACGATCAAAATCAAAGTTAAACCTTACGCACCAGTTATAAGATCTATTTTTCTTGAAACATGGTAAGTTACAAAGATAACGATTTCGAACCGAGGACAGGAGATTGCGACTATCGCTGAATTTCAAAAGTTTATTTAAATCTCCCATTAAGTTCAAATCTGTAGAGGCTGAAAGTTAGTATTATATCAAAGAGAAAGAAAGGTTTTAATTATGTATCAAACTTGTTTAACAATAATCTTTGGACAACTTTCAGTAAAAAAAATCTGTAAATATTTTACATTAATAAATTTGACAGCAGCGTACTGAATACCGGAAAAATTTATATTTCTGTTTCAAGACTACCTTATGAATTTTCATGTTATTAAATTATTAAGTTACCAGTATTGCAGGCATTGTGAAAATACAAGATATAGTTAATTTTCAATAGTTTAATTGGTGTCATAAATGTATCTGACATGATTAAATTAATAGCAATTATAAGTAAAAAAAAATATACATATCACAGAATTTTACTTTTACAAGGATGACCTCGCATCAAACGCCAAATAAAACTACAATATAGATAATTTTTTAGAATGTCAAATATTAAAAACACATTACATTCCTTGCCACCCCGAGAACCAATGAAAGCAAGGAAAATGCTTCGGAAAACATTATCGTGTCACGCAATTTAATGGCTTGAGAAGTCTATCGAGATATACTGAGCAATTTGGAAACCGTCCTTCTAATGCGATGTATAAATACTTGTGAATTCATATCGGCAATTTATTTAAAAAATAAACAGAAAATGTTATCGAACGTGATGTTCGTAAGTGGAGGTAGTCGGAATGGAACATCGTGTTACCTATGTCACATCCCGGACGTTAATTGTAGACTTGTTCAAAAACAGACTTCGACACGGTCAAAAATTCGTAATTTCCGATAACAAATATTTCTGGAAAACTTTCGAAACAGTGATTCTTCTTTTATATTTCGTTCACTTGAAATGACGATATAAAATTTTACAATGAAGCCAATACTGAGCAAAAAAATTGGCTGACTAAAACAAAATATACACTTCGTCGAAATTTTCAATTAATAATAATAATAATAATAACGTATACATCACAACAACGTCTAGGTCCCAAACTAAGCATTAGCTTGTGTTTTGGGTACCAAGCGAAGACACCACATACAAATAACAACCAAGACCCGGTACCAGTATCAATATTCATCATATAAATACTGACCCGACCTGGGATTCGAACCCGGGACCTCCAGCTTCGTAGGCAGGGTCGCTACCCACTAGGCTAAGCGGTCGTCATTTGTTACTTAATTGACCATTTGTTAATGGAAAATATAATAATTTCCTATAGTTATGATCGCACGTTGTAGCCATATTAAATAGCGAATTATTAATTATTAATACAACGAAATAAATCTGTAAAGGGTCCGTGCTCCCACCGATTTGACCTACTGGTAAGACTACGGTATACCACTATGTACCCGTGGTCTTACTGGAAAGATTAAAGTAGGAAAGATTAAATAGTATCGATATTTATCTGTATTTTTATTAAGTAAATAATTAAAACTAACAGTTTTACTTCATTTAAAATAAAATTCACTTTGAAGTCGAACACATACAAAAACATTTTATGTTCGGGTTTATATCCAATAAGATCACGGATACATAGTCGTAATACGTGGTCTTCTAACTTGTATGTCAAATCGGTGGGACCACGGGGGGCCCTTCACCAATAAATCTAAGAAAATTACATAGTTTTACAAAATTATTTTTGTGGAACAAACAACGCAATATTTAATAAAATCAAAACTTTGTCACTATATATGGCTATGTCATTTTATTGTGATAAGCAAAGTGAAATTATATATGGTTGGCGCAGCGACGCTAACGACAGTATCTGGTGTCATCTCACAGACGAAGTGTGTCCATTTGATACTTTAGTGCACTTTATAACTGTGAAGTGCTAACTCGATAACATACCAAGTCCTAAATTGACGTCTAATGAGTCATAGTGAAATACAACTTGTTTGGTTTGTTACAAACTTGGCTATATATCATTTATTAAAAACTTTATTAATATAACCAAACACGAAGACGTAGAATTATCATCGCGTTATAATGAAGTTTGTTACAACTATGACACTACTCTCGCTTTTGTACAATAACGAATATAGTTTATCCATCTCGATCTTCTGTTGATGCTATCTATACTAATATTATGAAACTGAAGGGTTTGTTTGTTTGAACGCGCAAATCTCAGGAACTACTGTTTCGAATTGA
The DNA here is from genome assembly GCA_949709985.1 of Luffia ferchaultella. Taxonomy (NCBI): domain Eukaryota; kingdom Metazoa; phylum Arthropoda; class Insecta; order Lepidoptera; family Psychidae; genus Luffia; species Luffia ferchaultella. The sequence goes on along the minus strand of OX453243.1, from coordinate 20,690,934 downwards.
AAAAATTTTTTTTGTTGGATAGTTCATTTATCGAAGAAGGCTATAGGCTATTACTACATCACGTTGCGAACAATAGGAATGGAGGATCAATAAAAATGTTGCAAAAACGGGAAAAAATATTCCTTTTGAGAGCTTCCGTCGCGCGCGATGCGATAACAGTTGATGTTAAGCAAAAATATATCCATAAATATATCATACAATAGAAACTAATACCCTGACTACATTTTGTACAGGAGGTATACTTTGACAGAATGAAATATTGTGTTTTTCGACCATGTAAACAGTCATCATCATCATCATCAGCCCATTTTTACCCCACTGCAGGGGCTTAAGCCTTCCCTGGGGTGAAGAGGGAGGCTTGGAACTTAAATCCACTACGCTGCTCCACTGCGGGTCGGGGACTGTAACGACTGTCATCTATTGACAGCGTTCGGGACCGACTGCTTAACGTGCCCTCTGAAGCACGGTGAATGTAAACAACAAACATGTAAACAGTATTGAACTCAGATCCAGGTACACATCCCAGAAAATACGGATCTGGGTATTAGTTTCTATTATATAGCATTAAGAGAAGATCAAAAAAAACAGACTATCTTTATAGGGTAGAAAGCGGTGGTAGTGTAATTTGGGCAGCAAAGTGATAATAGCTAGCTACAGGTATAAAGTTACTTTGTTAAGGAAGCCAAAGAACAATTTGTATATAACTGCAACAATATGCATATTGTTAATGGATCCTTTAACAACTTTTATATCGTTACAGTAACGTAGCATACTACTGTTAACATATTTTATTGCTTTAACAACTCTCAACTTGACAATGGAAACATGCAGACTATTCACTATGCATAGCTTCAGCTGTCAAAATTATTTTGATTATCGGAGAGAAAAAATAAACCAATTTAAGGAATAGTCAGTGTTAAGGTGACATGTCAGAATGACAGATTCAACATGGCTTTCTTGGGAAAGTACTTGCAGTAGTTACACTTAACGTCCACGCAGCACTTGGCACCGTAACAATTGAATCTAACGCCGAATAGAACGCCATCAGGATCGACAACATAAGCGGAACCTTGTATAGGATACAGGCTGCGAGCTACAATATTTTAGTGTTGTCTGTAACATTTTACTTGGCCAATTTTGTTACTAATTCAGGCGAAATCGGATTAAGTTTAATAGCATGTTGTGCAACAAGTGCGACAAGTTGTAAATTGCCCACGAATTGTGTTGTCATTGGTATGATTGGGAATAATTAATCGAGATACGAGTTCGAACTTCACGCGTTAGACAGACAGCTGATTATGTCCTCTATATTTATCGACCGATAATAACTATGGTACTAATTGTGTTTGAGTAATAATATATATATAAATATAATACGAAGTTTGAATTTACCGTCAATGAAAAAATAATAGGTATTTAAATAGTACTGTAAGGGTATTTGACTAATATTGAAAATATTATATTCAACAAGAAAATACAAAAATAGACTTTATACGATAACAAATTTTATAAACAAAATTATTTCAGTTGAAAAATATGGAATTTAAAAGCTTCTAAAAGTTTATATATGGCTTTTTTTTGAAAGGAGAAGTTTAACATTATTTTAAATGGTCTTTTAAATGGTTTTTCCTGAAACGTGAACGTTTGAATTGCCCTGTTAGACAGAGACGGCAAAGCCGCACGATATGAAATCAGACCATTTAAAATAATGTTAAACTTCTTCTTTCAAAAAAAGAGTCAAAAATAAACATTTAGAAGCTTTTAAGTTCCTTATTCTAAACATAACTTTAATTAATAACTTTCTAATTATTATTTTTATTTGTTTTTTAATTAATTCACTGTTATTATACATAGAAAACTCTTTCGTATAAAATAACACTAAAAAAAATGAAGTGCCCTATTTTGTATGTCACAAAATATTTTCCATGTCCAATCGACTTTTCATATATCGTACTATAATGTCGTTCTATTATTTATTATCTGTCATATGGACGATATTTGTCCAAAATTGTGCATCCTGCTGAGGTCCTTACTAAATTATTTGCGACTCAAAATGTTCCAGTTGTAATTAATTAGAACAGAGACGATGAATAATATTTTTTGGTTCTTGTATTTCGATTAGTTAACAACAAAAGTATTAAAGTAAGTGGAGTTAATTATAAAAATTGAGCACTGGTTCTTTTTTCTTTTTTAATCCAACTCTGAAAAATAATTACCTATGTTTTAAAACGAATAGGTGCAAGACTTCGAAAAAACGTAATGTGTACCTTATGGTCTACAACGGTGTACTATAAGGCGTATATATATTTATATATTTTTTCTATGTGTTGCATAAATTTTTTTCTTACTTAATTTTTATGAGTGATAGTGCACATAAGTAAGCATAACATATATCATTTTCGTGATTTAAGTCCCATGGAACTCGAAAAGAAAATTTATTATTTATTTATTTATATAAAAAATTATCTTAAAAATTTAAAATATATGATATACTCTATAATGTAACTTAAAGCAGCGCATTGGTCTCACATCTCTGCCTTAATTATTTTTTGAGACATATTAATTTGAATAATAGTCATGCGTACGTTAATTTTTTCCCATATCTCAAGGTCAAAGAGGAATTTCGTCTAAGCTAGACCCTTTCAAGTGTCTACCTGTTACGGGTCAGACGGTACATTCAAGAGACAGACGGACGGACAAACGGACAGCGGAGCCTTAGTATTAGGATTCCGATTGGTAGTATGGATATTGGAATTGGAACCCTAAAACGTACGAAACTCAAGATTTTAAATATACGTACTACTTACATCGGCTGGGTTATCGTCAAAGTAGGCTTTGAATGTACTTAAAACTGTTTTCACTCCATTTAAACGTACCATTTAACGGTTACGAGCTCATAAAATCCTTGATGACATGTCACCTTCTCTACAATATGAAATTGTTTAATCTAAATAAATTAAATTAAATTAGGTATTTTCACATTTAACTAAAAATTGAGTATGAAAGTTTATTTTAATATATTAACTACAAGTAAATACATACGGATTGACACGAATAAACAATTTTTTTTTTAATGACAATATCGTGTTTGACAACTTTTGAGTGAACGAACCTTGTTGAATTGTAAATTTTCGTAACAAAGACCTCATTATATGTCGTTACTGTCTTACAAAACTAAAAGGTATAACTATTATTTTGCAAATACTGTATTCGTTTTATAAAGTAAATGACCGAAAATAGAAAACAGAACAAAATATATTGTTTCCTATCCATAACTTGGTAATAGGTTAACTGAACATTAGTATAATTCTATAATTCTAAAAGGCAACACTGCCAACTCTGTCATTAGTGCTCAAATCCAAAACGTCCAATCTTAATAGCAAAGAAACCGGGTGGTAGTGCCACACAAATCATTCAATTCCATACATCCGACTTTATAGTACAACAAAACAGACTTTCTTTTCCGGCCGGCGGTTAAGGTTTGCCGGGAGACAAAAGCACATAGTTTTGATTGACTCAGGTTCTATCGTTCGGGCTCGATCGGCTTCCTTCGGAACTGCCAGTTTGATCCTGTTTGGTCGGATTTCCCGTTCGATATGTGTGTATAATGCCTTTTGTTCTGAGACCGACGTTATTAATAATAATAGACAGAATTCTACCCTTACATGTTAAATTCCAATTTCTTATCAAACATAAAAAACTGAAATAAATAAATCGATTGTGTGTGTGTACGCATCTAAACCCTAAACCTCTAAGTGGAAATGAAATTCATTTTCTATGTCACTTTTACCTGTATAAATAGAATCCAAACTATGTTACCCCTGTGCCTATCTTTAAAATTATTAGTTACATGAAATTTAATAATTCAAAATTTGTTTATCGATTATTTTCAAAAAGGATTCGGTAAAATTACATAAGTGATTTTTCGCCATGGTCCTTTTTAAGGATATTTGAGGTATGTTCCCATAATCGCGAAAGAAATTCTAAATTATGAAATTTTCCGGCTTTCGAGATTTCATCATTGGAGCATTTTCTATCTATATTTTGTTTAGATATAGTTGAAAGAAAACATAAATAAGCGTACAATATTTGAAATTATTTCAAATACCTACATAACTATAAATTGTACTAGGAATTCAAAGTGAATCTCGCATTCATTTCGTACCCAAAACGCCCACAAAGCAGGAAAAGTTTACCCTTCGTACAAACTGCTATTGTCATATCCAGCCGCGCAAGTTTTCAACTATAAACAACAATGTTCCGCTATTTGATGTAAACAATCGTATCGTAAAAGACGAAGTTCGCAACAAAATTAATTACATTTTTAGAGCTGAGTTTTTGTGTTTGCACCGAACTATGTCTTTATGTATGTTTACTAAATTGGTTAAGTAATAATCCAAATCCTATATTCTAAAAATGCAAGCTGAGATTTTAACTTAGTTGACATTAAATGAATAAAAATGGTTATATGTATTAATTCCTATCATAAAGGATTAACGTCTTGGTTGATGAATACATTGCACAATATTAGTTGATCTAACTGACGTCTTGTTAGGCTCGCATGAAAATAACAAATAACTGCGGAGAAAAGGGTAGCGGGTTCGATTTCCGCTCGGGACAAATATTTGTGTGCATGAACATGGTTATTTCGTTCCATGTCTGGGTGCAAAATATTTATATATTATAAAGAATATTTAAGTATGTATACCAGTTGTATAGTAACCCATAAAACAAGCATAATACTTGCTTACTTTGGGACTAAATAGCGCTGTGTGGGATGGCCCATGTGTTATTAGAAGAAAGTTATTTGTCATTGGAAATGTTGTCATTGGAAATGACTTTCATTTCGTTGGAGTATAGGGGGTCATTTGGAAGTTTTGTGAGACAATCAGATTGCACGAAGAGTTTTCGAGATATCGGGACGAACGTAATGTCGAAAGACGCAACTCGGCGAGTTCTACAAGATGGCAAAGGACAATTTGGAAAAAATTCAAAAACAAAAAAAAAATATCGGCCAAAAACGAAAAAAATCGCAATTTTTTCCCTCGATTTTCATTTTAGGAGCCCGATATCTCGAGAACTAGGTCCGAATTAGAAAAAAAATAAAAAAGTGGCTCGGGGTAATTAAACGGGGGATCGATTGAGACTAAAATTGTTAGAATCGCACAACCGAAAGTAGTGGTTAAGGGTGCCATTAGTTGGAAGTCGGATATGCGTCGGTGTTACATTTCGTACAAATTCGTTTGTTCGATCGAAATGCCGTACAGAATGTTATATTTCGAAGTTTTAAGCTTATTCAAATACAGTTGTGTAATTTTTTTGCGAAAAAAATTTATTTCGAAAAATATTATCCAAAACATGTGTGTTTACTTTATTCCGTTAGGTTCATTTCCAATGTCTTAACAAGCTCGTGCGAAAGCAGGAATACCTACTGTTGATTTTTTTTAGAGTATACAAAATTATTTTCTGTATTGAAACTGTACCTACAACACTATTCATAATAAAGATAAAAATTTTGTTTAGAAAATGTAAATTATCTACTACTTTTTATGGAAATTAACAAGAAAATTATTAAATTTCTTATTTATTTACATCGCATTCATATGATTTGAAATTTTCTATATAAAACGACTAGCAACTAAATATTAAAATGGCAAATAAATATACCTATGACGCAAACCGTAGAAGCACAGGGTATGACTTTATTTTATAATATAAACGCGATGTCACAAATTACGATATATTGTATAATTCAAAAGCTTCTGATTGAAGAAAATCACATCATTTTGTCATTATTATCCATTATCATTAAAGATGTACAAGAAGTCGTATTTAAGGAAAAATTACGCGATGTAAATACACAACGTCAGTCAGTCAGTCTTATCGATAACTAGCTGTTACCACGGGTTTGCCTGCCCTATGTAACGTTGCGGTGAACTTTCGGAACAATCTTTAATCGATGAAAACTTTGAAGCCATTATCGGAAGATGGATGATGACAGCGACAATTTCAGACTATTAAAATATTTTCGAAACATTAAAATGGTCTGCCTTCATTTGTTTTCCATTTTTTTTTTACGGATAACATTTTTATCGTGAGCTATTTTCATGTAGTACCGCTTATATTTTTAAATGAAAAGTTGAGCTGTAGTTAAATGAAATTTCTTTCTCAGCTTTCCTTTCATCTAAGCTCAACTCCTCAGAGTTTGCTCTTTAAGTTGATGTAAGTTTATGATATAATTACTGACAATTGACGACACTCACTTCCGGTAGGTACAGGAATAGACAAATGATGCAAAATTAGTTGTTTTTTGCCAGAAATCCTTCTCTTAGGCATTCATAGAGATTTTAAATGTCACGCATTTAATCTATAAACAGATTTGAATATAGGTATTTATTTAGCGTTATTCAACAGTGAAACATAAGTTTTCCTGCTTAATAATAAGCAACTTCTATTCAACAGTTGGCGATTAAGCACTAGATGTGTAGATTATTATTTTATTTGCTTTATTAAAAACCGTTGGTATTTTATAATATTCTAGTTTGTCTGTGAAATTTATACATAAATTTTCCAAGAATTTCTACCTATTATAATGAGTACGCTATTGTTACAAGAATGTACATACGCTACGTTAATTATCGCGTTATTTGGAACGCATACGCGTTGATAAACAAGTAATATAATATATTTGTCTCGTTATTTTCTACGTAACCGGAGACTTGTCGCTAAAAGCGGAAATATATTGTTAGATAAATATAAGGATACGTCATGTTAACGCGAATATTTCTTAATTTCAATATTAATACTATATCAACATAACGAAAATGAGATAGAACAACCAATAAACCTGAAAATTATTACTAAATGGGAACATTAGATGTATAAAATAAACGTAATCAACGTGGATTTTATGTATTTCAAGTATTTAGTGAGTTTAGAATAAATTGAAGACAAAATTAATACAATCGTTTTCGGAATCTATAATTTTAGAACCATAAATATGTATATTTCCACTACAATGAATTATATTATAAATTAATTTAAAAAAAAAAATTCTTACATACACTTGGCCTACTAAAAACCATTTAGGCTTCTTTGATAGCCATATCATCAGCAGGCGTAAGCAAAAATCGGCCAAGTGCGAGTTGAACTCACGCCGAAGGATACCGCACCGCCGTACAATATTAAAAAAAAAGAAATTTATGCGAACCACTTTAAATTTTAACTTTATTTGTTTTTATTATTTGTTATTACAACGGTCATAACAGGCAGCACTCCATTTAAATTTCAATTGTAAGTAGTGATCTCACAATCACCAAAAACGTCGAAAAAACACGTTTCCTTGTATGGGGACTTTTTTAATATTTAACTTTATTTTATTTTTATTGTCTGTGAAAATTTTAAGTCTATAATGGTACAGAAGATACAGTCCTGTGAGGACCGGACGGACGAAAGGGCGGACAGCAGAGTCTTAGTAGTATTCGGAAAAAAATCTCATGGCGATAAAAGAGAATTTGTAAATAAACAAAAAGAATAATAATAATACATGGGATATCCCACAGAGCAGCACCATCTAGTCCCAAAGTAAGCAGATATTATGCTTGTGTTATGAGTTACTAGACAACTGATATACATACCTACATATCACTACATATTATAAAATAAAGTCCCCCGCCGCATCTGTCTGTCTATCTGTCTGTCCGAAGAACGTGATAAACTCAAAAACTACCAAACGGGTTGGCATATTATTGGCACCAATGGACGGAGTGATTCAAGAGGAAGGTTTACGTGTAAATTTATTAATGTTTTGTGCAAATTTGTTGAAATATGACGATTATTGTTGAAGAAGTCGGAATAAAATCAAGCCGGCTGGGATATTTCATCGAAAACGCTGCCTAATCCTTTTGGAATATAACAAAATAATGTACGGAGAAATTGTGTATCTTAGATAGGACTAAAGAAAAATCCATGATCTCATATGTCTATCTTTCATGGATAGCTTACTCCCATTACCCATTTTTACTTATCCATTTTTATATTTAAAAAAATGGTGTCGTATGATGAGGTAATTGGAAAGATATTTATACGAAAACAGTATTAATCCTCATCAAATTAAATACGTTTTTCATCTTCAGCATTGCACATTATGATTGCCTTGTACACTATACAATTTAAATTGATAGCTTAGGAGCTATCGCGAAATATATATATCGAGCGAGCAGCCGGGCAGCCATACGGGACGACGCGACACGCGTAATTAGGTTAGGTTATGTTATAATATATTTTATTTTTTTTTTACTTTTTCAAATATTTATAGAATTGGAAATAAAATACTTTAAAAATACTCCAAGTAAAATGAACTTACGTCACATTTAAAGGTAATTAAACCAATCTACATGTTCGACGCAACAGATACACTACGACAGACTACATATGCTCTGCTACCTGTTCGAAGACGGGGCGGGTCGCTAGTATACATATATAAATATTTTACACCCAGACACGGAACGAAATAAATATGCTCATACACTAAAATATTTGTCTCGGGCGGGAATCGAACCCGCGACCTTGGGCTCCGCAGATAGGGTCTCTACTAGGCCATTCGGTCAGTCAAAAAATACAAATAAATAACACATAATAACATAAGTCACATTCATTCGTGTTGTTTTTGTTGTGTAGTGTGATGTTATGTAGTAGGTAATAGCGAACTGGATCTTGTTGTCATACTAATTAATATACAGTGTTTTGCGTCGTGTTACGAGCCTGTGTATTTTACATCGTGCTCTGAAAATAGAATGTTTATGTGAAATTGCCGTCTATTTTCATATACAATTTATTTGACCAGAAGTAAAAAAACTATAGTTTGACGTGTTATTTTACCATCTAAATAAGTTGTATCATAAACTTGTATTTATAAAACATCTATTTCTAACACCATCAATGCTAACACCAAACAGTTTTAATTCTGGTTTTCGAAAAACTCGCTCGCACGTACGTAACTAAATCGAAAATTATGAACTTTAAAAACCAAAATTAGAATCGTTTTCTGTTAGAAATAACATATTTTTTTATAAATTATACGACAATTTTACGATATGTTGTACTTAGGTAATAAAATAATGAAATGACTTCGCATTTATTGCCTACGCCTACATGCCTACGACCCTGGAGGTACCGGGTTCGAATCCTAGGTCGGGTCAGTATTTATATGATGAATATTGATACTGGTACCGGGTACCCAAAATACAAGCTAATGTTTAGTTCGGGGCCTAGACGTTGTTGTTTATTCATTGATTATTTTATTATTATTATTATTACTTCTGGTGAATTAAATTTTGTAAATCAGACGTATCGTTTAACCCTTAAATGCATATTAGTATGTAATGAAATTAATTATATACTATTATTAATATTAATTAATGTAATTAAGGTAAATTTTTTTATAGATTTTCATTTTCAAAGTAATATTGTTTAAGTTTACAGGTACTTTACATTCTTTGTATTAAATTATTCAGTAATTGGTTGATTGAAGATATAATATATTCACATTTATGTTTTTAGTAAGGGTTTGTTCACTGCCGTTATTATAACTGGTTCATTTGGCTATTAATAGATGGTACTAAAATCTCTTTACATCGCGCCACTGTTATTTTCATATAATTATAGGATAATTTGTAATTTATATTCAATGTGTGATCAATAGAACATTGGAACAACATCAGTGCGTTTATTTAAGGGTCGTAAACCTAGCCTCCTGCTCCTCATCAGTCACACCTTAAACTGGGTTATATTTAAGTATCACTAATTTAGCTTTCGCGACACTGCACGTTTTTGGAGGTTTTATTAACGTTTGAATATATTTGTAAAAAGCCGTTCTGTAAGGGGGGCAATTCCACCTTTTCATATATCTTTAAGATTTTTTAGAAAGAAAAAGAGAGGGATAATTATTTATATATTTTTCCTCTATTTTGAATTCCGTGTGAAATTTCGTCATGTTAATACAAGACGAAATTTACCGACTTACAGATTAAAAATTGCAAGGTGTCAAACGTCATAAATAATACTAATCTGAAACTTTCTAATTGAAATAAAGCTGCAAGAATAATAAACCAGTATTTCATATTTTACTAACTACACGTGAATTTTAAACACGGATAATATTTTTTTACTTTTTAGGACACTATTTTTTAAAGAAAGCTTGTTCTTGACGTACTTAGTTATTTTTCATGTACTTTAGAATTTTTAGTATTAAAACGTGTATAAATGTGTCGCAAAACTTAAGCTTAATGGCTTGCTCGCGACATGGCTTCCGCCTAGCCATGCATATACTTCACTTAGCCAGTCTGAGGACACCACAATGAATTTACTTGTAACTGTCGATGGGTTCTTTTATCTATCTGCTACGTAAAATGCTGATGAAGACAAATCTAACGATCCAATTTAAAATCCAGTAGGTTTCCCATAATTAGTGGGTTCTTTTGTCCACCTTACAGCTCCTTTATCAGATTAGCTCGATGGTACCATCATTTTATTATCGATTGTCCTTCAAATCACTTATCGACCGCTTAGTCTAATGGGTAGCGACCCTGCCTACGAAGCTAGAAGTTCCGGGTTCGAATTCCAGGTCGGGTCAGTGTTTATATGATGAATATTGATACTGGTACGGGGTCTTGGTTGTTATATGTATGTGGTGTCTTCGCTTGGTACCCAAAATACAAGCTAATGCTTAGTTTGGGGCCTAGACGTTGTTGTGATGTATACGTTATTGTTATTACTTATTACTGGAAAATTTCAACTATTTTCATTTAACCATTGAGAACTTTCCTCTTAAGAGATCCTAACTGCATCTACAAGAGTTTGTAACTATACTATTGCATTTTCATCTGAGCTACATACGTGGGAAACATGGCAATTGGCTTAATAGAAAATAGCCAAAAAGTCAATTACATAGTTTTGAAATTACGTAACTTACACACACGTTGCAATTCAAATAAAAGTTTATAAAAACCAAAAAAAAATTAAAAATATCCACTTTGCAAATCTTTATAAACTATAGTACTGAAACTGAAATCTATGTACGCGAACTAGCCAACAATCGAATGCAGCATAAAAATTGGCTGAATCTTTGAACAATTTATAAGATTGTCGCAATCACAAATTGCCAGACTCCATAACAAAGACTTCGTTTCACAGCAGACGTACGATCATGTGAGAACAGAACAAAACAATTCAAATTATTTTCAATATTAAAACGAAATACCCGTTGCGCAAATCTGTTATGCGGGTCAGGTTTGTACTAGAATAAAACATTATATTTGTCCGTGGTACGTTTTATTACTGTTTCATTTTCCATAGATACGTCCTAGGAAATGCAACGGAAGTGACGTCGACAATGTGGAAGGTATTGTTAGAAAATTGTATTGGACTCAAAAATACATTACGAAACCAAGTTTGTTGAAACTATTACATTTAACTATATATCGTTATTTGACAAAATAATGTGAGTGATTTGACTGACAGTGTGGTTAGAGAACCTGACCGCAGAATCAAGGATTGTGGCTTCGTTTCCCGCCCGAGGTAAATATTTGCGTGCATGTACGTGTCTTGTTTGTTCCGTGTCTAGGTGTATAATATTCAAATATGTATATATCGTAAATAATATTTAAGTATGTATATCAGCAGTCTAGTATCCACAGTACAAGCATAATACTTGCTTACTTTGGGACTAGATGGCCTTGTGTGGGATGTCCTAGATATTATTATTGTGTAGAGTACTCATATATTACCCTGCTGGAATTTTTTTCACAAAAAAAAATCCAGATCGGAATTTCACAAAATACATGTGATAAACAAAAAAAAAACAGTTTATTTTCAATGTAAAATATGCTTTAATATTAATTTTGAGGAAATACTAAATGAAATGGAAAATAAAAATGGGGCAAATTGAAATTCATCCGAATCGCTTGATTTTATAAAACCTTATCTTTAATACCTATTCTATACCATCTAAAATGAGTAATTTAACATATGTTTTTTTTTTAAATTTTAAGTGGATAAAATTGATGAAATGACAAATGTGTTTTCGAAGCGGAACAATTTACATTTGAAAACCCAGACGTTCGACAAATACAAAATCTTCCTGGCTATGCTTTCCTTTCAGAGTGAATCACTTTCAAATCTATATCTATATCTACAACTAAAAAATCAAGAGGTTTGTATTTTCGAATGCACTTATCTAAGGAACTACCAGACTGTTTTGAAAAATTATTTCTGGTGTTATATGCCGGTCGTGTTGAGGAAGATAATAATAATAATAACACACACAAACTAAGCATTAGCTTGTATTTTGGGTACCAAGCGAAGACACCACATATATATAACAACCAAGACCCGGTGCCAGTATTAATATTCATCATATAAATACTGACTCGACCTGGGATTCGAACCCGGGACCTCGCTGATGCTGTCAGATCGCACTACGACAGGCATGTAGGTATAATCCTAATTTGCTAGCTATGCCTAGCGTTTCCACCGAGCGTAGAAAGATTAAGGTTGTTGCAAATTAAATCTAATGTGGCACTATTTTATAATTAATAGTTTTTTTTTAATGAGATTATTAAGGTAATCGGCTCTTGTGTCAATTATATTTTCACCTCAGTAACTCGATAAGGACCCCTTTGTTATGTGAAACCAATGAAAAGTGAATTGAATTTATAATAATACTATTTGACATTGCTAATTTCATTATCTCACGACACTTAATCCATTCGAAAATATTGTTTAATCAATTAAAAAAAAATCAAATATAAAATACGATTTTTTATTACTTAGTTAAATTTTCATTTAAAGTTTTTTGCAATGCAATTACCGAGAAAAAAACTTCAAAACTCCAAAAAAATTTGGAAACCAAACAAATCATTTTAACATTCTTCTACTCTTTCAGAGAATATATTTTTATTGCTGTAAAATGTGTATAAATTTAAATGAGTGAACGTAGTGTGTAATTCAAAACGATTAGAGTTAAATTAATAAAGTACTAATGCTGACCTACACTTTTTACCGGAAAAGTCACATAAAAATATTTGAAAGCTTCCGAATTATTTTCAATAATTTAAGATTATCATAAGGCGCAAAGACCTGTTTGCAGACCTGTAAAATAAAAGTATTATTCAATCTAGTTACAATAATTTTCCTTGCATCTCGTATTTTCTCGCTAGTGAGGTGAAAAATTGTATACGTCAAACGAGAGGAAATTATTTGTTTCCAATCCCCTACTATGCTCAGGATTTAAACTCAGCGCTTGCAACTTGCAACATAACTTTTCTTTCTTATTGTACAAATAACTATTAAATATTATTTTGAAATAATTATTATTACAATATAATAAATAGATTTCTCTTTAAATATATTACAATTATATTATAAAATTTGGATGACTTAACTGATGAAACTTACACTAAATGTTGTGTGTGCTCATAATTTGGCGTACATACCTATTTGTTAAATTATTATTTACTTTAACACAGGCACTACACATTAACCCAATTGGGTAAGATTGACAGTCACGAGCCATTTAATTGACAGAGACAATTGATTAATAATGATTGATGAAAAGTTAATAGGTTAAAAATAAGCATGCAAATAAGTACATGTCCTAAATATCCACAATTAATGATATAAATAAATAAAAATATTCAAAATTTTATACTCCATAAGAAAAGAATTTTCTTATAAGACACGTTCAACTTATCAACTTTATTCGCTTTAAAAACTATTTCAAGTGAATTTGAATTTCTTCCGAAAACTAACTCCAATGCTCGAAGATATGGTAATGAGTTGAGCAAACATTTGTCGAGTAACAGAAAGCGGTAGTTTAAATTTCAGATTCCTTAAGTTTGTTTGAGTATGGACTTTGAACTATGTTTGGTGTATTATCAAAAAATAATTTATGTTGCTTTGTAATGTGTAGTTAATCATATGTAATTAACAAAAAAGAATATTTCACCAATAAAAGTTGGCAGACTCAGCGTATTCGAGCAAATATAATTCACTCTCGAGCTAAAATATCTTCACATGTTGGAAAGAAATACATTAAACCAGCTAGCTAAGCAATGTACGAGTATAACTTAATTGAAAACGCATACGCTTCGTTTACCAAGAAATCCACTTCGTTAATTTTTGAAGAATAGGATGGGGTTTTCCTTCGTCTACGCTTATCGCAACGTAGCTTGTTAATTGATAATTGATATTCTTCATTCATCCACTAACGTTATAAATGCCAAAGTATCTCGGTCTGTCAAATTTTTATGTTTAACTAGCGACCCGTCCCGGCTTCGCACGGGTAGCAGAGCATAATAAGCCGTAATGTTTTTTTCTGTCGTAGTGTCATATCAGCTTGTTGCGTCGAACAAGTGGATTGGATTTAATTACTCTTAAACGTGACGTAAGTTCACCCTACTTAGGGTATTTTTAAAGTATTTTATTTCCAATTCTATAAATACTTGAAAAAGTAAAGAATAAATACACATAACCTATATACTAACTACGCGTGTCGCGTCGTCCCGTATGGCCGCCCGGCTGGTCGCGCGATATTTATATTTTGCAATAGCTCCTAAGATATTAATTTAAATTGTAGTGTAAAGGGCAATCATATTCTGCATGAAATGCTGAAGGTAAATAACGTATTTAATTTGATAAGGATTAATACCGTATCGGTATAAAATGCTTTTCAATTACCTCATCATATTACACCATTTTTTTTAAACATAAAAATAGTTATAGTAAGCTATCCATAAAAAATAGATGTATCCCTTTGCAGATTTTTCTTTAGTACTATATAAGATACACAATTCCTCCATACATTATTTTGTTATATCTCAAATGGATTAGGCAGCGTTTTAGATGAAAGCTCCCAACCGGCTTAATTTTTTTCCGATTTCTTGAATAATAATCGCCATATTACTACATATTTGCACAAAACATTAATAAATTATACACGTAAACCTTCCTGTTGAATCACTCTGTCCAATGGTGTCCACAATATGCCAACCCGTTTGGTAGTATTTGAGTTTATCGCGTTCAGACAGACAGACAGACGCGGCGGGGGACTTTATTTTATAATATGTAGTGATATGGAAGTAGTTTTAACCATAAAATGAAAATAGACTATTTTTTGTTCATATACCGTGGAAATGTCTCTATGGATTTTTTACTCTTTCACGGCAAATTGATGAACCGATATTAATAAAATTTAATAGAAAGATAGCTTAAGCACTGAGGAAGGATATGAAGTTACTTTCACCGCCGAAAACACATGTCTGTATATCCCATGTAGCCCCGGTACAGTTACGGTTAATGTGAGGTAACTAGGTAATCTATGTTTTACGACACGTGAGGTGTATATATATAATTAAAAATAATTTTTTTTTACAAATATCATGTTATTTTTGTGATGTTGCTACAAGCGTGTCTATATACTTTATTGCGATTAATTTGTCTCCAGTCTGGTTCCAGGCCACCATTATAATTATATTTTTTTGGATTTCAGCTCGGGTTTCAGCTGTTAATCTCCGTCAAATAAAAAAAAGCTGTCTTGCCCGCATACCGCTATCATAGAAGATCCATTTTTCATCGCACGTGACAACGCAGTGTAAAAACGAGTTTGTGTTTTTTTTTTATGCGAAATCCGAGTAACATACTCCTAGTCGAACATTTGCTGTTTTAATTTTTATATTCTTTTTTGACTCTATCGGACCATATTAATATCACGGATTTGAAGAAGAATTGGTGGGAAACGTCTCAATCTAAAATTGTTTCTATATCAATAAGCTGCGAGGACGACGACAGTGCAACTAGGAAAATGTAAACGGAAATCTGACCTCCAATGCTTTTCTTTGTTACTGCTTTACTCCTAAAAATATTAGCGTGATGGTGGGTACATATTCTAAGCGTCGAACTATAAAATCATCTGTTTAAATGTGAAAGTTTTAACAAAATCGGTTAAGTTTCCTTAAGATAATAGACGAAAAGAATATATTCATTTCCGACAATATTATCTATGTGTGTGATCGAAGTGTCGTGATAGCCAGAGCACAGCAACATGTTTCGAGTTTACAAGGCTGTACGGCCGTGGTTCGCGAATACGGGCGTGTACCAATGACCAGGTGCCATCAACAAGTGGCAGTCGTTAAAAAACCACCAACCCGCACTGGAGCAGCATGGTGGATCAAAATCCAAATTCCCCTCACCCTGAGCGGAGGCCTAAGCCCCTGCTGTGGAGCATAATGGGCTGGTGGAATTGGAATGGAATTATCTATGTACAGATATCACGCCGCCCGCGTCGTTAGAGTTTTATAACAAGAGTACAGATTTCAATAAATATTTGTTTGATAGATAATGTAATATGTGGGAATCGTAGAATTTGTCATTGTTGTGTTGTAGCATGCAAATTAAAACTAAAAATGTTTTAAAGGTCAACTATATATTGCTAATATTAATACACGTCCACTCAAAAACAAATAGTCCTTAATATGTCTGTAAGCGGAATCGAATTTTTCATAGGTTATTTATTATTAACTAGAGTTCTTTGATCAAATATATAAGAAAATCAGAATATTAACTAACACACCTGCTTATACTGAAAACCGATTCTAAAATAGCTGTACAGGCAGAAAGTTAACCTATTTAAGTGAAACATCGTTTTTTTCGAGACCGTTACGAACAGAAACGCCGACGCTGGTTTAAACGTGGACCGCTGACTAGGAGCTTGTTATTGCCCTGTTGGGTAAAATTTCCATTCGACTTCTCGACAGAATAGAAAAACGATACAAAGCCACTACTGAATCTGGTCGGCATAATACCCTGGAGCCTTCCAACAAGAGCTGCACAAAAACTAAATTAATTATGTAAGGATTGTAACAAGTAGATATCTGAAGTCTTGCACCCCTCCCCTGAGAAATAGGCACGAGCCAATAATATATACGTATGTATGCTAAAACTATTACTATCAACAAAAAAATGTGTTTATATTTAAAGCTGACAAAATATCATTATTTAAATTCATATAGTCAATCAGTATAGTTCCGAATATATTTTAATGCAAAAATCACCATACCATAGGAAATATTAGTACATGTTTTTTTTTTAGTATAATGTTTTTTTTGTAGACCTTCCCAATTATCAATGACTTATTTAAGAAAAATTTATGTTTTAATTACATGTCATTTCTGAAGTACCCCTTTGATTTTAAAAGCAAAATATGATCTCAACGGCAGTGTTATTTCTCCATATAATTCAAAAGTATAAAGTGAAATCTATAATAAAATTATATATTCGTAGCGTGTACAAATAAAACTAAATAATCTATCTGCTTAAACGGCTTTTGAAAGCGTGGTTCGCGATCTGCACTGTTTTAAAATTAAATCAACCCTACCTAATCTAAACGTAATTAAATTCAGACACGAGTCCGTCATTATCCTAACTGGAACGAATTTAAAATTTAACCAAATCCTTCCTTTCCATAGTGGCTCATTGTTATGCTCCAAAACGTAACAAGCGTGGAATATTCGCCTTACTGCTATTTGACCTTTACAAAATTATAATTTTAGATGTGACAAGATTTAATATACAGTTTATATATATTGTGTCATGATAGCCTAGTGCTAGCGAGCCCACTTCTTGCTAAGAAGGCCGTGGTTCGAATCTCAGGGCATTTAGGTAGGTGCTAATTAGTTTTTCTGACTCGCCTGTGTATATAAGTATCACTGACTCTGTACTTCGGAGAGTATGTGAAGCCCTTGGTCTCGGTTGCCATGAATAGATGGCAGTCGTTAAAATCCACCAACCCGCACTGGAGCCCTCATCCCGAGAGGAGGCCTGAGCCCTTGCAGTGGGGCATTAATGGGCTGATGGTATGGTATGTTTATTGTACAAGAATAGCTTTTGAAATTGAAGTCCAACCAAAACTTATTATGTACTAGCTTTCCGCCCGCGGCTTCGCTCGCGTGGACTACACAGTTGTACCGGGACAGGTAAAGGAACGCCACGCTCTAGAACATTTTAACACTTTCTGGAACATCCTGAAACTTAACTACCTAAGAAATCTCTATACCTAATTTCATAAAAATCCATTTAGCCATTTCAGCATGAAGAATAGCTATCTCACAAGCCAGTCCCAAAACCAGTCAGCCGTTTTGGAGATTAACCGGAACAGACAGACAAACTAACAGACACTACAATTTTTTATGTATTATTAAAAAAAAATTGCTTTTCACTCCTGATAACGCCCTCTTCATGTTCACAAAACTTCAGTAAAATCGGATCAGCCGTTTCAACGATTAGCCTTAACAAACATACAGACAAACACACAGCCAAAAACCAACTTATGTCACTCCTGATATCCTCATTTTCATGTTTGTGAAGATTCATAGAAATGGTTTAGTCGTTTTAGAGATTAGCCGGAACAAATAGACAAACAGACAACCGACACACACAAACAACACCCGACTTTTCACTTCTACGAAATTTCATTAAAATTGGTTTAAATATTTTAGAATTTAGCTCGAACAGACAGAGAGACGGCCAGACAGACAAACAAAAAGTATTGTACGTCACTATATTGACAATCTTCTAATCACATCAGTGAAGTTTCGATGAAATCAGTTCATCCCTTTCGGAGATCAATTTGAACAAACAGACGAACGGACAGACAGACAAACAAAAACTAATGTATGTCACTACCGATGATTTTCTGATCACATGATGATGATGAAAACAAAGGTAATGAAAACCGAAATCATCCCAAGCGTATTTCAGTATAAACCCCTGGTGCCTACCAAATTGCAATTCGACTGGGTTGAGTTTCAGTTGCATTAAATTGCAAATATGTCTGGTCCATTATTCCTATAGATGAACATGGCAAACGTCTATCGGGAAGTATTTTCAATCGAATGCATAACGAGTCGAGTGCAATGGATTTCATAAATACGTTTTTTTTTTTAACAGTAGAAGCGAGAAAATTTCAATTTCGAATTTTTTATACAAGAACAGTTTTATTATTTCTATTTTTTTTATTTACCTGTTTAGATTTATATCAAATCGCACCTTAGTTTCATTAGCACAGGTACAGTCATATACCATTCGCTCCACTGCGTCCCGCTACACCTAAAACTGGTTACCGCGACGGGACTTGTGCCTATGTTCACATCCGTCATAAAGTTTGATTACTCAGGGTAATCTGAAATTCACACACAAGCCCTATGTGAGCGGATTAGTATTCGTTGATTTTAAGCCTCCTAATTTGAAATTAACGATATCTTCCTTTTATCGTTGGTATACATAAAAAATAAAATTATTACATTAATAATTTAAATTTTTATCCTTACCAAATCCTTGGCCGCAACGATTATAATCCAATTTATCACTGATCCATCAAAATTTTTTATAAATTATTTTGTACCTATTATATGATTATATGTCCACATGTTTCACGGAACAATAAATTTGTTTAATTGAAATAAATTAAATATACATACGTGAAATCTATGACACATTGTCGGTGTTACAGTAAATAGCCTAAAAGCGTCACATGGCGAATTGATATATTTGATTATTTGATTTATTTGATTGTATGACTACAACTGGCGATATTATTATATGAAGCGCTCGTGAGCATTTACTAAAAAGTCTAACTGCATTATGAAGAGTAAATATCGAATTTTGACCTGTTCTAAAAATAAATTATCCCATTTAAAAAACAAATTACTTTTCTCGTGATCAAAAAATTGGTTTTACATTATTATTCGGATTTGTACATAACCGTTTTTATTGTGATGAGAATCAGTCAAAAAAATTTACATTACTTTCCTAAATCTGTTGTTAAAATATGACCAAAATTAAATATTTAAACACGTGTTATTTATTTTAAAATGAATTAATTGTTAAGAAATATTTGGTATTTAAAAAGCGACAGATAATTATGTAACAACTGCAGATTACAGCTTCGAAGTTCAACGTATGGACTTTTTTAATACGAACCCGAACACTTTTTTTTTAATAATAAAATACATGTTATTACACTTCCGAAAAAATATATATTTAGTTTATTAAAGAAACCTATTGCTAAAATAAAAAAATAATTGTAATACGTTGAGATATTTTATTCGATTCCAAAGTTTATTCCGAACTTCGCCAGATTGATTAATATTTACAGTGAAAAGCCGATGTGATCCTGTTACGCTGTTTTTCGGCTTTTTTGACTACTTTAGTTGTTTCTAGATTTTACTAGTCAAAACCAAAAGTTCTGATACTCTTAATTTATTGTTAGTTTGCGTAAAAAAATGTTTTCGACTGCACTACTAAAATTTAAAACATAGATGCACGAACAAGTTAAAATGCCACACGATTTAAGTGTCGCACAACTAAGTCGTCGTAAGTATTCGACTTTAATTAAATTTGAATTCCGAATTACACGACCACTGTTCAGCACGGTAATTGTTTTGTTTTTTTTTTTAATTTAATTTAATTTGTTTTTTGGAATTTATTCGTGTTTATACAAATGATTTATGCGACAAGTTTAGTCATGCACTATAATTTTTCAGCCATAAGTATGTATAAGATGTTCGAACAAATTATTACATGCAAAATAGAAAATAGGTGTTACATATCAAATAGTTCTCTACGGAGCTCTAAAATATGCTCGCAGAAATAACGTAACGTGCATTCGGTAATGGGTTGAAAGGAATAAAAAATCAAAGATTTATACGTTGCAAAAGCACTTGCGGACGTTAATAAAGAGATCTATCTTTTTATATTTCGAGAAAGTAATGTGTTCTAAAATTTAAAATGAAAATTAGTTAATAAATATTAAACTTTTAAGTGTTAATTCGCCTGAATGGTTTCCAGAATAGGTACATGTTATTCTTTAATCTGTATAAATATATTTGGCATCTTAATAAGGGAAACACTTGAAATGTCTGTTTGGACAAAGATATTTTATCTGTATATAACTAGATTCAAATATTGCTTCAATAATAGAAAAGTTTACTTCCTTTTATAAATAAAAAAAAAGAAAAATTTAAAAAGGAGTATGAAATTTCAGAATTGGACTAATAACTTCCTTCGATCCAGCGAAAACTCGTTGACGTCTTATCACTCTAATCCAGTGACATGCACGACACCGCATCCTCCCATTCGTAAACATTGCTATGTGCACAGACGCGCGCGTTTGTTCACGTCACTTGTGGCATTTCGTTATATGGCTATCGAATGTGTGCACTGTGTCGTCTACATGGCCATGGTGTCAGTTTGTGCTGACTATATCTTTATTGATTATATCAATATCACGTGATGTAGTGGCGTTTGATGATGAGTCCATTGATACGTTCGCGTTTCGCTAGTGCTATGCTACCAGATATATACTCCGTCTTCTTCCTATTGACCTTAAGACCTTTCATTTCCATTCTATTGCACCATAAGGACAGTTCTTCCTGCAGCTCGTCCACAGACTCTGATACGAGTACTATGTCATACGCCTACAAGAGACTCCATGGAGCTGGTCGCTGCAGATCCGCGGTAAAGAAATTCAAGATTCAAGTAAGATTATCAACTACTTCTTCATATAACTCTAGGATAGTCAATGATAATGAGGAAAGAAGAATGAGGATAGCAATTGAGGCGTAGTGTTATGTTCTTCTTGATATAAACCTCGTAATTTTCAACTATTTGGTGTTGGTTCGGTTGCGATATTTATTTCTTCTTTATATTACTCAGTGTAATCTTGTCGAACACTATTCATTTTGTTTATAGTATATTTTTAACCTAATTCGTAATTCGAACTTTTTGATATTGGTTTCACTGAGATGTTAACTTCTTCATATCTTTGTGGCATGTATTACTGTAGCTTAATCATCCTTTGAGTATTAGATATTTTTTCTCAAGTACTGTTATGCCATCGCCATCTATTTCACATAGTTCCTACATTCAAGATTTTAATTAGAGGCCGGCTATAATGTTGATATTTGTTTGCCTACCTTGTAAGTTTAATCGGTTTCACAAACTGATTAAATTTGGTTTCGGCTGAAAAATTTAGTTTATTTTCTCAAACCTTTGGAGTAAATTAAGGTAAATTATCTAAATCAACCTTTGAGAGTGTGATGCGTCATGTTACACACTTATGTTCTTAATATTATCAAGATCTTTTTTTGTACCATTAGTATAATAAGATTTCGCACATGAAAACATAACCCTCATAGAATCACTTTGATATACATCCATCCCTTTGTCGATAGGTCAAGACCTTTTTTCTCAGAAACGAGTGAAAGTATGAAGTTGAAATTATTTTCAAATACTTAAGTCTACGGTCTTTTGGAGGTAGAAAAAACTAAAGCTTTTAAATCAACGCAATCAAAAGATCGTATCGTGATAGCGCAGAGCGCAACTAACCTGTTTCAAATTTATAAGGCCAAAGGGCCATGGTTCGAATCCGGACGTGTACCAATGAGTTTTTCTGACTTAAGTTCATTAACTATCACTGACTCCGTGCCTCGGAGGGCACGTTGAGCAGTCGGTCCCGGACGCTGTCAATAGATGGCGGTCGTTACAATCCCCAACCCGCAGTAGAGGAGCGTGGTGGATTTAAGCTCCAAACCCCCTCCTTGCCCTGGGGGAGACCTAAGCCCCTGCAGTGCGATAACATGGGCTGATGATGATGATGATGAATAAAAAGAAACGGCCATTTATGTCACATACATTATACTTGTAAACTTACTCTTCAAAACCTATAGGGCACTTCCCGTTGACCTGAAATTACGAAATTCGGCAAGGAGCTGGTTCTAGCTATAAATCTACACCTAAATACGCATACATGAATACCAAAATGTCCTTGATCGAATATGCCGTTTGTCGCAAAAGCAATTTTAAAATTAATAAATCATACCGAAATGCCCGAAAGCAGATCAGACCTAATTTCAAAGCCATAACGATAAATGTTTGTTTGAAGCATAAAGCCTTAGAACAGATCTATACAATGTACTCTATATAATTTGTCTTCAATGTACTACTAATGCTTAAGAAGTAATTGGCACAGAACCGGGTACATATTTTCGTGATCTGATTTTTTATGAACGTAAGGTGTAAAGTTGTCATAACGAAAATTATGCGAAGTACCTAATTAGGCATGATTTGATTGGACCAACTGATTTAAAAGTGTAAAATATGTTTATACTTATAAATTAAACAAATACGATCAACATATTGCGTTTTTTTCATTATTTATAAATAAGTAATTTGCTTATACTCATTCAGTTCTAATGTTAAATATACATACATTAGGTATTAGATTTATTTATTCCATTTAATTTACACTTTTGGTAAATTTTAATAAATACTTTTTGTCGCTTACAATGCTTTCTTTATATAGGTAATATGACTAATTTCACGCGCTTACATGCGAGACTTAATTGTTTTTAACACGGACACTAGACGCGTCCCATTACGCGGCAGTCACCGACGATTTATTGAAGTGGGGGTGTGTAGCTTTGCTTAGCCAATGAAATTAGATTTTACTACTTTTTGAGTCATTTATTCTACATTGTGGTTATTTTAAAGAACAATTAATGCAAAATGTAAGCCAACCTTCAAATGATTAATACCTAAATAGACACATAATTTTTAGAAAACACTTACGGAGCCATGAGGTGCTCAGGTGTAGCGCGAGAGACTTAGCAATTTCGCTTGGCATATTACAGACTTCTAAAATAAACTGTTTTTTACATTCATTTTGTGAAACGTGGCTTTCTTTAATGACAGCGTGAGGACGGTGGTGAGGACACATATTTTATAGGTATGTCCATTAAAGTTACATGGAAATCAATTTAGCTTCATGACTTATGAGTTTTTAAATAAATAAACATACCTATATTGAAATTAAATATCTGTGCAAACGGAGAAAACATAATTCTCCAATGCAGATTGAAAAGCGTGTTAAGAGGCGACTAACCCGGTTCCCAGAGCTACGTGAGTCCACCTGAGTAAAAATGGGTCCACAATTTTACTGTAATCAGCAACCCGTATTCACGCACTAGCCAAACGTGATTCACATTATTACATATGTTAATTACATTACACTTTTACAATCTTTAATATTATTTTGTAATTTGAATTATTCAAATGAACAATGCAAAATGGTATTATGTTACTTCGTCATTAAGTCGATTAAAATAACATTTTGTTGTAAAAACATCGTCATCAAAACAGCACTTGTTTTGTGTACACTTGTGCACGTAAATTACTAAGATTAAATCAAGTATGAGTAAGGATCTCGAGCGATAAGTGGTCCGTCATCGCAAATATAGCACTATATCGAATATTCCATTGTGAAAAATATACTATAATTTATGTAGAAATACAAGGGCATTGACCGCTCACACCAAATCAGTGACCCCAATGTCGCAACATTTTTCGATCATTTTTCACCGTCATTTATTTTTATTGAAAAACACAGACCAGTCAACCTTTAGACCACGCTTTAATAAACGTCAGTACGAAAACGAAATCGCCAAGAAGTGGCGGGTTGCGGGGAGAGGTCGGCAAGTTTTCATTGGCTCGTTCAAAATTGACAATTTAATGGCTTCCGACGTGCTTCCAACTGACAGCTCACTAGTGACGTAGTTATGTAGTGTCACTACATAGCCTTGGCGAATGCTACTCCCTGTCAAAGCATGGTCTATAAGGTTGACTTGTCTGTGTTGAAAAACAATATTTCTGCTAGGTCAGTACACGTGACATCGCACGGCCCAAATACTTTGGACTCTCGGATGACACCAAACGTTTTCTAATTGGCCAAATACAAAATACAAAACATATGAAATACCTAGCAACAATATGAATTGTTACCAGTAGCGACACCACCGCACTCAGGTAAGCAAGTCCTTGTCCAGACTTGTGTTCTTTAATATTGTATATAATTTTTGTATAAAGTTTATTAAATTTGTTTTATTAGTAAATTCATTTTTGTTTTACTACAACGCCTATGGGTCGGCGAGGCGCGGCTGAGGACACGAAAACCTTCCCTTCTTAATACAAGTACAAGAGTCAGACAGATGTCAACTTTCATAGGAAGTGTAATCCCATTTCTTTTTAACCCCTATAGGAGTAATAAAAAATTTTTAATTACATATATTTCAAATTTTTATTTTCGTTCGTTATTTTAAAGTAAAGGAATGAAGATATATTTACAAGCGTTAATATTATTGCATTGTAGAGCTTTCTAAAATAATTGTATAGTTTCATTGTCGTTTACTTTTCACCGTACTTTCTGAAACAAAAGTAGTGATGGAGAAGTTTATTATCAAGAATTATCAAGGGACAAACCAATTACCAAAATGTTTATATGGTGGTGCTCTTTACGTGATAACCTATTTTAATTTTTACAACAAATACGTTTTGTAATTTAATGATTGTTTTGAATCTGCAATACTTCAAATCATATATTTATATGACTGTGTATTTCATTCACATTCTACAGATAACAGAGCTTGTGTTTTTCTTGTCAGTTAGTGAGGGTTTTCAGATTTTTTATGTAACAATTTTTTTTAACTAAACAACTAAAATTCTGTAGTGTTTTTACTCGGCTTAATACTACACGAGCCTGAAGTGAGTTATTTTTTTGAAGTGTCAAATACATTGTCCTCCAGTCAGGTGAAACTGGTGGTTCGACCTATAATAAAATACAACTTGTAACAATTGGTGACATCCTTTCATGTGAAAAACAATTATATATTCAATTTTCAAATCGTAGTAAGCTTTCTATTATTGTCTATACTCAACTGACCGATTGGCCGAGTGTTTAGAGACCTTAACTGCGAAGCCAAGGGTCGCGGGTTCGATTTCCGCCCGGGACAAATATTTGTGTGCATGAACATGTTTATTTCGTTCCGGGTCTGGGTGTATATTATTTATATATGTATATTTTATTTAAAAAAAAGTTTACTTAAGTATGTATATCAGTTGTCTAGTAACTCATAGCACAAGCATAATACTTGCATACTTTAGGGCTAGATGGCGCTGTGTGGGATGCCCCATGTATTAATATTATTATACTCTGGATGGAATAATAAATTAGGCAGCAACATATTATGATATAATATAAAGTGTAGTGTCTGTTTTAACTATGTAACCAGGGTGACTTGACAATGCGGGGATGTAATAATAATTATTATACATGGGACATCCCACACCGCATTATCTAGTCCCAAAATAAGCAAGTATTATGCTTGTGTTATGGGCTACCAGACAACTGATATACATACTTAAATATTCTTGATAATAAATAACATAATTTACATATATAAATATTTTACACCCAGACAGGGAACGAAATAAACATGTTCATGCACACGAATATTTATCCTGGGCGGAAATGGAACCTGCTACTTTTGACTCTGGAGTTAGGGTCTCTAACCTCTCGGCCATTCGGTCAGTCTATGCGACAGTACACTCGTGAATTGCATCTCAAGACAGTGATAACTCGACTGCGCGTTCAACGGGTTTGAACTTACGTCACATTTAAAGGTGATGATGATGAAATGAAATTTATTTTATCGTTACAAAAGAGAAAGCATTGCATGCAACACTAACAATTAATTAAGGTAATTAAATCCAATCCACATGTTCGACGCAACAAGCTGATATGACACTACGACAGAAAAAACATTACGGCTTATATGCTCTGCTACCCGTGCGAAGCCGGGGCGGGTCGCTAGTATTTAATAAAACATTGTAATATTGCTCGATCGTGCATATATTGAATTTTTCACGTCTACTTGGAGTATTTTTAAAGTATTTTATTTCGAATTCTATAAATATTTGAAAAAGTAAAAAATAAATTCAAATAACCAAACCTAACCTAAATCTACGCGAGTCGCATCGTCCCGTATGGCGGCCCGGCTGGTCCCGTGATATTTATATTGCGCGATAGCTCCTAAGATATTAATTTAAATTGTATAGTGTAAAGGGCAATCATTATGTGCATAAAATGCTGAAGGTAAATAACGTTTTTAATATGATAAGGATTAATACTGTATCCATATAAATTGCTTTCCAATTACCTCATCATACGACACCATTTTTTTAAATATAAAAATGGGCATAGTAAGCTATCCATGAAAGATAGACATATGAGATCGTGGACTTTTCTTTAGTCCTATCTAAGATACACAATTTCTCCATACATTATTTTGTTATATTTCAAAAGGATTAGGAAGCGTTTTCGATGAAATATCCCAGCCGGCTTGATTTTATTCCGACTTCTTCAACAATAATCGTCATATTTCAAAAAATTTGCACAAAACATAATAAATTATACACGTAAACCTTTTTCTTGAATCACTCCGTCCATTGGTGTCAATAATATGCCAACCCATTCGGTAGTTTTTGAGTTTATCATGTTCAGACAGACAGACAGACAGACAGACACGGCTGGGGACTTTATTTTATAATATGTAGTGAAACGCAGAGCTACTGGTTTTGTAATTTTATGATTTTTAGAACAACACACCTGTTTAAGTTGGCTCCTGCGTCGAAAACACTGAATAAATAAACTCTATATGTACGATCAGGGAAGGTAGGCAGGTAACTACGTGATTTAATTAAATGACGCTTGAGCAAAGCCGGAGCGGGTCGCTAGTTCATCTGTAAATATTTCTCAAACCTCATATTCAAATTACGGAAGCGGTCGCGGTTTCACCTATAACTATACATTTTCATTTATCTTCATGTTTGTACATCAACACAGCTACGTATTTCTACGAAATATTTGGATCAGCAAAAATTATATACGAGTATAAATATCGGTGCGCTTAAACGGTACGCTTTGTCGTGATTTGCACGCCATGAACATGAACTCATGTAGAGCATTTCCCGATCAGTAAATTATAGCATCAATCACAAAAATATACTTTGTGTTGCAATCGTGACTAGGAATTTCGTAATTTTCTATTAATGGTTATGTAACGATTAACCCGGGTGGGTTTCGGACCTTGGTTCAGTTAGTTTGTTCTATATCTTTAACCACTTAAATATCATAACATTTACACACTGGGTGACAGATGGAGCAAGCCGAGCGAAACAAACTCGGCCTACGAGTATTCGAAAGTAGTAACTAGCGAGTTTTTGGTCGATTCTTTGCAATAGGATCGACTTTCCGATTCGCTGACAGTTTTTACGATTCAAAAGTATTTTTGTGGGTCAATTTAAAAAAATTGTAAATTTTAAACTGCTAGATAAAATTATTCAGACTTGACCACTTTATTTTATTTCATGTTAATTGATTTCTAGAAGTTGGTTTATTTTTATTATTTTTTTTTACTAAATTAAACCTTCACGAAGACATTTTAGCTCCTTATACGTACGTTTTAAAATAATAGTAATAATTTACTAATTTAGTTAATTTAATAACAAGGAAAAGACAATATAAAAGTCAATGTAAATTTTACATACAGTTTGTCATTAATACTAATAATTAATTTCATTAATACTATATTCTAGATCATTCTAATCAGGAAATAATTTTTTTTGTCGTTAAACCATCACGAACTGGTGTGGATAGATTAATGTCCTTTTCTTTCCGCAGTCCGTTTTTTTTTTAGTTTTCTCGATATTTTCTTTACGGCTTATGCCCCTTAGCGACGGGCCAAAGATCTATAGCTTACCCTACCCTGATTTATAACGAATTGAAAGCGGACGTTGAATAAATAGATCCGGTAACTATTTAGGTATAAGTAGACAAATGGGCGAACATTTTCGTGTTGTGGTTAACAATAGTAATACTATAGTTTTTCCTGACTTTTTTTTTTATTTTCTTTTCTTGAAAATTCTTTTCATATCACATTTAGACAAAAACTACATTTTCTATATTAAAGTATAATAACCGTACAATTATATTTAACAGTTAAATTCCTTCACTCATTATTATCTATAAAAAGTCCCTCTTCAGCAAACTATATAATTATTTTTTTTTAATTTGTCAACAGTAAAAAAGAATCTTATTGTTGTCGCTACAAAATCCGACCGTCCATCAATTTCTCAGATTCCTATCTCGTAGACAACATCAGACAAGAAATAAATGTTATCTGATAATTTAACTTTCAATTCGGTGACACTTTCAAAAGTACAGTACCTAAGTATCAATCTTACTGTTGTATCAATGTTTACGATCTGTTATATTTCAAAAGAGTACATTTGCAATTTTTTCTTAGTATGTTAGAATGTTCAAATGCTGTAAATTATTAAGAGTTATTAAGACTTATACAGGGAGATTTTTTTATCGCTTTCCTTATTTTCGGGCTTTATTTATAACTCAAATACGTTATAAATTATGTTAATTTTACAAAATAAAAAAAATTGCTGAAAAAACTGTCGCTACAGCTTGGTTAATAATCAAATGTAAATACTAAGCACGAGAAAAAAGTGACCGCGGGTGTAGAGGGTGACGGCGGTTGACTGGCCCAATCATTAGTCGCATCCCTACGCCGCGCCATACCAATACATTGTAGCCATATCTTAATACAGATCCATCAGAAAATTGATGTGACTGGACGTACCTGCAGTTAGCAATGTGCATAATTTGAACCATATGTATTTAGTAATAATGTTTTTTTATAGTATTTTCGTTGCGATTTATGACTTTTACTTATTAACATTATTTCATTGAATGACTTCGGACAAATTTGCGCGTCCGATGTTAACCAATTCCTATTACAGATAAGATAAGATAAGATAAGATAAGATAAGATAAGATAAGATAAGATAAGATAAGATAAGATAAGATAAGATAAGATAAGATAAGATAAGATAAGATAAGATAAGATAAGATAAGATAAGATAAGATAAGATAAGATAAGATAAGATAAGATAAGATAAGATAAGATAAGATAAGATAAGATAAGATAAGATAAGATAAGATAAGATAAGATAAGATAAGATAAGATAAGATAAGATAAGATAAGATAAGATAAGATAAGATAAGATAAGATAAGATAAGATAAGATAAGATAAGATAAGATGATATAAGATAAGATAAGATATTTGCTACATTATTTAGCCTATTTTCTGATACATCTCTGTGGTATGAAAAGTGAGTAAAATCACCTTACAATTTTAATTCACGAAGGAATATGTATTCTTTTGTGTAAGTGTATATAACACTGAAGACGTAAAAATTAGTTTAAAAATCATCTTTCAATTCACCAATGGATATGTATTCTTTTTTGTAAGTAGAATAAAATATTGAAGACGTAAAAAGCAGTGTAGCAATTTGGTTATACTCATACAACTATGTCATCTCTAAAACTTCTTTCAAATAATTGAGGTTTTTCGTATTTGGCCAGTTGTGGATATTAATATAATTTTTTTAATAACCTACAATAAATAACAAAAAAAAAGTTTTAACCAGGTATGCCTTGACATAATCTTGTGCGAGTCGTTGCGACATAGGTACTCATAATATGAAGCAATTTAACTTGAAACCAGTGTAATATGAGTGTTCAGGAATATAAAGTGCTTACAGCATAATTAAATCACTTGCGGGCGCCTGACGCTGCGCTCGTGTGGATATTACTTATCATTTTTGGCGTACCTACTGTGACAATGATGACCGATTGTGAATAACATTATTTGAACGTACAATCGAATTAGTCGACAAATGCATTTATTTATCCATGGATATAAACGATTTATCGATATATGCAGAAACATTTTGGCAATGTTTGCACAATCAGTGCCATATTGTCAGTCTGTTGTCATAGATTTTTTTACGGTTCAAATAAAGCAAAATAAACGCATAAAAAACTAATCAGAAATTTCTTTGTGCACCAGTTAGCTAATATTCCATTCCATCAGTTCTTTTTAAACCCCACTGCAAGGGCTTAGGCCTCCCCTCAAGGAGCTTCAGTCCACCACGGTGCTCCAATGCGGGTTGGCGGATTGTAACGATCGCCATCTGTTGAAAGCAACCGGTACAGACTGCTTAACGGACTCTTCGAGGCGTTATATCTTCGAGCGCTAGCTGACATTATAATGACTTTAAAAAGAAATCACTCAGAGATGCGTCCAAACCACACACAATCGTTTCATAAACAGAACCCCGCCACATTTCCCGGAACGAGATTTAATAAATCATTACATTTGAACAAAGAAAAAGTATTATTATTTTAATCAATATAAAAATATCCATTTCAATTCTTACGAAATGCTTTACTGTTTGCGCCCGGGTTTTCGGCTTTTAATGTATTGTAACATACTATACGTTTCATGATATAAACGTAATTGTATTGCAGTTAAGATATTTACTTTAACATCATCGATCTAAATTTCATTATTGTACAGTCATGATGATAAATGAACATAACCATGAGGTAGGTATAATACACAGTATGCGTTTAACATCTCCCATTCAACCTGTTTACACAGCGTGCTTCATTAATCACACCCAAAATATACATTAGAATTAGAAATTAATCTTACTTGTAGTAACAGTTGCGTTGAATGGATTTTTAATAAATAACTGCTATTCATAATGCGCTATATGAAAAAGTAACGTTCGACAAGCGTCCCTGTTAGTTTTTTATTGTTTTAAAATATTTCGAATATAAAAACGTTGCATGGGATGTACATTACCACATAAATATAAACTGTGAAATTTAATTACAGTGATAAATGGCTAGAGACAGCCATTCGAATCCTGTGTTTCTAATTTGTACAACAAACCAGTTGCTTTTTATTTGATGTCTGTTTTAAGCACAAAAGTACGAATTGACTGGAAGCCCTCTTCTGCGTTTATCGTCTAACCACTTATACTCTAGCTAACTTGCAAGAGTTTCAGTTCGCGAGGTCCCCCGCGCCGGTCGTCACCCCCGCGGTTGCGTTTGACATTTTCGATACCGTGATGTGAGATTTCTGACTCTATTAAAATCGAACGCTGCTATCAAATTTATTTACTTTATGGTTTTAAGGCTTACTATAATATGCACTAATATCGTAGCTACAGTAGAGTAGGTAGTTATCTAAAAAATATTTTATAGAAGCACACTGATGTAGAAAAACAGGATAAATAATGAATTCAATCCGATTTAAATTTTAATATTAAATGTGTTTGTAACCTTAGTGAATTGGGGAATTCCCCGCGAGCTGCAAAACTAAAATCAACAAAATATTAATATTGACAAAATGTACAGAACAGAAATAAATACGTTTTGTAGTTAATAGCATTAAGCAACAGCTCGTTCGGAATCAACGTAGAATTTATACGTTGAATTTAACACGATCGCATACCAATTAATTCCATTTGTAAGTGGCGCCTTCCATTAGCAGTTGAATATAACAGTTTCGGTTGATTTTGCGTACGCTTGTTTTATATTTGATGTTGTGTGAAGTTTTCAAATCTGCTAACTTGACAACTAGTCAAACGCTTTATCATAATAATTTCTACATGTAGATTGGTAACCTTTTAATTTTTAGCTTTAATTTGTTTTTATTTCTTGTTATAGCGCTCATAGAATTACACCCTCCACGAAAATTTCAAATGTATGGAATGACCTCACAATTCAGTCACAAAACGCTGAAAACACGTTTGTTTCATGGGAACCTCCTTTGCCTTTTAACTTTTTTTTTTATTATTTGTTGTTAGTTTGTGACCAAAACTAAACGTATTTATCATATAAATTCCGTTGATTCTTCAGGTTGATTCTATTTCGAAAACTGTTTTTGTTCATATGCCGCCGCCGCTTCACGAAATGCTTCCATTGACAAACAAATAGGACCGCACTATTTTTTTTCCACTGATTTTTTCTCCCGCCGATTTTTACCGACCCGAATAATCTAGGTACCTATACATTTTTAATGATGAAAGAAGAAGCAGGTGAATGCGTCTTTCATTAAAATCTTCCGTTTGCGATTCCGTTTCGGGCCTTTCTATCTTCGCCAAAAAAATAGTTGAATGGCCTTGCAATATAAGCTAAGTAGGTGTAAAATAAATAAAAAATTATATTACCTAATTCCAGATTTTTGTTGCACAAATATAATAAATTAGTAAATATAAAATATTTGACATAAAAAAATCATAATAAAAATTGTAAAACTATGTGATTATAATAATACGTAGTCTTTTTCTGTTGTCTGTGCGTTTGTTTGTCTGTCTGTTTCCGTCTGTCGGTCCACGCCTTTTTTTCGAGAACACAGTACGAATACGAAAGGGGTCAGCAGGGAAATATTTGTTGTATAATATTGTAGAATAAGTTGATACGTATAAGCAGCCCAGAAAACAGACCACGCAATAACAAGTCAATAAACTCGTTTTCGGTTAGTGTCTGTTCGAGTGGCGAAGGAACGAGTATAATGCCTTTTTTTTGTAATATAATGTTATTTATATGTACGTCTGTTTTCTGTTATATCCAAAAAATAATCTAGCTAATTCTATAATGTAATTAGGTCATAATGCGGGATGTACGAGGTATTTTAAATTTAATTTAATTATTTCATTAATTTAATTATAAATTTTCTTAACCATAACTAGACATTTATTATTTTTAATTCTCAATTTGTTGAAATTGGCAAAGTTTTTGTCTTTTCTTAACCACGTTAACTAAGCAAAATTAAAGTTTACAGTGTAATATTAAGGGATGTCTGCAGTTCTGGTAAGGGTTTTAGTCAACAACCGCAAAAGGGAAAAGACGTCTTCCCGCGTACGGGTACTTCCCGTGGGACACAAGTATATTAAGGAAAGTTAAGATAAATTGGAAAACAGAACGTGTTTTAAAGGACTTAGGAATATTTACTTATTAATGACATCGAGTGAAATTAATATTGTACATTACACATTAATTAATATAATTACATTAATAATTAATAATATTACACAAACGGTCTATTTTCTGAAACTCTGCTTAAAAGCAGCGTGTTTATGTATAGGCACCGTTTAATGTTGATTTAATCTATTCCATCTATATAAAATTAAACATTTCTTCAATTGGTTCTGGACTTAAGTATGTAACAAGACCCATGATTGATCCATGAGGGTATCTATCACTCAGTATCGAGAGTGATCTTATCTTTTCTTCTCTTATCTTATCTAAGTAATCTTTTAAAAAGAAAAATTTATATACCTACATGAATATTTATAAAATAGTTTAAAAAAACGAAAGATTTGGCATGTTGACAAAGCACGTGGCGTCTAATAAAGGCCCTTTATTGGTATGCCGTCGAATGTTGCTACATCTTCTAAAAAATACACAGTTTAAGGCATTTTTTTCCTAAAAGTAAATTGAATAATATTTTTTATAGCTTTTATCATGACTTATTTTTTTATTATTTTTCTGGTACATTATCTTAATGCCTTTATCCCACTAAAGGATCAGTCAGGGGTATTTATACACGTTATATAGAGTCCTCCGACAATATCTTACATATACAGACACGTACCTGTTTCAAAATAGTTTAACATAGACGTTTTGATAATCGAACACTTTCAACAATACACTGCAGTTTAATTGAACAATAATTGCTACATCGCAGACGGCTATGTAGTTAAGTGCATCAACATCGATTTCTTGTACCTGGACGGAGAATACTGCGGAAGATATATCTATATTTTCTGTGAAGGATATTGCCAATAAAGTAAGAATGCTATAGGCTACGTTTATTGTAGAATAAGCTTGCGCGAGGCACACTGGCCGTGTGCAATTTATTATGAGTGACCGACTGGCCGTGTGGTTAGTGACCCCAGCTGCAGACCCACTGATATTGGGTTCGATTTCTGCCCGGGACAAATATTTGAGTGTATGAACATATCTATTTGTTCCGTGTCTGGGTTTGAAATACCTATAAGTATATGCATGTATTATTCAAAAAATCACAAGTCTTATAAGTACATATATATATATACTTATAAGACTTGTGATTTTTCCCAAATATTTGTATTTATAGAATGATTTGCTTGGGATAAAAAAAGAAGTCGAATTGTGTAAAAGAAAAATTCACGATTTTGACGACTTATCTCGTACAGATCGTATATTCCCCAAAAGACTGAACAATATAATTAATTTTTTTTTTATAAAAATTGAGTTACAATGTATAAACACAGTTTTTTCAACTCTTTTATTGTTTAATGTATCACTTAGAAAATATTATGATGGTTCATTTATCAGTAGAGCAATAAATAACCAAGCACAATATAATGACAAGAATACAGCATAATTTGTGATTCCTGTTCAGTTCTTGTAGCGTAATTATGCTGACGCATTATTTTTTGTTCCCGTATTCCTCGTATTTTATGATGTCACAATCATCCATTGCTCTGATGAGGTGACAAATACGAAAAGTTAACTAAATTATTTCAAAGTGAAATAATTTAGTTAAAAGTCGCGGTAAAAAGGTAAAATGGGGAAAAAATAACTAATCAGTGAGCGTCAACGTAGATAAAAAAATAAATAATAAAGTCCTTTGTTTGGGCGCATATTAAAATATATATATACTTTCAGGTTTTCTTTTTCTTTTTTCGATTTACATCCTTATGAAACGAATAATATAATTATAAATTACCAAAATAACTGGAATCTAAAAAGTGTGTAATCGATTTAATATAATAAATGTAAGATTTAATAAATAATATGATAAAATAAAATGAGATTTAATATATAATTAAGAAAAAACGTGATTATGAAAATTTGAAGGACTTACCAACCGCTGCTGTCAAATTTATTTACTCTATGGCTTTATGAAACATATGTTTAATTTTTTTGACATGAAATAGGTAACTTTAAATTTTTATACCAATTAATTATATTCTGGTTTGATATGGGTAAACACAACTGAACTTGGAAAATTTATAAAATAGAAATTAACATCAAACATATTGCTATTTTTCTTTTTTATAAAATATCGACAAACTGAACTGAATAGATAATTTTGCTTATAAGCCCAATATCCATGTGGACGTGACAACCCTATTAAACCTTAAAATGTAACATTTCAGAATTTTACGGTGGCATATTTCAGATTCTTCGCTTTGCCACATTTTACCTTATGACATTCACTTCACAACATAAACTCAAATTATGTGTACGGGAGCTTTTTGCGGAGATATTCACAATGGAGACGTATTCGCTTCGGTAAACATACTTATGTTGTACTGCGTTGTGTTGTTATAAGTATGTAATGACTAACGAGTATCTGACTAAACGGGTATAGATCAAATCTATATATATATTATATATAGATATATATATATATAGATCAAAAATATAGATCAAAAGATAGATTTACTAACGAAAACTATTTTGTGGCAGGACTTTGTGGATGTATTTTACTAAAGTAACTATAGATAGAAGGCCAACTTAAATGTCCGAAACGATTGTAAAATACGAAATTTTGTTAAGTATACGTTTTACCTAATGTATATGTAGTATGAAATGAATCATACTGTTTCCAAAGACACCTTTTACCATAATTTTCGATGATTGCGATCTAATGATAAAGTGGTGGAATTTAATTTAATTCTGGCAATGAGAAGATATGAGAATGATGTTTATGAAAAATTTAATGTCTCAGGAGAATAAAGACACTTAGTTCCAATACATTTTGGGTACAAATTGGTTCTTTGTCACAAAATTCGATATAGCAAGAAAGACATTAAAAATTTCCGTCAGCCATTTTGTTTCGTTTTAATCAACATTCAGGGAATGATCTCATTTTCATTGACTTCAAGTGCTTTACTATTTAGTTTTAGCTGATTAGAAAAAAAAAGATTATATTATTTAATTTATGTTTATCGTAAAATTAATTAACATATAGAATTAAGAATCTATTTTGACAAATATACCTATCCTCATTGTCTTAAATCTGATTTGATATTGTAGGTAAACAACAAGCCATTTATATATATACTTTTATTTTATATTTAACGTATCAAATTGCACTTCCTGACATAACAGTTTTATTACAAAATATTAGTTATTATATTTGTATAAGAATTATTTTATCTATA
Organism: Luffia ferchaultella; assembly: GCA_949709985.1. Taxonomy (NCBI): domain Eukaryota; kingdom Metazoa; phylum Arthropoda; class Insecta; order Lepidoptera; family Psychidae; genus Luffia; species Luffia ferchaultella. The sequence goes on along the minus strand of OX453243.1, from coordinate 20,653,901 downwards.
AAAAGCAACATCTAATGTAATTAGCTGAATGAGCAACTCAACGACAAATGCTACTGTTGTCTAGCCATCAACCTAAAATAGAAAATAAAAAATTTGTTCTTCTATCATCAAAATATGTTTCGCGTAACGTAGACCGAAAGGAACGTCGCAAAATTATTATCTCGGCGGTGAGAATCCTCCATAAAACTAATGGAGTTTATACAGATCTGTTTTAAGCAAATAATAAGGTTTTGTTGTGACAATTGACAACAAGCTTCGTTTATTACGTTGCCTATTATAAAAAAAATTTAAAAAAAATATCACACGAAAAAGGATTACAGTTATACCGAAAATGTACGGAAAATGGGTACGTTTTAAGCGCCACAATAAAAACCTTATCAAATATAGCCAACGTAGGTCCTAGGCTAATAACATAATTGTGTAGACCAATAATATGTAATCGAGAACTAATAATTCTTTCTCTTTTAAATAAAATTCTAATCGTGTAACATCAAAAAATATTACAAAAATAAAAACAAGCGTCGTCGTGACAAATAGTCAATCAAATACTCTAAAAAATTGCCTCATGCATGGAACTTTTAAAAAAATTTCATCGTTGAAGCAGATGGGTGAAGGTCGTTGTTAATTCGGATTTTAGGCTATATGACTAGTTTTCGGTTATGTGTCTAAAATAATTGATACAAACAGAAAAGGATCTTTCGAACCGGCGCTACCATCTTTAAAGGCACTCCTATATGAAAAAGATAATATTCATTATTTTACATCAGTTTGGATAAAAATTTTCATGCATTACAATGCATTGCATTTATGTCATTGTGGCGATTAGAGAAGACCCAGAAATATGAGAAAATATGAGATGAAACTCATTAAACGGTATAAAGAAATTTAATGGGGTGTATTATAAAAATATACATTGTCAAAGGACAATTATTGTTCATTTATATATATTAAAATATGAAAAATACGATTACAGGTACCTACCAGCCGGAAAAATAAATTTCGTACTTTACATTTAGGTAATAAACTTTGCGTACGTTTTATTACAACATGCGTGTACATTCGATCGTGCGTGCAAGATCTATTCGTTTATGTCGAATTCAACTTTCTGGATTCTAGATGTTTGCACAAAAAAAAAATTGAGATAATAATAGGACTCGAGAATTACCAACAATGTGTTATTATAAAGAAGAAAGACTTTATTATTTGTTTGTTTATTACGGATAAACTCAAAAACTACTTAACTGACTTTAAAAAAAATCTTTCACCTGTAGATAGCTACATTATCAGTAAGTAACATGGGCCATATTTTGCTATTAAACTAGATTTCCGCCTGCGGCTCCGCTTACTTGGACTACACACTTCCCGCTATTTTTTTATAAGTAGATATTGTTCATAATCTGAAGAGTGACATAGGTTGCTTTTCATCCCGGAAAAGGGGACCCTGGTAAAACTGTATGATCAAAGCCGCGAACGGAAAGCTAGTTCTCTATGAATTGGAAATAAAATAAAAAAACTTTGCAATGGATTTGTGAGATTATAGGTAATTAGAAAGAAGGAAGAAGTGTGATGAAATTTTCATTAAATCTTTCCATACAGGTGACCGCAATGGCTTGATTCCACAAAACCTACCTAAAATGCAATAAAATAAAGAACAACAGATCAAAATGTATACCTTTGTTAATCTGTTTTCAGTTTACAAATAAACAATGGGTAAGCATCAACAAACTTCAACGATTGTTTCCATTTATTTGTGGAGCTGCTAATTGCTGGTATTATTTCGCAAGCATCTTTAGATAAACAATTCGTTAAATTGTCTGGTTAAAATGTCATTGTTCATCGAATCATTAAAGAGAGATAATTACAATGTTCATTTCACTTTAACTAAGAACGATCTATCAACGTTAAAAGAACGACCCACGGCTTGTTTCTATTTAGGTATAAAAAATGTATCTGCGGATGACAGCCCTTGTTGTGAGGCACTTGTAAATAATAATAATATCTGGTACATCACACACAGCGCCATCTAGTCCAAAGTAAGCAAGTATTATGCTTGTATTATGGGGTACTAGACAACTGATATATATACTTAAAAAATCGTTTTTTTTTTTTTTATAATATAGACATATATAAATACTTTTACACCCAGACACGGAACAAATAGATATGTTCATGCACAGAAATATTTGACCCGGGCGGGAATCGAACCCGCGACCCTCGTCTCCGCAGTTAGGGCCTCTAACCACTCGGCTAACCGGTCAGTCATAAATGATCAGTCAGTCATCAGTAAATATACTCACTTCATCAGTTTTCCTAGCTAAGTAGGATATTTTTTTAAATTTAACACGTAATTTAAAACTATCAAAATACGGTAAGTTTTGCTATCATTTCATTTTCACTCTTAGATATCATTTCGAAATCACTTGGTTCAATTTAGTTTTCCTTTCGAATGCACAGTTCAAAAAAGTTCAACCTCCGTACAAATCATTATAAAAAAATTCTTTCTTTTTGAAGTTCAGGAACGCGAATAATTTAGAATTGAAATTCACTCCGACATTATTTTTTGTCAGAGTGGCAAAATTGATAGCCCTGTCGTTCCTCCATGGGTCTTTCCAATAATTTACCCCAATCATTTTCCCAGGGCAGCCGAAATATCGTATCGATCCCACCGCTTGGTAGTACACTACACAAATAATCAGAAAACGCATGAACGAAATGCGGTATCCGACAATAGATACCTTTATCTTTTGCGTGCCATTTGCGACGCAATGTATGACTAGACAGTCAAACATTTTGGAACCACAATAAATCATAGTTAGCTATGATTTTGTGTCTCGCGAAAATCAAGCGCTTTCTTTTTGTTTGTGTTTCAGCATATTATGCTCAGGTGGAAACCTCATTGGCCACACTAATTTCCGTGCGCTCAAAATTTATAACCACAACAGTGTTTTTATCGTCTAATCAATTTTTTCCTGACAATTATAAATTAAAACCTAAACTTATATATTAAAATGGATTCAAATTTAACTTCAGCACAGCTATCCTTATAGTTTCCAATACAAATTTGTCATAAAAGCGTGTAACGCATCCACAGTCTTTAATGTAAGTGCAGGAAAATTGCGGCAAGTGACTTCGATGAAATATTTTTGAAACCACAATGACGAACTAAATAGAACAGTTTTATATACACTAATTTTCCTTAGGAAATATATGAAACTACTATTATGAACACTTGACATCCTCTATCGACCCTTCCTCATTTTACTTTAGAAAATTCGATGAAAACAACTGACGACTAATTTAATTTGATGACAGTTCACTGGATAGTACTAGAATAAACTAAACTACGTATATAAAAAGCGGCGCACTCGACGACGCGGGTCAGTCAATGAAATGACTGTTAGTGGTAACGAAGGTCTAGTGCTAAAAAAAAATTGTCACAGTTTATGGAAGTCAATATTGTTTTTTGTCTCTGTAAAATATTAGCAAATTAAACTTTAACAAGACTTGCTTCGTTTTATTCGAATAAATACAGAACCTGCGGAGGTAACGAAATAATGTTACTATATCGTAAGAAATAAGCACGCTTCACACTTTTAACATTATAAATGCTTATAATGGGCAAAGAATAGCATACGTGCATCATGACATATGGCGGAACGTAACGTGAAACGTATAACGTCAATAGCAATTTGAAAACATTTCACTTGTTATCGCGCACTGTATGTGTATTCAGTAAATATTTTGTCCAAGACCACTACAAATACCCGTAATTCTCACATTTTCGCCTAACATCCGCTCAGGCAACAGCTGAAAGCAATCCTTCCTAATGCACCAGCCTCGAGCGAAATAATCTCCTAGATTTTGTGATTTCGCTTTACGGTGCTGAGTTTTAATACTTTGTGTTTCAACATTTTCCAGCACATATTTTTATATATATGAAATAATTAAAATGTTTAACTCGAATAAATCCATGAAAGCCAAAAAATGTTTTCTAAATAAAATATTCTATTTAAACGACGACAAAATAATCTAGATAGAGTTTTTTTTTATTATTTTATCAGTTTGATTACTAGGTACTGGGACTATTGGGAAGTTTACAGTGCAGAAAACTGACCATGCAACAAGAGTCGACTGACAAGTTTCCAGTTAGTATCGCTAGGATCGCCGACTAAACGTGATTTCAGTTAGATAATGTTTGAAAGAAATGACATGTGATGTGACAGTGTAATTCATTCATTAGTATTTCAGCTGCAGTACGTTCAATATTAGACTTAGGCCTCTCTATTGATCTCCAAAGCATTCGGTCATGTAACCAACGATAGGCCGCAACATTTTCGGGTTACCAGGCCACCTAGCAAGGTTCATGATCACAACTCCAGAACTTTTCTCCATCAGTTCTGTGAGCGGTGTAGCCTGCCCATTGCTACTCAACTTATTAATTCTGTGCGGTACGTAATTTGATTTTATGAGATCAGACGAGATTAACAACGTGGTGAATACACTTTGCTATAAATTGTAGAAAAGCTAAATAAACAAAGAATTAATTTGCTGGGACCTTAAGGGACCTTATTTGACGACATTGCCACATTATTAGTAAGCTGAAGTGGTGGAGGGTCGGCGAAGAGTACACGTCACAGAAATGACAATCGAAAGGTAACAATGCAGCCTGAAGAGCTGATGAAAGTGCGAAAGCCACACGTGCATGTAGTCGAAGATTCTGAGAGTGACTTTAAATATTTTTTTGGAGACAAGGTAATGTAGGAGTGGGTACCGCTATTAGGTAGCTAGGAAAACATTCTGAAATAATTTTATACACGGTACCGGATTTTTCACTTTGGAGGGATGTGGAATATGAGCGGAGTTAATGCCGTATCCCGCTTTGCATAGTCATCATCATCATCAGCCCATTTTTACCCCACTGCAGGGGCTTAGGCCTCCCCCAGGGTGAGGAGGGGGGCTTGGAGCTTAAGTCCACCACGCTGCTCCACTGCGGGTTGGGAACTGTAACGACCGCCATCTATTGACAGCGTCCGGGACCGACTGCTTAACGTGCCCTCCGAAGCACGGTGTCAGTGATATTGTGTACTTAAGTCAGAAAAACTCATTGGTACACGCCCGGATTCGAACCATGCCCCTATGGGGCCTTATAAATTTGAGACAGGTTCGTTGCGCTCTGGGCTATCACGACACCCGTCTTCCCGCTTTGCATAGTGCTCGAGTACAATATTTCGAATTCTGGAAGACTCATAAACACGACACGGTCATTTACTGGCATTACGAAATATTAGTATATATGAATAGTAGACCGTCAGCCGAGGTCGTATTTCACTTATGTATCATGCCTTTTGATATACCTATTATAATACGGTGGATTTGAAAAACCTTCCTATTACCAAATGGCGGATTTAAGAAGATTTAAGTTATGCCCATCTCAAAAATGCCGTCGGAAGTAAAAAATGAATCACACCTGGTTTTCACTTTTGGTTTTCGGTGGCCGCTATGAGACCAGTAAACATACTATATAAGTATAAAACGATTTGGAGGGAGTTATGGTCAGAACGACACGAATATCCATATTTTTGAGAAGAAATGGATCGATTTGTGATCGATTACCATTTTCGATTCGTGTAGTAGGAATCAGGTAGCTTAGAAGTAGTCATTTTACAATACTAACTTTTATTTTTTTTACTGTTGACGGCCTTTGTAATATAGCGTTACTTCCTACATCTTCCTAGGATAGAATTTTTTTAATCTGTAGTATTATGTCATTTTGCGAGATATAATAAATTAGAAAAGCGGCCTCGGCCGACGGTCTGTTACAAAAATACATTTGGTTAATGCAGTCTTTAGTTCATTCTATGTTTCTAATGAGTGCCGTAATCCTAGTCGGGCTATTAGCAGTTTCCAAGGTGGTCCAAAAGATAAAGACCATTTGCGTAGTCTAGAGGAGGCCTATGTCAGAAGACAGCCTGACCAACAACAATGCAACAGTAAAGTTGCTGTGTCAACTAGAAGACATGTAACTTAAATTAAGTTAACTGTTATATAATTTAAGAGACAAGTAGGTTTATGGTCAATTAATAAAGGCTCTTTTTATTTTGTTTATTTGTTTTTACCTACTAAAGAAACATTTTCAATTAAAATTGTTTTTAATAAAAATTTTTGGCGAATTTGTTAGATCTGCTTAATTTTCAGTTACTAACAAACTTAATTTTATTGTCATGAACGTAAACTTTAATTTAAAGCCGTATGTATAGTTTACGTTTAAATTCATGCTACAGGACCTTAAATTGTTGAGTGTCCGATGCGCCCTTGCCCAGATTAAAAAATCAGGATAAAACAGGATAAATCTTAGCACAAGCACTTTTTCCTTCTCAATAAAGAAACTTTTGCTATAGCTATCTCTGAATGATTTACGATAATTTAATACAATTCGATCTCAAACATAATTTATTTAGTACGAAAGTTTTCAACATTCTTTAGTTATTTAGTTGAAGCTGCTGAACGATTATTGTAGTTCTGGAGTATTTCCGTTCGGTGTTTTGTCACACAATATAGGGTTGTGATAGACGATCGCTTCCTTTCATGGCTGCGGAGACCTTCTTGTTCGTGTTTCTATTTTTTATTTTTTTATTTTTTTCTATTTTTGTTTTTTACTTTGTTTTATTTTTCTATTTGACATGTACTTTACATTCCGTAGCCGTGAATAAAAGGTTGACTCAGGTTCAAAACAAGCTGACCATCCATTTTTTTTTAGTACGTATGTAATAAAACAAAACTGAATTATTTTGATAATATTGAGGTTTCAAACTTTTGGTTTATAGGCCTAATTTTAACATAAGTTTATACATCAATAAATTATGTATAATTTAATAAGTAATGTATGTAGAAACTATCCACCGACCCGCACTGGAGCAACTTTGTGGTTGTGGATTAAGCTCAAAGCATTTGCATTCCGAAGTAAGATCTAAGCCCTGCAGTGGGGCATTAATGTGCTGTTGGTATGGTATATAGAAATCGTGAAGTTAATTTATTAGATACATAGTTTAGTTAACAATATTTTCAAATAATTCTAATTTGTTTAAATACATAAATTACATTCTTCGTGGGCTCACTAGGATCAAAAGTCTTTAGATAGCTTTTCGCATACTCGTTTTCGTTATAAAACGGTTTTGAGTCACACAGTAATATTTTTTAGCAATATTTTACCGTTAACCGAAAATACATGGACTCTTTTAAACGCAGTGTATCTTTCCCCGGATTCACAAATGAAATAGCAAGATCTTAGCCTGCCCTCGCGTAGTCCCAGTTTGAACGGACGGAGTACACGAGTTTGAACCGCACTGCACCAAGTTATGATCGATAGTGTTTCTGAAACCCTCTGAGCAACAGACGGATGCTGAACCATCAGCATATTTCATGTCATTTAATTTTTCAGTAGCATTTATATATTAGATTATTTATGGCAAAGATTATTTATATAACAAAATGTGAGAAGCCACTCAACTGACGATCGGAATATTTCTGTTGTAACAAAATTATCGTTTACGTAATTGCGTTTGACTCAGGTCGTGGGGTCAGCCGCGTAATCAACAGAATCTAATTTAACAAACATCTATTAGCCAAGTACGACGTAACGATGAATCACACTCGATGAAATAAATTCAAATTTAAAACACAACCACATAACAAGAACTTTTTTTTTAATTATCTAGTTTTATGTGACTGACCTATTTCTACTAGATCCCTGCCTGCGAAGCTGGAGGTCCCGGGTTCGAATCCCAGGTCGGGTCAGTATTTATATGATGAATATTAATACTGGCACCGGGTCTTGGTTGTTATATGTATGTGGTGTCTTCGCTTGGTACCCAAAATACAAGCTAATGCTTAGTTTGGGACCTAGACGTTGTTGTGATTGTGTGTATTATTATTATTATTATTTAAAAAAATTTAAATTAGTATTTAAATTACTATGTACCTTCAAATACGAAATAATTATAGTTATTAAATACTATAATAGATAAAAATAAATTTATTTCTATATAAAAAAATTGGGCTATTTTACGTAAAGCTTAACTTGAATAATTAGGGTTAATATATGTATTTATTATGTAATACCTAAACTGAACAAAGTAGTTTGCCTGTGTCTTAGGTTTAGGCTGCTTGTATTGTCTTCGTTATCGATTAAACGACATCCATTAATTACTTGAGAGAATTTATAAATGTTTTGACTCACCCTTGTTTGAGTTATGAACGGAAGCGTCCTCCCACGCTCCCTCTCACTTGAGGCTTCTAAAACACGAGGCTTAACATTGAAGAAAAACCGGCCAAGTACTAATCGGACTTGCACACGAAGGGTTCAGTACCACAATACAATATAAAAAAACGAGCGCGACGTTAATCGCACTTAACCATTAATGATTATTATTGTGTAATTTACGAATTATTGTCTAAATATTCATTTTATTTATAGTACCTAGTAATACAATGTAGTTTTTATCATAAAATGTTTTTTTTAAATTATCTTTTACAATAACATCACAAAGATACAATGCGTCTAGTTTCCACTTATTGGCTAAACGCCTATCATTGTCTATGGAATTTTTACAAAATCTTTACTTATAAAAGTACATTTTATAAGTTAATCTAATACTCGTTAAATAATACAGTCTAGTTAGCTGTGATAGTTTTCCTTTTAACTACGTTATATATACTCCTGTCATTAATTTATTCCATATATCCAAAAACAACGGTTTAGCTGTTAGGGGGGGGGGGATACATGACTAACAAAAATTAGAATTTTAGGAGTGCATATCTCAACAACTGTTGACTTAAATAAAAAAAATGTTTGAAACCTTGATATCATTTTTTAAGATCTATCGTTTGGTACTTCTCGCGTTAATATACGATGAATTTTTTTTCGTACTTCAGTTACATGTATGGCGCCCTATCCTAAAAAAAAAATTCTTAATTTCACTAAGTCGTTTTGTAGCGGTTCATAGATTACACCTACTTTCCGAATTTCATCTATATATTGATAATAGTTTCCGAGAAAAACCACAGACAGACAGACAGACGGACCGACATGGCGAAACCACAAGGGTTCCTTTTTTGCCATTTGGTTACGGAACCCTAAAAAAGATGAGGGAAAATAAATATTTTGTGTGATTTAGTATACCCAATAGAAAAAATTGACTTATTATGGCGGAACCACCCATTTGTACTCACATAGCTGATGGATATCGACATTTCCCACCACTAGTTGTATTCAGCAACTAGGTATGAACAAATGAATTAATAGAACATGTGACTTGTAAAGTGAATCCCCCATTAGATGTTTTCTATTGGGCTTAGTTTTTGTTCTTTAACTCTCTTATGGCATAAATTTTAATAGATAAAAACAGGAGCGAATAAAATATGCCACTTAAAATGGTAGTTGTTGGCCAAATATAGAGGCGTGAGGACGAGTTTTATTAATCATACACGAAACGTCGTGTAAATTCAACTGCTTGAGAACTATAAATTATTTTTCAGCAGTCACTTGTTTTATAGCACTAACTAAGGTGAACTGTTAATGTTGGCTTTTTCCGCAATAGTCGAATACCGCACGGAAGACCAACGCCAAACGTTTTATTATAGCTATTTTAATTAGTATATTTTTCATGACAAAATATTATTAAAACTACTAAAATGTTTTCATAAATCTCTTCTAATGACAACTTGATTTCCTATAAATACTAATTGCATTTTGCTTTTAGTATACATACCTACCTATGTATATAAATGTGCCAGAAGTGCAATTCGGTTACAATTTCTTTACCCGTAACTTGGTTCGCATGAAATGGAATAGGTAGAAAATCCGTTTGACGGGTATTACGTGGAGAGTTAACGCCCCAATAAACATGGCAGACAAATTTTAAAAACGTTTCTGTTTTATGTAACAGCTGAACGGTGTCTCTGGTATTAAAGAAAAAAATCAAATATACGTGGGCTATACTGACATTTTTGACCGTGATAGCCCAGAGCGCAACGAACCTGTCTCAAATTTATAAGGCCATGGTTCGAATCCGGGCGTGTACCAATGAGTTTTTCTGACTTAAGTACACAATATCACTGACACCGTGCTTCGGAGGGCACGTTAAGCAGTCGGTCCCGGACGCTGTCAATAGATGGCGGTCGTTACAGTTCCCAACCCGCAGTGGAGCAGCGTGGTGGACTTAAGCTCCAAGCCCCCCTCCTCACCCTGGGGGAGGCCTAAGCCCCTGCAGTGGGGTAAAAATGGGCTGATGATGATGATACTGACATTTTTAGGATTTCTATAAATAAGACGATATTTTACTTATGATACATTTATTGATTTTCAAAGTATATACTGCCATAATTGACACATTTTTGTATTCGGTCAATAGCCTCATGGAATGAACTCGCCGCTGATTCAGGGCTAGTACAACGTATGCCTATAAGTTTATCTTTAATTTTCGGGAACAAAAAGGAGTCGCAAAGTGCATGGTCTGAACTGTATGGCGAATGCGTCATCCGTTTCACTTTTGAACCCTTCAAATACACTTCTGTTTCCTTAGCGGTATGTGAGGACACATTATCGTGACGAAGGAAGACTTTGCTTCGAGGATACTTTTCACGATCTTTTTTTAAGACTCTGGGGGAGCAAGTGTTGACATACCAATCTACAGTTACTGTTCTTTGATCTTCAAGTGACACTATTGTTTAAAGTCCTGCCGTTCTGATTTTTCAACGGTTGGACTTTTCTTAACTTTCGTTGGCAAATCTTCAAAAGGAAAGACCCATTCTGCCGATTGACTTTTTCTTTCCGGTTCAAAACAGTACACCCAGGTTTCGTCACTTGTCACAATATTATAGACTGCCAATGATTGCCCTCCATTAAATTTTGCTATATCATTTTGCGACACCATTCTAGACGCAGTCGTTTCTGGTCATCCGTCAAATCATACGGTTTCCATCGAGTGTAAAGCTTCCGTACCTTCAGATGCACATGTAAAATCTTTTACACTTGACTCATTCGAATGCCTAATACAGTACGAATTTGCTGACACGTAATTTTTTTATTAGTCTCGACTAATTGACGTACGGCATCAATATTAAATTCGGTAACCACAGTCGCTGCTCAACCTTCACGTGCATAGTTATGGAGATAATTAACCACGTCTAAAATCACTGAACCACGTATACACAGAGCTACGAGATGGAGCTTTATTATCAAATGCTGATTGAAGTCTCTGGCAACTCTCTGACTGACTTAAGCCGCAGTAAAAATCATGAAAATTTGTACTGTGAAAACTTTCTCTAGTTAAGTTAATTGTTATTCCGACACACAATTTGCAAACCGACGCCACAATCAAGAAACAAATAACTATCTCGCAATTTAAAAAGTAACGTGTTCCCAGAGAGCTCCATTTTCAAATTTCAAAAATGCCTTTCTATTTTTTCTACTGTAACTGGCCAGTTCCAGATATTTTAAGTATGCCCTACGTATATACTATATACATTATACACCTCAGGGGTGTGTTGATTGCAAAAATTGATTCAGAGGTAGGGCGAAAAAATAAGTTATACGCTACCGTTGCTTTGGAAGGATTCATGCCATATTGGTGCGTACAAAATTGACATCGCAATTTTGAAATGAGTCGCTCAGCGGGAGAGTGGCCCAAGCCACAAAAATAAAAACATCGAGTAAAGTATGTAAATTTAACATTCCAATAATATTTTCAAAACCATAGCGTCCTAACATAATTTTATGTGGTACAAATAGATGGCATTGATCGAATAAAGTTCTTCCGTCATAAATTATATGATTTTTTTTAAACCATACTGACGTAAATCAATAAGAAAAGAAAAAGATACGATTTTCCTGTTAATTATCAGATCTAGAATTAAATATCTTGTATCCAAATGGACGCCCCATTTAGAAAAAGAATATTATGATCTTTTACAACTTTTGTTTTATGTCTCTCCAGTGCAAAATGTATTTTACCAGAATTTAAAAACGAATAATTTAGCACAGGACAATGAAATACACTTCTACGATAAGAACCTAACCCAGGAATATTCAGTTCAATTCAATTCTTTATTGCATTGTCTCACATGTTAATTTTTAGGTGGTCAGACAAAATCATCTTTTACACTATGTGACGCCCCGACGTGACGACGTGAATGACGTGAAGAATTTGATTTGATTTTATTTTTCAGTAATATACTGGCCTAACCGTTAGGCTAATTTTTTATATTAGAGTTTTAAAATTATATTGATTGTATTAATATGCCAATAAAATACGACTTTTTAATAGTTAGTGTTTAATTTTGATCTTGGCCGAACAATTAAAAAGAAAAAAATTGGATAAAATCCTTTATCACTAATTGCTTATTATCTCCTTGTTATATTTAGAAGCTTAAGGTCGCTCTTCCGCTGAGCGACTCAATTCAATATAATAAAATTGTACTGATTTAACGCGGGTTTCACAGTTTAATTTTTAAAATAAAATGGTGAGGCGGAGAAGATTATTAAAAGAAAGAAGAAGACAAGAAAAGGCAGAGAAGGAAGAAAGCATAAATTCAGATTGTTTACTAACACGGGCCTGCAGGGGCCGTTTTAGTTTTATATTTCAATTTTTTTAAAGGTTTAAAAGGAACTGAGTGGTCAAAAGCAAACTAATTATGCTTTCTATCTTAAATTATCTTTCACTCGTATCATAACATTTAAAGTCCTACGTACAAATATTTAAGAAGAAATATTAACATGACATTCTTATGTACGTATAATAAAAGATACAGAAATAGAATAAATGCGTTTATTTATCACATTATATTTATTCAAAATGTGAAACATCAAAAAAACTGAAGTTGAAAAAGTTATGATATTGTTTGAAACTATTACTTTTTCGAAAAAACCTACTTTGAGTACGAGCAATTAGATTGTTTTCAGTTTTATAGAAAAACAAGTCTGCTATAAAAGAAAATTTCTGTAAAGAAAATATTTGTGCATCCACCTCATTTAGGTGTGACTTACGTACGATAAACACTGTCAAAAATCAAACATTACCTAAAAACAAGTAACAAACAACACATCTATATGTAATATGATTTGGTATAATGTTATTTATTTGTATAATACCGCCAACCTAAGAGATATCATTTCGGGATAACACACAAAAAAAAATCATTTGTTTAAAAAATCTTATTTGTTGGTAAAGCGTTAATTTCCTATTACATGTTTGTACGAAAACTTAATATTCTGAAACGCTTTATGATTTTCGATAAATAAAATTGTCTCGTATTTGTACTTACCTGCGGGTGTCGTGTCGCTCCGACGACGTGCAGATCTCATCTGTAGTTGAGCCACCGGTTGCGCGGTTCGCGGACTGACCCGATATGGCGCCGAGCTGCCTGAACACCTCGGCCAGTGTGGCCAAAACTAATGTTGTTATCGATAAAAGTGCCAAAACATTACTTTTAAATTCGTAACTCTATTCTCATTGGACATGTGCGTAAAATCACAACGCCTGGTCGTCGTGTGTACGTTGTATGAACTGACAGAATACGCTGTATCTAATTTTTCATATGGTGCTAACATGTAATAACAACTTCATGAAACAATTTTCTGTTTCCTTTACATATCAGAAATAACAAAACACCACGACGTACAGTTCGATTTTTCATAACTACAAAAATCTAAGCAAAAAGCGTACGACCAAAAATGTCTTGACATGTTACCTTTTTCAGTTTTTTCCGACCATAATGTTATTATCAGGTTTTCACTTTTGCTCGTATGTAGTTATTTTGAGCAAACCAGCGAGAACGATAGCGAAGTAATCATCTATTACTGCTCCGGTTTACACTGCTCGAATTTGAGACGCGGCATCTTCATAATTCTGTTTCTCAGAGATATAATGGTATATGATCCGCCGGTTCGTCACCCAAATAATAAATAGATATTACGATTATCGATATGGATGCTGTGTGGACCACTAGCGCACAATACGCGTGCGCGGCACAATCCCGCCAACACGAACGATTTCCCGCGCCCCCTAGCGCCTTCAGTTTGATTGATTCCAAACTTACGCGCAGGTTGACTCGCCCTCATTACTAACCCGTCGTTTACACACGTTAGATACGGCTTGAACGCTTTTAGTGTCACTTTGACAACTTAGAATCATTGTAAACTTTTTTAAAAGTACCTCTTGTTTGACACAAAAATATTCAAAAAGTATTTCGGTCCTGTTTAAACTTATAAAAGTTATCACAAAACTATGTTTCTACTTTAATCGTAACTTTGTATTTTTTGAGGTGTGAAATGTAAGGAATTAATCGAATAGTTTAGTGCATTCACTACGAAAATAAAAAATATCCTTTCAGATGGCCTGCGGTTCATTTCGACCGCAACCGTTTTCGACTTTTTCACTTTCGTTTCATCAAATGTGGTCTCACAGACTGTCTATTATTTACTTCTTACTATATTCTAGCTTTTACTCAAAGAACTTACTAAGAACTAAGAAGTTACTAAAAGTGAAGATTTGTTATTGGCATAATAAGATGTATTATTTAATGATTTCATTTTGAATTAAAAAATAATGCTGTAAATCTTCCAAATAAAATACAATAAAATAAAAAAAAAATTCTAAAGTTATTTTAACTCTCGTGGAAATAAAATAATTTTTGTTTTTACTATTTGAGAATTTTATGCCCTTTTCCCTGAAATGTCACACATTAATTCTTTGAAGTACAAATTGAAATTCATTGTTGTGCTTGCATAGAAATATTTATATGTATCCATTGAAATGTTTAATTTGTTATATTCTTAATAGAAACATTACGTGGTAAATCTAAGAAATATATTACTTGTAACATTGTCGAGGCGATTAGGGTTATATTTAATGACGTTCAATTTGTCACTCGAAGCCACAGATCTTGAGCTAAAGTTAAACCCCTGGATCTCATTACATCTGTCGAGCGAAAAACGGTCGGCCGAAGAGCGATTTGGATTAATAGCCTTCGTATCTGAAAACAGATGGAAGGAACGTTCGCAATGGAAAATGCGCGGTTCCTTCGCAGCCCTCGGGCGCACTTTCACATTTATTTCAAAACAACAAGCCTATTGTGTCGGCGACAACCGGGCCGAACAAATGGTGTTCATAGTGTATCCCATTCTTTCTTTGTTAGGGCAACGTGCCTTTAGGCTAAACATGATTCACGCAGTCCATATAGCTCGGGCGCTGGACAATTTAAGTGAAGTAAGGTTTCCAACGACCCGTACGACCCAGGGCGTGACATTTTAAATATATATAAAATTTGTTTTCTTATTACCTAATGTAAAAAGGGTGTAAATTTAAAATTGTACAGAGAAAATTTTTCATCAATTTCGAAGAAGCGCCCGCGTGTTTTGTATTTTGTTCAAACTACGAGATTCAGAAAAAACCGACTAAGTGCGAGTCGGACGTGCGCCCTGAGGGTTCAATATAGTTAAAATTTATATTGACGTTTATTTATTTATATTAAGGGGAATCAACAGTTGAGAAATGAAAATAATTAGTATAATAATAATATTATAATAATTTATATTCTTACTCATCGCCAAAATGTCACGTAAACGTATATTTCAATTTAAAGATAGTAAAAACAAAATTTCTATGTGATATAGCTATAAAATAACTATTTTCGTATTTAATCCTTTACATATGCTGTAAGACCTTGATTCTTGCCAAATTTCATGATTTCAGGTCAACGGGAAATACCCTATCTATTTTGATTTACTTGCGAGTGTCAGAGGATGTAGAATAAATGGCTCTATTTTAGCATTGACAATGTCTAGCTTCCTCAATTATTAAGATAGAGAAGTGAAAATACTATCGAAAAATCTTTATTAAAAAGGCTACATTACCATAAATAATATTTTTTAAACTTTTTTTTTAATTAAAAGATACGACAATTTTGACCCTCTCTTTTGGGACTTTTTTCAAAGAATTGTAAACTTCTCAAAAGTGAGAATAGATATCGAAAAATTAAAATATTCGTTGACGTAAAGAACTTAACAATAATTCAATTCAATTTAATAATCAACCTCCACCCACTCCTGATAAGGGTAATTATTATTTATATTCTTTAAATGTCTTAAATCTGCAAATTGATACGTTTCGGATCTTTCCCTTTGTATATGCTAAGGGAACTTGAAATTTTCTTTCAACAGGAAGTATTCTATAGCCTGAGGAAAGTGTTCATCACCAGTCGAGCAATGGATGACGCCCATAATAAAAAACGAAGGGGGAAAAATATATGTCAACGGAGATTATGGGCCTGCAACGTGATTATAATGACGCGTTGTTTTTATTCCTCAGTTCATTAGTATTTATGGTGATCCCGATCATCAATTTCTCTACTAAATGTACCATCATATTTTTGAAGAACACTTTTCTCAGTGTAGGTCTAGTTTTACTAGCGAGTGTCTGAATATGCAGCATAAGTAGTGATCCTATTTTTTGGATTGGTGGACTTAGAAGCTTGTTTTTTTTTTACAGCTTTAGGCAGTGTATATCTAAGTATGATTTCTAAGTCTAAGTAAAATATACCTTACCTTACCTCGGCCAACGAATAAGTATTGCCATACTGCGAGGTAATGCCGCCAGCCTTTTGGGCACTTTGCCGCACGACACTGATTTAGATGATATTTTTTATTTATAGGTATTTTTAGTTTTTAATTAGTGTTTAATTTTTTACTTATTTATATTATGTCGTCATCTAAATGAAATATAGTAAACGAAACAAGATATCAAAAAAATTGTAAAATATTAATTTCAATTTGATACTTCTACGCGTCCTTGAGAAAAGCGTTTTGACAGACAAATAAGAAAGATTCACAACGAAGTACCTTTTTTCCTTTTAAGGTACATCATCATCATCATCATTATCATCATCAACCCATTTTTTACCCCACTGCAGGAGCTTGGGCCTCCCCCAGGGTGAGGAGGGGGGGGGGGCTTGGAGCTTAAGTCCACCACGCTGCTCCACTGCGGGTTGGGAACTGTAACGACCGCCATCTATTGACAGCGTCCGGGACCGACTGCTTAACGTGCCCTCCGAAGCACGGTGTCAGTGATATTGTGTACTTAAGTCAGAAAAACTTATTGGTACACGCCCGGATTCGAACCATGGCCCTATGGGGCCTTATAAATTTGAGAGAGATTTTAAGGTACGGAATCATAAAATAAGAGAGAAAAAGTCAGTAGTGAATATTGATTTTGCGCGATAACGCATATGTTTAAACTGCTCGAGCAACGGAGCAAGCCATAAGCAAAAGCGGCTTTGTTATAATTTATTATTCTACAGCCGAAACTTATTAGCCTGCAATTAGTTTGTATTTTACCTATCGCAAGTATGAAATCTTTTGACATTTTTGATTTCGCATTGTATTGTTTATTTTTTAGGGTTCAGTGATAAAAGAAATAATCTCTATGATATGCTCTGCCTAGTGTCTGTATGTCCGTTTTTCACAGCCTATTTTCTCCTGATATGAAGGAAATGTTATTAATAATAATAAATAATGGAAGGAAAAAGTTATTATTCGATACATAAATAGAGTTTAGTGATCAAGAACGCATGGCGTGATTAACCGATTTTAGATTTTAGCGTTTTTCTTAGAGGCAAATTAGAAAATAATAAAAGTAAACTTTTCTCAAATGTCAAACGACAGTGGTAATTATGAAAAACTAAACGGTTTTTTTTATTTTCAAATTCATGGTTTAAAAGTAATTAAAGAAAATGTAAGAAAGTTGATCATTTCCCACCCCTTATCTCCGAAACCACCTAGTTGAAAATATTGAATAATAAAATAAATATATGCCTCCTCTACTACAGGAAAATCTAAGCTATAAACGAAATCTCATGTTAAGGTTTAGTTCTACGGAAAAATTAGCAAATATAAAAAAAAACTTTTCTTAAGTGTATTTTATTTTACATGAAGAGCTCGTTTTGGTAGATACAAATATTTTTTTTTTTAATTCTAATTTCCTCTCCTCGCCTCTAAAACTGCTAAACTTGCAATTAAAAAAAAAATACGGATCGTTTTTATCGATTTACGTGATCTTAAACGCATCACGTAACAATATCAAATTAAGTTGTTTGTTATGAGAAATACGAATATAATTTTTAAATGTTTTAAAATTTATTGATAAAAAAATTTTTGATAAAATATAATAAAACTTATTATTGCCTTCATTATCTCCGAAAGTACGGGACGTAACATTAAAAAACAAATACGGAATGTAGAGCTTTATACTCATTGGTAGGAAATTTTAACGATACCTTAAGTCTTTAATTTCCCACGAGAATCGGCAAAGAGAAAATGTATATAAACTGTATTGCTTAATTTCATTGAGAATTACGTAATAAGAACAATTGATTTTTATTCACGTAGTTCTTATTGGTAGACTACTTATACTAGGGAGTAGGGAATCGAGTTCAACGTCTAACGCAAATTTTATTCAGAATTTAAAAAACACAGTATAGGCAATCCATAAAAGTAAGAATTAACTAGAAGCTTTTCTCCGTTTACCGTCTAACCACTCATATTCTAGTTAACTGATGCAACAAACAAGATGACGAGTTTCAGTCCGCGAGGTCCCCGCACGCCGGTCTTAACCCCGCGAATTTTGTTTGACGTTTTCGATAATGTGAAGTGACATAATTTATGACTATTAAAACTAAACGCTGCTGTCAAATGCATTTACTCTATCAGGTAATGTGATGGATCAGACTACGGAACGTCCTCCGCGCGATTATGACTCACACTTGACAGATTTTTTAAATTTGCTCAAGGCTCCCTAGAAAATTTGCCCTATCCATAAAAAATTAAGTAACCAATTTATCTTATAGGAGGATCTATCAGGTGAAAAATGTGTATGTCTCCTTGTTAATCCAAGTTCGTCGAGTGTCGAAAAAGCAGTCAGATTTTGTTTTATGTTTACAAGATGCTACCATGGCTACATGATTGTTTATGCCATGGAAGTAAATAAAGATACCGCGTTGTGTCAAAAAAAATGTAAGAATAAAATATACGCTGCAGAAAAAATATACACCACTTGATGTTTTGAAATATTCTTTTTAAGTAGAATTGACTAAAGGAAATAAAAGTACTGAAATCACCTTTCGTGTGTAATTTAACAAAACGTTTGTTGGAAACAATGATATTGACGAAGGATCTGTCTTCATTCCGTCTTGTTGATCTCTAAGGCTATAGTACATACATCATTATCCACAAGTAGATGCTTGTTATCTTATCTTACAAATGCCGATTTCCATACAGAGAAATAGGTAATTTTCACTTTGAAAATTTTCACCACTAATAATGAGTGCAACATCACACACCGCCATAGAGCGAAGCTCGCAAGGCGCAATATTTATTTATATTATCAAAACGAAAGCAAAACGACTGGACGTATCTGCAATTTGCAATTTGCAAGACAATTCGAACCAAATTTAGTAATAAAGTTTTTTTTTACAGTATTTTCGTTATAATTTATGACTTTTTCTTATTAAAATTATTTCGTTGGATAACTTCCAACCGATTTAACCGATTCCTATTACTTTTCTGATACATCTGTACATGTATCAATTAAATAAATGTACAAGTAAATTTAAGTAAATATTGAAAATAGCTATTTATATGTGACAGCTGCTGTCAAATTTATTTACTCTATGTGGCAGGTATATTTTGCGTATACGGACAAAGTTTTGGCTTGCACAACCTGCATGAACGCAGGTGCTCATTACTGGACCTATCTCGGAGGTAGGTTCGCAAATTTCAGCTATTTCGTTGGCAGGTACAATGATACGGTAGTATAATTTTACAAATTGCTCTCGCTCTGCTTGCAGCTCGTCAAGCGTTTCCAACCGCAGCTGGAGCTTCGTCTATTATTCGTCTGTGAGGATAAAATATTGTATTTTAGACTATCCACTTTAGTTCCACTTCGTTTTTTTTTTTTAACTTTACAAACTTTATTAAACTTTATAAGTTCTATTTAACTTTATAAAATATAATATTATTAAAGTAAAATGATTCGAGAGTTGAGACAATTTTCTCGTGTTTTTAGTTTGTTTTTTTTTTTTAATTAGATTTAAATTTACAGGAACTGTTAGTTTATTATCTAAGCTTTTATTACACTTAATTTAACTTTAATACAGACTCTTTCCGTTCCTTTATATTTGCTATATTATTATTTACATTATATTATACCTAAATTTTGATGAATAATTGCATTTGTTTATATTATCATGTGAATAATTTTACAAACATTAGGGTAGAGAGGGGAAGAAAGTGATGAAAGCGATAAAGATGGAGGAAAAAAGGAGAGTAGGGTAAATAAGTAATAAATTTTAGTGGTGATTTATAAAAACTAGCTTGTGGGATAGCTAATTTAATATACGTAATGGGTTGGATAATATCATTCATGTTAAAGCGAAATTTATGTTAACGCTTTATTTGGAACTAAGCCAATAATAAATTAAAACAGTAAATAAGAGAAGATTATTTGATTTTCTACCAGTGATGCTTGCTGTGATGTCCATTCCTGAACTGATTATATACGAGCTTGAACTTCTCGAATAAGGAGTAGTTTATATGAAAGATTATATGTAATTCAATTAATCGCGACTAGGTTGTCTAGTACATCTCGGCGTTTCATTCTTAAGACTGGTAACTTTACAAAAAGATATCTTTTACGCAAAGACAAAACATAGAGGCCGCGGCCACCAAAAAAATTCCGTAGAAGCGGCGCTGTCAGCGCAATGTATAAACTCTTTCACCTTGAGAATTGTTCTCGGGTTACACTTTATAGCACTAACAACTTTTTAAACGTTCATATTCCAATGTAACAATGAGTTTTTCTGAATTAAGTACACAATATCACTGACACCGTGCTTCGGAGGGCACGTTAAGCAGTCGGTCCCGGACGCTGTCAATAGATGGCGGTCGTTACAGTTCCCAACCCGCAGTGGAGCAGCGTGATGGACTTAAGCTCCAAGCCCCCCTCCTCACCCTGAGGGTGGGAGGGGGGGGGCTGCAGTGGGGTAAAAATAAGCTGATGATGATGATGATAAAACGTTCATAGACAACTAAATTCAATATTCCACGAAATTGGTATACGTTCAAAGACAGATAACCAACCACTTTGAATTTAGTTCATTTTATTGCCGCGGGACTTCTTTTCTTTCTTCTTTTTTTTTCTTTCTACATACTGATATTGTTTTCTATTAATCTTCTTATCACGAAAGTAAATGTCTCATAGGTAAACTAATCACATTAAAATATTTTTCACAATTTTTTTGAAACTTTTATCGTACAATAATCTTGACAAAGACGAACAAACAAGATAAGAAGTTGTATAACAGGCAAACATCCAACATTTTGAAATTGCGATAGCAAATGTAGACAAAAATGAATTTCTCGAGTGATGTGGGAAAATTGTGGAAGTATATTAACAAACTGGGCTGCAGGAAAAAAGAAATACCTACAATTTGGAGTCCCAATGTAGTGAAGATAACCATTAAATAAATAAACATTTATTTCAGACTAGGGTCCATAGTTCGTTATAACAAGCTTCGTTACCTTAAGGAAAATTATCTGATAGCACAAAATAAAACATACAAAGGAATTAGGTATTATTATAAAGTAAAATAAAACAAAATTGCCTTGTGTTATTTAATCAAACCAATAGCTGTCCCCACCCAGTAATTTTTGAAGGGACTGCCTGGTCTGGCAGCGATAGTCTTCAGGGTGCTGTTATTACTACATTGTAGACGTGGCATCAGAGAGGCCGCTTCCTATCCTTCCTATGGAGACATGGAAACCATCAGTGCGAGCCTCTGTGAACATTACTGAGCCACTGCAACGCCATGTCAGTCCCAAATTGTCACAAAAACTTTGATAATAACAATAAAAACAAGAAACATATACAATTCTTGTCAAATTAAAAATTTCACAATTCCCTCTTTCTATTGTACACATTTGTGTCTGTTTATCTCAGGAAATTTAGCCTGAGTAGGTACAGTGGTACACAAAGTATACAAATGTGTCAGTTCATTCACTTCAGTCTATTAACTAAACACATCGGCCGTCGAGAGCTTGCGTTCCTGACAGGTCGTAATCGGCATAGTAATCGGAAGGTTGATGTGAATTTGTACCGTCGGGCGATTCTCGTTTTCAAATATTATTATCGTTTACTTGCACGAATGACACAAAATTAAAATTAAAATTATATTAATATGTCAACTCATAACAAACATGAAGTTATAGGTATAAATTTCATGTGTCAAGAACGCAAACCCTCGACGGCCGATGTATATTATAACATGAATGTGTATAATAGAAAGAGTGATCTGTGTATACATTTATTTTATTGTCATTCTTATATAGATATTTTGACGATGATATAATTTTAATATGTATTTCCTAATTTCTTTTTTAGCTTTAGGAGTCCAACTTAGCGTCAAATATTTTATCGATACTTATTGTTTTCCTATATGAGTAAAAACTCTTGTACGTAAAAACAACGTAAAAAGCAATTGTGATTGAAAAACCTCACTAAAATTACCCGTTTCGTGCACGGAAGTATTTACTTCAGACGCCAGAATAAAGCCCGTGATATGTCAACACCAATAAACTCATTGACCGTATAATTGCAATGAGGTAAATACTTGGAAGCGAATAAATATAAATTTTCATTTTCTGCGGCGCCGTAATAAATTCTCCGCATCGGATTTATTCGAGAAATAGGGTAAAACGTAAATAAATGCAAACAAAATCTCGTTATTTTTCTCACGATCACATAAGTACCTAAGATGCTCGAGCGAATATCTATTCGGCGATAGGTGTGAAATACTTTTAGAGGAACACTTCAATTTATCAATTTCGATAAATCCTGAAAGAACTTACGTAGACCAATCTTAAAATAATTTAATTTCTAGCTTTCTCGGAACCGACGAACTTTCATGAAACGATAAATCAATGTTTTCGGAGTGAAAGAGATATGTGAGGATCTTACGAAATGAAAATTTATGGACTTGGATACGTATACATCATATATGTATAGTCGATTGCAGACGTAACGTCAAACCATTTCGTCATACAGTGTGACACGTAAAATATATTACCTCATAGTCGTACTGCTCTTTCGGGATTGCTAACAAAAACTATAATGTTATATCACGAAAATACTTTGCAGTGTTAAGCTAACACTTCGCTTTAAAATTAAGAATAAATTTGATGCGTCCCATTCACAATGAAATTATAATTAAAAATTCACCTCATGACAGTAATTTTAAAACTCCGAACTTTTAAAAATTTTGTTGTACTTTTTTATAACTTAAATATTAATTATTTTAAAAAATCTAAAGTTAACCAAAAATCAATTATTGCTTATTTAAAAAATTAGTAATGTATCGTTATTATTATTAAGTATGTTATATTAATTATTTATTAAATTCTAAAGAAGTGAACGGCAGTGAGAAAGTAATGAATATAAAAATGTCTCGAATATATTCTGAAAACTATGACAATAAAATATTAAACATTAGAAATAATTTTTTTGATTGTAATTACTTATTCTCGTTTTTGGTGTGGATTCAAAATTCAACTAATCTTTTCTGGTTATATGATTATATCTCCTTTCGTGCTTTTTATTGAAACAGTATAAGTTACCCATTAATGATGAACACTTTGTATCGCATTTCATTAAAATAAAAATATTTATTGATCAAATGTTCAAAATTCAGTATGAAATTAAACAATTAGGAAAAATATTAAAAATGGCCGCCGTCTATTTTTAAGCACTAATATAAGCTTATTATAATTAATATCAGCCAGTTGTTGCACAATAGACATAACAGCTTCAAGATAACATCTTGTATTCATTTCGTCCACACCTCTTCAGAGATCAAGCTCATAGCAACACAAGTTAATGTTAAGCAACACGTCGATCTTTAAAACGATTTTTGTGCGTTCCTTCAATACTTATACGTGCATAAATCCTTTAATACTAGGATCATACCCACTTGCAATTATAGTTGACACCCTTTGTCAGTTTATCAGTATTCCGAAGCGTTTAATGACTAATAACAGTGTCAACATCGGTCGTTTCATCGGCCACAGACTGGATTTGTTTGTTGACACAACTACGTTTGTTGGCCAAACTGGTCAAATGTGAAGGAATTAGAGTAAGTGTTTAAACTACCTGAATAAGTGCGACAAACTAAAATATATGTAAAAATCTTTGTCTGACAAAAATTGTACGTGCAAAAAACTACAATATTTGACGAGCCTTTAACTAAAGTGGTCTATGTAACATTTTTACCAATATCCACTTTTATGCATATTCCAAGTTAAAAATATAAATTCTGTAAATGCAAAAGTGGTGTATAACATTTACAGTTTACAATTATTACATTAAACCACCTAAATTCAAAAACACTTTAGAATTCAAACACTTTTTATTTTTCATTTAATTCTAAAGTTGTGTAATTAGCTGTGGTAAACATGTTACATAGATCACTTTAGTTCTATGACGACCGCTTAGCTTAGTGGGTAGCGACCCTGCCTACGAAGCTGGAGGTCCCGGGTTCAAATCCCAGGTCGGGTCAGTATTGATATGATGAATATTCATACTGGTATCGGGTCTTGGTTGTTATATGTGTGTGGTGTCTTCGCAAAAATATTTATATATGTAAATATTACAAAGAATATTTAAGTATGTATATATCAGTTGTCAGTAACCCGTAACACAAACATAATACTTGCTTACTTTGGGACTAGATGGCGCTGTGTGGGAAGTCCCATGTATTATTATTATTATTCCAGGTTCGTCATTTAATCAATTTAGATTTTGTGCATACAAGTTTAGCCATTTCTTACTTCGAAACTGCAATTTTGGCGCACGGCAATGTGCCAGCCGAGTTCTATCGTACCAGAACTCCTTACGACCTAACTTCCGCCTTCATAACTCATGTTTGCATTAATAGAGTAACGTATATACATATAGCTAAAATAGAATTTATTATAAACCTAGTAACATCAGTGCTTTCATTAGGTTATCATAGAAAGTTGAAATCTTGAGCAAAAATAAGAGAAATTTCTAAACCGAATATCAATTCTTCTTCTCGCACGTCCTTAATTTATTAAAATTGCTTAAATTAAACAACTGTCGTCCGTATATCAATGGTCAATAAGTTTTTTTTTATATAAATTTATTGATTAATTCACTTCTAATTTATGGATTTTTTTGGTTTATTTAATTTTATTGCAAAACATATTGAAAGTTTAAAAAATTAAATTGATGAAAATAAGACATTCGTAGTATAAAGAATCGTAATACTTTTAATGATATATTTATATAGAACAAAGTATATGTTCGACAACATGATCGACAAAACAAATTGCCGCCCTTAATTTGTGCTTAGTTTTTTTGGCGATGTGAAAACAATATTATCAATATTGTTTTATAGTTTAAATTTCTTGTTTAATTTACGTTAAAATCTGTATCAAATACATGAACTGTAGTTAAACTACAATAATCTTTGGAGATATAAAAAAAAAAACTGCCTGTGAGTACAATTGTAATAATAATATTTATGCGATGACAGTTTACTATAAGACGTTTTGACGTCTGTACAACCCAAATTTGTCTTATTACTATACTCAGTCATATGTAAATTACTATAACATATGATTTTGTGTTGTACGTAATGTGCCTTATTTTACGAAGAGTATTGGCAATAATAGCCACAAAAAAAATATTTTACATAATTTTTTATTTCATATACTAAATATATTCTATGTATTCTATTCTTTACTTTTGTAGCTAATTAATAATAACGTATACATCAGAACAACGTCTAGGCCCCAAACTAGCTTGTATTTTGGGTACCAAACGAAAACACTACAAACATCTAACAACCAAGACTCGGTACTAGTATCAATATTCACCATATAAATACTGACCCGACCTGGGATTCAAACCCGGGACCTCCAGCTTCGCAGGTAGGGTCGCTACCCACTAGGCTACGCGTTCGTCAATTAAATTAAATTTCCTATGTGACAAATTGACTACTAACTTAAAAAACATTTACTTAAATTAATAAACAAAAGACGGTTCATTTAACATAATTTCATAGAAATATTGACAAACTTGTTGAATTATAATAAAGAAAAAAAAAACAAAAATTATAACGTAAACGAGAATTCCTAGTATTTAATAATGATTTAATACGGTTAACTGTGTAATATAAAATTTATTACTCATTAATTTATACCTACCACTTTATAATTCAATTCAGAACTAATAAAGTACTCGAAAATAACAGAAATAGTAGGTACACCTAAAATTATAATCAATTCCTATAATATATTCTTATATTTACCAAATTAAATTTATTAAATAAATAAAATTTCAAAGACACATACTTATCTTTCATTTAGAATTATATTGAAGAAGTCGTAGAATACCGACAAACAATTAAAAATAAAATGAATTATTACGATCACTTTATAATTTTTAACACATCATTACTATTGTTTTTTGAAATAACGACTTAAAATGGTCTATTTTGATTCCGTGTGGCGGGCGGTATGCGGCGCGGCGGTAATTGGCAGAATAATAAAGCAATAGCCGTTTACCTCGTTTGGTTATCTGGAAATCTGGTTATCTGAAAAAAAAAAATTATGCGTATTTTTTTATTATTTTTTATTTCATATACCATATTTATATTTGTTAGTCGATATTTTATCACCTCTTTCAATATAATCCCCCATTGAAGTAGACAGTGTCTATAAGAGCGTATTAATATTGTGAATGTTTTTTCACGGAAAATTAATACGAAAAATGTAGAAAACAAATATTTACTCTCCCTATATTAAAACATTCATTAAAAGTGTAATATTATTAAAAATAGATATAAAGTTCAAATATTTCTATTTTTTTTAAATGTTATTGTTATTTTCCTTAAATTTATAATATAAATAACAATCTGATCTTGTATGGTTCTCTTATTTTAATGACTGCATTAATATTGTCGCTTTATCCGCATGTGTTAGATTTTCCAGAAAACAGTGACGAAATGTCAACCTAAAAAGTAACCATTTTTATTATACCTAATGTTGATCGTGTATAGAGATATCTATGGTAAATTTAAGAATGATAAAACTCCGTAATAAGTAAAACATTAAAGGTTTATTTCGAAAAAAAAACCCGAATATTAAACGAGCAACCCCTTGTCATGAAAAACTAACTTATACCCGCAACTTCGACTGCGTGGCCTACGGGTTCATAATACTTTTTGTCATAAATATAATTTGTTGGTGAATTTGCGCGTTTATGCCTAAGCTTGCCGTTTTATTATGATACATAGACGAACATAAATTGTTACCCTCCGAAGGAGCATTTATATTTGTAAGTTATTGACAAAAAATTGTCTGTGCGTTGACCGT
This sequence comes from Luffia ferchaultella, assembly GCA_949709985.1. Taxonomy (NCBI): domain Eukaryota; kingdom Metazoa; phylum Arthropoda; class Insecta; order Lepidoptera; family Psychidae; genus Luffia; species Luffia ferchaultella. Next base: position 20,626,402 of record OX453243.1, on the reverse strand, counting down.
TGATTGTAATTAGGTGCATACAATAAATTTTACTATACATAGCTAAGCACAGAATACATATATACGGTTTGGCAATCACCCAGATTTCGGTTAATCCAGATTTTTCTGTCTGTATTGCCGAGATAATGAATATATTTCATTAGATTTATTAGTAAAAATTTTTAGTATATTCATTTATTTTATATACTACTAGCGACCCGCCCCGACTTCGCACGGGCACAGCATATAAGCCGTAGTGTTGTTTCTGTCGTAGTTGCTGTATCTGCTTTGGTGCGTCGAACTTGTGGATTATAGTTAATTAGATTTACTTGGAGTACTTGGAGACCTACTTGGAGTATTTTCAATGTATTTTGTTTCCAATTCTGCTTAATTTTAAACTAGTGTCTTTACAATTTTTCTATTAATAACAGAAGTTAACGCGTAAAAGTACCTTAAAATTTATTCTTTGCTGAAAATGCGTATACATTACGGTTTTTTAATTAATTTTTAGTTTGTAGTGAAAGCAATTCTTAAACTTTTGACAATTAGTGTTTTTCAATATTTTATTATATATAACTAGTTATTACTATACAAATAAAAATACATAACATGGTACATTTTAATGATACTTTACAATAAAATAACAAGTTAAGGCATTCTCTTAGATTTAAATTTTATTTCCAGCCACGATTTAATATTTTTAAAGCTCATAAAATGTTATATATTAACTATAAAATATTTGTTTTTCTAAATGATAATGTCATTTGAATGTGCGAAAACTAAAAACGTCAATTTAATTCATGAAAAATTATAACATCTCATTAATAGCAAATGAGTTTAAAGAATTAAAATTTAAAAAGGATTGTTATAATAAGTGTACTAGTTTTTGTTTTTATTTTTTTTAAGTTCAGTTGATTGTGAATTGTAACAAGCAAGTTTGATGTACTCGTGCGTATAATATGACTTAAAAAAATATGGAGTAAATCTGCCGGAGTGGGTCTCCGGGCTACGGTTCTGAAAAATTACACCGGTTTTTGCGTAATTATGAGTTAACGACAAACGTGGGTCGTTTCGGGTTTTGTACGTACATTAACAAGATAACGGAATGTTGCCATTAGGGATTACCTACGAACCAGCGTTCCGAGCCACCGAATTTATCTCTTAAACTGATCTAAGAAAAAATGGTATTGATTAGAGTGAGTTCGGGATTGGGGTAGTAGTTTGCGGGGCTCGTCTCCCCGTCGGAAGGGAGGTACGCCTCACCGCAAGGAAAATGGAAGGCGGAACGAGCGGCATGATTACTCATTCAGCTGTTAGTGAGATGTTTGGACAACTAACTACTAAACGAGTTGATCGTTCAACACTTCTTTCGATATTTAGATGTTTGAAAGTGGGAAATCGAGACAAATTATGCACTGACAAAAATACTATTGTGAATTCAGATTTTATTATGATGGTTTCACTATGAGTAGAGCAATAGATGATCGAGATCATCATAAATATGAGGAAACCGAGTAAGAAAACTACGCGTCATCGTAAAATTATGTTACAGGAACCATAATTTCCGCTGACGCGTTTGTTTTTCTCTTCATATTCCTCGTTTTTTATTATGCGAGTCATCCATTGCTCGACACTTTTCTCAGGGTGGAGGATCAACCATTCTAAAAGTTAAACACTGTCCTAGTTTTTTGTTTAATTAATGACTTTTCCTACTAAACAGTAAATGTGCGATAACAGAGAATGATAAAACGCATTGGTGTATGTCATCAAATAATCAATTTCGTCAGAGTAAAATATTTATTTATTGTATTTTTATTATATTTGCATTTGCAGCAACGCACGTTCGCAAAGTCATGCCAAGACGATTCCATGTACCTACCTATACCTATCTAAAACACAATAATTAAGAAATCCTGTCAATTTTAACATTATTGTGTTTTTTCCATAAACTATCATTTATTTATTTATTTGTTTGTTTGTTTGTTTGTTCGTTCGTTCTTTCGTTCGTTCGTTTGTTTGTTTGTTTATTTATTTATTTCTTCATTTATTTATTTATTTATCAAAATTAATTCTTTAATTTTAAAATCAAAAATCTTCTGGATTCAGTGTTTCGTTCTGCTGTTTCGTTCCCCGCATTAATATAAATATAAACCTATCCAATTAAAAAAAAATTTTTTTCTAGGGTTAGGTATCCAAGCCTTAGCGGTGTGTCTTAACATTATTCCTTTGTGTAAGACTGCAATGATCATAAGAATATATAGAAACGAATTTTTACCAGCAAGCTAATGGACGTCAACATGCATTTGTGTGTCACTAGATACACAGCATTTCGTGTAGATATATATGCATTCAAGGTAAATACACAGGTTGAGATTTTAGTCCCCAGCCAAAAATTTTCTAGATGTAAGGTATCACCAATAGACCTTTTATATCCTAAATATTTTTGAACAAAATTTGGCTACCTTTTACTTACACACGAAAAGGCGGGGCATGGGGCATATGGGCGGGGCGCGTGCACGTGCATTGGCATCCTCGTGAATGGTGACTGGTACTATATATATTTCAGAAATCTTTATTGATGCACTTAAGCTCAGTATCTTTTTTTTCTTTTTGTCAATTATTGTGTATGTTTATATGAAATCACTGAAAATATAGATTTTGTTATTGCCATTACATTTTTTCGTGATAGGTGTAATTCAAAACATTATTAATCAAAAATTTAAAAAGAAAGTAGGTACGTGAACACTACTACGTAGTGCTTATAGGTACGATAGAATAATAAAAAGAAATAAGCCTGACTCCGTGTAATCATCCGCAAATGTTTCAGCCCATTTGTTAGATATATCCATATCTTTTAGGCAATGTTTAAATATCTGGGAAGATATGAGCATTTTCGGCACGTGTTGTCGTTAAATGACGTATTAAAGGACGGGAGCTCATTGTTTTTCCATTCCGTGAATCTGCCGGGCGATCTTACCCTCGAGCTAGATAATGATTTCAAAATATCTATTCAGGGAATACTACCCCATTCAAATGGATGTGTAAAAATATTTTTCAGCCTTACTTTTCTTGTAAGAGTGCCTCCCTTACAAGAAAAATAAGAAAAAATATTTTTCAAGATTTTAATCCACAGTAACTAAATATATCTTTCTATATCGATCTTTGATTACGTACGTCTTAAGAAGGAGAATCGGCGTCAAAAATCGTCGATTAAAATATGTATCACCTAACCGTTCGGTTATGATTAACGCACACTAAGACGGTTAGTATAGTTCGCCTCAAACTTTATGGCGGATCGGAATACCTACAACGCTATATGCGTGCTTGCGCAGGTAAAGTCACAAACCCCTCGCTCCACTGCGTCCCGCTACTCCTAAAACTGGATACTGCGACACGACTTATGCCTGTGTTCACATCCGCCATAAAGTTTGATTGGAACTGTACATGGTTAGTAGGTATATGGTGTTGCAATCAGTAAATGGTTGGTTCAGTCACACATACAAACAAGCATCTGTAAAATTTGGTCCTATTTTTGTTGCTATTGTATCGTTTGGCTGTATTTAGACATATAAATAATCAAAGAAATAAGTGTGCCGACAGACGATCGGACATGGAACTAAATGAAACTATAATGGTTCTTTATTGAACTACAGAATCATAAAAAGGATTACTTATTTAATTCTATTCATTCCATTCCACCAGCCCATTATGCCCCACTGCAAGGGCTTAGGCCTCCCCCAGGGTAAGGTGGCTTGAAGCTCTATCCACCATGCTGCTCCAATGCGGGTAGGTGGATTTTAACGATTGCCATATGTTCATATCACCCGGGACCGACGGCTTAAGGTGCTCTCCGGAGCCAGTACAAAGTCGGGTGTGAACATAGGCACAAGTCGCGTCGCATAACCAGTTTTAGGTGTAGCGGGACGCAGTGGAGCGAAGGGCATATGACTGAACCTGTGCAAGCAAGCTTATAGCGTTGTATTCCGATCCGCCATATAGTTTGATTGGAACTTTACTTAAGTCAGGAAAAATTCATTGTGTGTACAGTGTCGTGATAGTCCGAGCACAACGAACCTCCGTGCGGCCGTGGTTCGAATCCGGGCGTGATACTTATTCAGTACAAAACATTACAAAAGAACATTTGACTGACCGATTGGCCGAGTGGTTAGAGACCTTAACTGCAGGGCCAAGCGTCGCAGGTTCGATTCCTGCCTTTTTGTGTGCATGAACATGTCTGTTTGTTCCGTGTCTGGGTGTAAAATATATTTATGTGTGTAAAAAAAATATGTAATATGTATTTCAGTTGTTTGGTACCCATAATACAAGCTTTGCTTAGTTTGGGACTATAGATGGCGCTGTGTGGGATGTCCCCGATATTATTATTATTTATAATAAATTCTACTTTTTCTTTAAGGTTCCGCACATATAGGAGTTGAAGAAACAGAACCCATTATAGGATTACTCTGGTGTCTGTATGGCTGTCTGTCACGGTTTATTTTCTCTGAATCCACTGAATGAAGAAAATTTTAATTTGGTACTTACACAGAATTTGGTGACCCAATCACTAACCGAAAAATATTTGCGAAAAGTAAATGCGTATGAAACGTGTTGCTTAAATTTCACCCAGCACTAATAGATAAGTTCCAAAGTGGACTTAAGCTCCAAGCCCCCCCTCCACACCCTGGGGGAGGCCTAAGCCCCTGCAGTGGGGTAAAAATGGGCTGATGATGATGAATAGATAAGTTAAACTGGTCTAATGGTTATATACTAAGGTGGGCTGCTTATTCAAAGTTTTCAGGTTCAAATTCTAGCCAAAATTTGGGTCAGATTCAAGGAAACATAGTTGGTAATGTATGCATAGTTGATTCATAGTGCGGAACCCTGACCGCGTCAATCTGACTCGCACTTGACCGGTTATAATTCAGTTAGTATTTTTTTACGTCAGTGGCAATATAGCGTTGCTATATAATTAATACAAAAAACATACGTTTCAACTGATCCCGTAAGAGCGGTCACCCACTTAGCGTGAAACCTGGCCGTGTACATTGCATACGAATTGTTCAGGAATTTCAGTAGATTGGGTGATTTCGCGCAGGGCTACCAACCCGCAATAACATTAAATCTCAATTTTTCGTTAAGAGGCCTCGCCGCTCACGCTCCCGGGCGATTTGTTCTGACTAACTCGACAGACCATTTTCACGTTTCACCTTTTTAGGGGGAAATAGAATATAAATCACACGGCTTATTAAGTTCATAAACAGTCAAATAATGGCGAATAGCGAAAGAAATTTTGAATACGATTACGTATTTTATAAGTAGATACGCTCTTATGTAAAATGTTGTAGGGGAAGTCCGGGAGAGTTGTACCGCTTTTTACATAAAACACCATAATTTCTTATTCATAAGGTTTAGAAATTTAATTATAAATTTTAGCGATACCTCACTCTAATAGGTACATTTTACAAGGTAGGTACAATTAGGTAGGTACAATTTTATTTTTAATATTAATATTTAATATAACGCACAAGTAAAATTTTATTGACATTTTAATAAAAAATTATATTCGAGTCAAGTCTCTCCAACAACAGGGATACTTGAACTGGGGTATGGGGAGAGTTGACCTTACTATTTTTGGGCAAAGCAAAATAATTTTCAGCTGGAATCATAGGAGGTTATTAACTTACCTTAAACAATAATTAACTTGCTTTTAGTACTTCTAGCAAGGAAAATGCAAAAAGAAAACAAATTTTCATGACATTTGTAACAAAATGTTTCAAAATAAGCAAAATGACAACAATAACCTTTTTATATAAACATTTTAGTATTTATTTAGTTTTTTATTGTTATTATTAACTTATATCTAATAATTTGGCATCATTTACCAGTCTCAAAATTATTGTAAAACAATATGACATTTTTTTAAATTTATATCTTTTTCAACAAACCTCACCTTAATAAAATTACCAATTTATTTATTCAGTTAACATTTATCAAACTTTGCAATAATCAGTCTTCATTAAAAATTTTTAAAACAAATGAAATATTTGTAACTCTTTAATAAAAGTCTCAAAATTATTTTAAATCAAATAAATGTTATGTATCATCTCAATGTACTTCTATCAATGCTATACTTGATTTAACTTTACCTAATAGAAACGCAACGCTCAATTTTATCTATGGCATTTACCGACTCCGTTTTTTTATGTATTTTTTTGTTTGTGTGCATTTTCATGAGGCTTGTATCGAAAAGACATCGTGAAGGTAGGTACTGTAAATAATAATTATAAAATTAAGACAGAAAAGAGAACACTTAAATGAAACTACGTTTATAGTTCCTACAAAAGGAGATATGAACCACTGAGCATGTGTCCCGCACCCACACTGGTGCAACTCTCTCGCTCATACTAATTTCACATTTAGCTTATGCCATAGAAAAACCTCCGATCGAAGAGAAAAAACACTTTGCACACGTCTAATTGCATTTATCTATTAATATCATAATAGTAACACACAATACGCACCTACCTCAATAAAAACGGTAGCAATCACAAAACTACTTGGATTTAAAAAAAAAACCACTCCGCAGCAACATAAACACGTTTTACATTCTCATTGCCAAACAAAAAAGCCATGATGCAAATGGCGGCATACTTGTGATTGGCATCTCGTATGTTACTAATGACCGCATAGACGTTCAAAATTCAAAAAAATTCAAAATTCAAAAAGTTTTTATTCAATATAAGATGTTTGCACACACTTATTGAAAGTCGTAAAAATTGATTAGGTACCGGTTCAAAAACTAGGAGAAGAAGAACCGGCAAGAAACTCCTCTCTGTTTATTTAATTTAAATATATGTCTTTCTTAATTGTTTTTTTTTTTTTTTTTAATTTAAAGTCTTACAACTATTACAATGATGTCCATGCGCACTTATCATTTAAATACTCGGTAATACAATAGTAAGCTTTTTTCATGAGTTGGACTTTAACTCGCTTTATAAATTGATTAGAATTCAAGTCTAACATTTCTTTTGGAATTTTATTATAAAAACGGATACAATTTCCCATGAAAGAATTATTAACCTTTGAGAGCCTGAACCTGGGAATTGATAACAAATGCTTATGTCTTGTATTTAAGTTGTGGCCATCACCCACCCTAGAGAAAGCATTTATGTTTTTATGTACATAAATTATATTTTCATAAATATACTGACAAGGGACTGTCAAAACATTACCTTCTCTAAAATAAGCCTTTACACTATCTCTAGATTTTAATTTATATATAGCTCGAATAGCCCTTTTCTGCAGAACAAATATTGTTTGAATGTCAGCGGTCTTTCCCCATAGCAGAATGCCATATGACATTATGCTATGAAAGTAGCTAAAATAAACCAGCCTCGCTGTAGGCCCATCGGTTAGTTTTCTTATTTGCCTAATTGCAAAAACAGCAGAGCTCAGTTTACCAGCCACCCTCATAATATGAGGACCCCATTGTAAATTTGCGTCGATAGTAATGCCCAAGAACACAGTTTCATTAACCAAACTTAATGAGTCTCCTCCAAGTCTCAAATTGACATCAACTTGTCTAACATTGGGCAATGTAAATTTTAAACATTTTGTTTTATTTGCGTTTAATAATAGGTTATTAGCGTTGAACCAATTTAAGACCTGCAAAAGTGAAGAGTTTACTGTTGAGAATTCCTCTTCATTTCTATTAATTTTAAATACGAGAGAAGTGTCATCAGCAAACAACACTATCTCGGCAGATTTTTTTACCAAGTAAGGTAAGTCATTAATATACACTAAAAACAGAAAGGGACCCAATATAGATCCCTGAGGAACTCCCATTTTCACAATAGAACCCTTCGACTTAACTCTATTAATATCAACTTTTTGAATTCTATTACAGAGGTATGATTCTATTAGATTGTTAGCACAATTATTTATACCATAATGTTTTAATTTAAGCAACAATGTCCGATGATCAACACAATCAAATGCCTTCGATAAATCACAGAAGACCCCTATAGCATTTTTGGAATTTTCCCATGCATCAAAAACATGTTTCAAAAGTAAAATGCCAGCGTCTGTTGTGGATCTTCCTTTCGTAAAACCGAATTGTCTAGAATGAAGTAAATTGTGGGACATAAAATAAGAAAGCATTTGATCGAGCATGATTTTTTCGAAAACTTTGCTTAATGTGGGCAACACTGCTATTGGTCTATAATTAGTGGGGTCCTTTTTATCACCAGATTTAAACAGAGGTATTATTCTGCTATACTTCATTAAATTAGGAAATATGCCCGCTTTAATACATTCGTTAAATATACTCGACAAGTATGGTGCTATAATGTGAACAACAGAACCTATAACTTTCACCGACAGCCCCCATAAATCCTCGGTCTTTTTAATTTTTAAAGACTGAAAAGTTTTAATAATATTAAAAGAATTTATTTTTTTAAACCGGAACTCCGACCCCAGAGTCGGTACATTTTCCTTTAACAAAGTTACAGCACGGTCAGGAGATGAACCCAAATGTTCCGTGATTTTAATGCTTATATTTTGGAAAAAAGAATCAAATTCGCGAGCGACGTCGATTGCTGAAGTAACAGTTCTGTCATCCACCCGCAAGGCAAATTCATTGTCAGGAGGCTTCATTTTGCCTGTTTCAGTACGTATGATTTGCCACACAGTTTTACATTTGTTTTCTGACTTCTCTATCTTATTTCTAATATGAATAGATTTGGCTGTTTTACAAACCTTTTTGAATATCTTTGAATAAGATTTTACATATTTTACAAATGATTGATTAATGTTTAAATTTTTATCTTTATATAAACAATAAAGCCGTTCTCTACTTTTCCGAATGCCCGGAGTAGACCATTCACAAAATTTCACTTTGTTACAAGTTTTTACATTCTTCAGTTTAAAACTGTTTTCAAACTCTCTGGAAACAATTTCAAATAAAATAAAACGTTTCGTTCGCGCTAAATTTAAATACATTTTTGAAAGATGATTCAACTCTCCCACCTGGGCAAGTCTCCCGGTTTTCCCCTACCTTTCAAAAACCAACACTTAGGAATGTTTTGTTAAAAAAAATACTAGTTAGTTTCCTTTAGCATTAGTAAGTATTAGTTACCTTTAGTATTAGTATTAATTTAACCTGAAAGCTCTGAACCTGACACGATAGCTCTTACTAACGGAATGTAATAACCGCAGTTAAACGCAACCGCAACTAAAACCGGGCAAGTACAAGTCGGCTGCGGACTCGCACCCTGAGAGTTCCATAAAATTATAAACGTATAACTATTGATCTATATAGCTACTCGCCGCACAATTTCATGTAAACGCATATTCCAATTTAAAAATATTTAAAAAACATATTTTATGTGATGTACCTAACTAGGTAAGTCGGTGAACTAGATATACTAGGTGTGATGTAGCTAGGCGTATGAACCTGCTTAATAGACTTATGTTTATGAGTTTATGACGTTCAAAAGTGACAGCAGAGTAGAAATGAATGAATTTTATTATATTTTTGTAGGTACAATTACGTCCATGATTTTTTATTATACCTACGTTTATTTTACTTGTATTAGACCTTGCTTCTTGCTAAACTTCATGATTTTAGATAAACGGGAAGTATTATAGTAGGTAGGCTACACGTTTTGATTTACTTGCGAAATCAAAATATGTGGTATCAATTGCCATGTTTTTTTTATTGGGTTGAATTAGAAAATAATTTTCTGATCTGAATAGAACGTTGGCAATCCGTCCACCCACACGTTGGCGATTCGCTCAGTGGTGTTGCGTTGCGACGCGCATATTGAATGCTTATGTCGTGTATGGTCGTGCTAGAATATTACAAGTGTTCTCATCTACACCATCGCCATCCGCAAGGACAAATGAAAATGACTTTGAATTTCTAAAACTTTTTTTAAATTTTTTTAACATTTTTATTTTATTTTTAGAAAGCGCTTAGAGCAAGCTCAATTTCTGTATCGGACATCTTCGAACACGACGAAACAGATAAAAGGTAAACTACAAAAGTAAAGTAATTTACAAAAAGTAAATATTTAATTACTACAGAAAGGCGAGCTCCTAAAAAAAATAATCATAGTGTTTTCATGACTCCACTACCAACGATCCATCAACACCATCAACTAACCGGTAATCGCTAGGAGCTATAAGAAATTCTACCCGAGCATCATTTCACCGGTACGTGTTTATTTCGTTGTTTTACTTTACTCGTAAATTTATCTTAAAACTTTTGAAATATGATGTATTTCTATTTATCAGACTTATTATGAGCAGTTAAGATTGACGAAATATGCTTATTAAGTTAAACGATTTCTGAAGTTCAAAATAATTGAATATTATATTTGTTATATTTGATTGATACGTTCGACTGTACCTGCGCGACATCGTGCGTAGCCAACTTCTAGCGGCCTTTTAGATAGGTGGCGCGTATAGTAGGTATGTAGGGTATGTATAAGTCCGCACGGTTTAGTAGGTACCTACTAAAACAGATACTTGCATGCAGGCTCCGACTCCATGTAAATCTCGCGCATATAATAGCTAATATTACATGTAAAATTTAAATAAATTATGTGTATACTGTTTGTAAGTTTTTTTTACCCTTTTCAAGTAACAAAAAATTTAAGATGTATCAAAGAGAAAAACGGTAAAAAACCGTAATTTAACCGGGAAATAGCACACCACTAGTTCTCAATAGCGATTGTTAATACCGGTACAGGCACATCCCTAGTTGAGAACGATTTTTTAAAGTTGAACTACGAAATTTTGAATGATGTCACATGCGTGGAAGAAAGCCTGGTGCCGAATTTTATTTTATGTGATAAAAATATATGTTTTTTTGGTTACACGAACTAGGTGGAAGATTGTGAGAAGAGTTTAAACCGTCACTTAGTGCCGACCTTCACCCCTTATTGGGGTAAAGCTTTTTTTATTTAGTATGGGAGAACGTCAACCTGTTGATCATCATTGATAATTTTTGGAGTATCCCTTTACATGCCCTTTGAAGTCTGTGATATAATCTATGGTCTCGCGCTCTATTCTTTCTAATCCGGCAACATATACTACAATTTTAGGTATTTAAATTACTATAAAATTTTGATTGTAGAAATGTTTACCTAAGACTTGGCAGTTTTTGCCTAATTTAATGTTTTTTTTTTTTTAATGGCAATTGTACTAAGTATAGTACATTTGTGCCAGCGTCACGTCAAGAAAAAGCAAACGACTTTAATAACGAGCCAACGTAACAGTAAAGTGTTCTTACTTTATAAGGAAAAAATTAATATAACACAAAAAAGTAAATAAACATAATATGAACATATAAAGTGCATTTATTAGTGATAGTTAAAGTAAGATATTATTAATATTTACAGTTTTAAATTGTTATGAAAAATGAATGATGAAATAATACAGAGGACATTTTTGGAAGAATAAGAAAGAAGTGTAGGAATATTGGTAGGGAAAGGAATATCTATAGCTAATAGTGAATTTAAAAAAGAGGTACGGTCATTTAAAGGACAAGAGAAAAAAATATGGTTTAAATCTCCATCGTCTAAGCCACATTCGCAAAGAGATGAATCTCTAATGTGCAATCTTGCTAAATGTACCGGAGTGCAACAGTGACCAAGTCTCATCCTACATATAGTTGACGTAGAGCGTTTGCTTAGTCTCCATTTGAAAAACCAGGGTTTGGCGGGGATATCAGGTTGAATTTGAAAGTAATGAAGACCCTTCGATATTCTGGTCACAGACCATTGGCGCGACCATGACTCCGTCAAATATTTTTGTGGCAGCATGAGTAGGTCGTGGGGATAATTAATGTAAGGTATTTTGTCTCCACACGAAATAGCCTCTTTGGCCACTTGATCTGCGCGTTCGTTACCTGTAATACCCGAATGACTTGGTATCCAACCCAGAATAACATCAAAGCCACTCGACAAGCATTGCGATAATGAAGATTTAATTTCTAATATTAATGGATTGTGAGTTTTCGATTTGAAAGGATTCGAAAGAAGTGATTGAAGGGCGCTGAGACTATCAGAGAGAATAAGAGAGTAACGAAGTTTAAATATTAAAACATATTTAACAGCTTCCAAGATGGCACGACACTCACTGGAAAAAACAGACGATTCAGGCGGACAACGTATTTTCTGAACAATGTTATACTGAGAGTGGAAAACCCCCACACCGACGCAGTCCAAATCAGATAATTTGGAAGCATCGGTAAAGATAGTATTCCATCCTTGCCAATCACAGTTCAAGATGCATTGGAACCGGGAATTCGCATTAGGATCGTCCTTCACGATACCAAAGGTTAAAATAATTTTGGGTTTAAATACAACAATATCATATGAATAATTAAATATAGGTAGACAACGCATATTGTGAGTAGGAGTTTCGATAGCCCTGTGTCTTTGAAAGCTGTTAAAAAGACACGGAGGGTTTTTAAACCTCCAAAATAAATTTGATTCAACGTGATTAGCAAGCGTTGGTAGCAGAGATATTAAGGGATGGTTAGAAAAACGCAAAGCACGGAAAAGGTAACGATCGTATAAGTATTGGCGACGGTAAGAAAGAGGAGGATCTACGCATTCTACTTGAAGCGCGTTTATAGGCGAAGATTTCATACATCCCGCTACTATTCGTAGGCCCTTGGCTTGAACTCTGTCCAGTTTACGAAGAGCAGACATATTTGCTGGTTCCGAAAGGAACGACCCATAATCCAAGTGGCTGCGGACAGTCGCGTTATAAAGGAATTTAAGACAATAAGGGTGTGCGCCCCACCATATTCCTGTGAGGCATCTCAAAATATTAATATTTTTTTCGGCCTTATTGACTACATAAGAACAGTGATCAACACCAGACAATTTGCTATCTAATATTAATCCTAAGAACTTGGCAGAGTTTTTAAAAGGAATCGTGATATCATTGTACCTCACGTCAACCGCTGGAATTCTACGTTTCCTAGAGAAAACAACGACAGAACTTTTCGAAGCAGACAATTCTAGACTATGAGCATCGAGCCATCGCTGCAAAGATTTTAAGGAACTAGTCAGCGAATAGACCGCTGTTTGAAGTGAGGGGTCAGAACAGTACAGTAGTAAATCATCAGCATATTGGGGAATTTTGCAAGGACCTAGGGATGAATCAAGGTCAGAGGTATAAAGGTTGTATAATAAAGGACTCAGAACTGACCCTTGAGGTAGGCCTCTCCAGACCAATCGAGACGCTTTAACCACTCCATCGACACGTAAGAGAATTTCTCTTTCAGAGAACAAATTAAAAATAAACTGAGTTAACCTCTCTGGGATCCTCAGCTTATGCAGTTTCTTCCTGAGAATTGGAAGCTGGACGTTATCGTAAGCTGAAGATATATCTAGAAAAGCTGCCGTAATTGATTCACCTTTAGAAAAAGATAATCGAATATCAGTTGTGAATATGCTTAGGCTGTCTATTGTACTTTTACCCTTTCTAAAACCAAACTGCGAATTAGAGAGAATCCCGCGACTCTCTGCAATCCACTCTAGTCGATTTTTAACAAGATGTTCAAGTATTTTCGCTAGGACAGAAGATAGCGCTATAGGGCGATAAGCTGAGGCATCCTCAGGATCTCTGTCTTTTTTAAGTATAGGAATTATTACTTGGGACTTCCAACTTTTAGGCACGATGCCGGAGTTAAAAACAAAATTAACAACGTCAAGATAATAAGAAAGAACTGAGTCAGAGCTTTTAACTAAGAATGAATACGGAATTCCATCGATACCAGGTGCAGAGTCCCTGACAGAAGAGAGAACAATTTTTAACTCATGAAAGGAAAAAGGAGCATCAAGAACATCGTTGAAAAGAGGAGCGGCAAAAACTTGTGGCATTTCATTAACATTTGGGACAAAGGGAGGGGCTAATCTGTCCATTAACTGATCAACCCAATTCGAAAAATCAGGATAAGGGATTTTTTGATCACGGAAAGCCCCACGGAATTTTCTAATTTGTTTCCAGACAAGGCTGGAGGAGGCGTCGGGGGAAATAAATTCACAGAATTTACGCCAACCATCCACTTTCTTTTTACGAAGTAGACGTCTAGACTTAGCTCTGACCCTCATAAAGTTTGTGTAATTTTCAGCAGTCATGACCCGGCAATACGTTTTTTCGGCTTCATTTCTCTCCTTAATACTCTCAGTACACTCTCTGTCCCACCAAGGCGGAGAAGGTGTTTTGCCCACAGAAGTATTCTTAAGTGGAAAAACTCTGTTAGCCACTGAAGTCATAGATTGTACTAAGGCATCAGAGCAGGTAGAAGCATCAGACTGTGACAAATGTGGCAAACTCATTATTCTGCTGTCAAGAAACGCCGTAAAAATAGGCCAGTCAGCTTTATCCAATTTGTATTTTAAGAGTGGAATTCTTTGAGGAGTGGGAGGGCGGATGAACGGGAGTTCAACGATGATAGGGAAGTGGTCACTACCATAAGAATGAGGAAGGACTTTCCAGAGTAGGAGAGATGCTAAATCAGTAGAGCAAAGTGTCAGGTCTAAAGCATTCGGGATTGTATTAGGTCTAGAACGACGAGTCGGTTCGCCACTGTTCAGAATACAAAGGTCTAATTTGTCTACCAAGTCTACCAACATTCTGCCAGCGATGTCAGTGGTCGAACATCCCCATATATGATGGTGGCAGTTAAAGTCTCCGAGTACGATATAAGGTTTAGAAAATGTAGAAAGAATGGAATCTAATTCGTTAAGAATCGAAGGGGAGGGGGAGGCAATGTATATAGATATGAAGGTTATGTCTTTAATCTTCGCAGCAACGACTTGAAGGCCATTGCTGTGAGGAGTGACAATAAGTGTGGAGAAAGGAACACCATCTTTGATGAATAAGGCGGAGCCGCCGAATCCATCTAGTCTGTCGTCTCTGAGACAAGTGAATCCGGAAATTTTGAAAGGAGAACCTGGTCTTAACCATGTCTCAGAGATAGCAGCAATGATGGGGGAGTATTTATTGAAGAGGAAAATAAGGTTTGACTTATCTCTTCTAATACTTTGGCTGTTCCATTGGACAACCAGGGCTGATGGAGCCATTTCTAGGAGATATAAGAGAGAACAAAACAGAAGCAACGTTGGACGGTGAGATATCTGAAGTTGGGGATAAAAGTTTCAGGAGTGACGAGAGAATTTCAACAAGCAATTGCTCGTTGCAAATATTTTCTGTAGGTTGGGAAAGATTTAAAGCGCAGCCGTTGGGGCTGGGGAAATAGTTGTTAGAAATTATATTTTGATGAGCAAATTTGTCATAGCTTTTAGAAAGAGGAGCATGGGTACGGGGTTTAGTAAAAACAGTTTTTTTGTAAGAAGAGGAAGAGTGGGTAGATTGAGGGAAAACTTTGTTGAGAATATTAACTGAACCAGTAGCTGTAATATCTGCATAAGACCTGGACACAGAAGGTTGTGTTTTGGAGGCTTCCACATATGAAATGGAGTCTTCAGCCATACATTTTTTAATGCGAGCCTGTCTATCAAATTCAGGGCAAGATTTGTTTATAGAAAAGTGACGTCCCTTACAGTTAATGTAAAACGCATCATTCTGCGCCACTGAGCATTCCTCCCCCGAATGAGCATTTCCACATTTAAAGCATCTTGCTTTGGATCTACATTGTAATTTTGTGTGACCAAACCGACAGCAGTTAAAGCATTGAATTGTTGGGTAAGTGTAGAGCTCGACTGGCAAAGCATTATAACAGAGAAATACTTTTGCGGGAAGACTCTGTCCATCAAAAGTTAGCACTACCGTCTGAGATGGTTTCCATATAGAAGTACCCTCGGATGTAACTTTATAATTTAATCTACGGGCTTTTAGAACTACTCCGCAGCCATCAGGTACAACAATATTCTCAATGATTTCATCCGGTAACCAATCATTGGGAACGCCTCTTACCAAACCTAAACAAGTTACGTTAAATGTTGGAATAAAGGCATGTAAATTTTTAAAAGTTAAAAGTTCATTAGTAACGAAAGAATTAGCAGTTAATGCATTTGAGAACGAGATGGTAATGCGATTTCTGCCAATACTTTTAACGCTTCCATTGATGACGTCTTTAACATTTGCATGTTTTAAAAATCGGCCAAAAGTGACGGGGTGAAGAGTACTACCAGAAGCAGGAGAAGATTCAACTCTTTGAACATGAACTACGAATGGACCTTTGTCATTCTCTCCGTAGGATGAGCGTCCAACTGCTGGACGAGGAGGGGTTGACAGTTGACATGTGGTTGTTTGTAGTAAAGGAGAAGATGGAGAAAACGGTAGCGACGGGTTAGAATCATTTTCTAAAGAGTTTGGGTCAGGTAAAAAAGAAACTAATTTTGTATGATTAGACTGGGTCACCTCGTTTTGAATTTTCGAATTGGCTCTATGTCTTTCTTTACGAGATCTTTTTTTTTTTGAAATCCTAGGTTTCTTTATCTCGTCTTCTGAACAACTTTTATTATTGGACTTGTCAGAATAAAAAGTTTCATCCATAGGAACACTTATGAAAGCAGCGGGAGACGGCGGAGGTTCACCGGTGTCGTCCGGTGGATCCGCCATATTTTTTTCAAAAGTATGGAGAAATGATGTAAAAGCAGTGAGACAGTGTGAAATATAATACAAAAAATATTAATTACTTAAATAAAATGGAACAGACTAACCATAAAACGCTGAACACTTCACTGAACTAGATGATTAAAATTAAAAGGAAAAAATAACGAGAAAATGTAACACACCGCTTGACGCTCAACTGACACTCCAATTTAATGTTAAATAATTGAAAATTGTAAAATTCTGACCAGGCTGTATGGTCTTGTACCTTTACCTTCTTTAAGGAAAATAAATAAAAAAAAAAAATCTATGGTCTGTGATAATCACCGACTTCTATTGTTCTATGTACCCAAAGAGATTAATATATTGAATGTCTTTGTATGTACCGTATGTACCTCGGTGGTGATATGTGGTGATAATTTTGTATTTCGTTGAAATAGATCGGCCTCATCGACTCATCAAACAAAATAACGAAAAAAATTATTTAGCTGCCTCACATAAAAATTAAAAAAGAAACTCGACGGAAAAGGGAAAGAAATGCGTGAGTTAAAAAAACCTCATAGTGAAAGGTTTGTGAATCAAACGTTCACAATCGAAATATTCAGTTATGAACTACGTAAGTATTAATCTAAATGAAATTGAGTTCATAACAATGATCAATTTGAAATCCAGCTAAGATAGGTTGATTGTCCATCATTTCAAAAAATAGGTTAGGTTTTGCTTGTGATAATGCGAGGAGCGAAGCGGAGCGGAGCGACAAGCCACCAATAAGCCATATATTAATTTTTTTCGCGCTTCCTTAAAAAAATATTTACTGCATAAGGTTCCTGCACCTGAATATTTTGTAACTTTTCAGCAGGCAACATTTGAAAGCGGTACTTAAATTGTGATTAGTTACAAACAGCGGAGTGTTACTACTCAAATGATCCCTGTAGTGTTGAACTTAGTATATTTCAGTCAAGTAGGTACCATTAAAATTTATATACTGTTCTTTATGTGTTAAACCAGAATTCATCATCCAACTGGGGCTGTTTACGATTTGATGCAGCCGAGTGTTTGTGAGCACCTACGATATAATAAATAAATAGATTTAAGTTTTAGATACCCAACTCCTATTTTCATTTGATTAATGTATATGTATATGTAATATGTAACTTAAATAATTACTTTTATTTTCAGACTTCCGTCTACAGTGGTGTCCTACTGGTGTGATTGTTTGGAATTTTGACACAGGCACTGAATGCTGATCACAAATGTTTAAGACATTGAAGGTTGCCGTACCTGAAGCAGTTTTTACGCTTTCATTTGAAAACATTATATTTGGAATTGCGTGTCAAACAATTTTCTTGTGGTGTGACTTATTTGGAAGAACGGGTATAACAAAAGAAAAGAATATGCAGCATTGTTTACCACAGTCCTTAGACTTCTCTAAGCAAGATTTTCTTTATTGGTCATGGGAACAATCTTACCGGAAAAAAAAATTAAGCTACATAAGGAGGAGAAGAAAATCTAGATGGGATAGACCATAATCATAGGTAAGTTTAACTATTACTAAACAAATTTGCATGTGTACTTCCATGGCTAGAATTTTTATTCAACCCATGTGCCTCGGTACTCATCACAGGTGAAATTAACAATTTTCAATAATTAACTAGTGTAAAATCTTATCCGAGTTAACAAGTTTATGAAGGGTGGCCATATACTATAGGGTCTAAACAATGTATATCACTGCACACCCTATAATTATATCTGTGTTTCACAGAACACATAATGAGAAACCTGTTAGTTGCATTCACAATCTTCCTTCTCTGCATACGACCACAAAATCAGTGATGTGCATCACAACTGCCTCACACTGCTCATACAGAACTATGGAAAAATGCTTATTTACATATCAGTTAGATCGCCTATACAATTTAAGATAATTTGTAGTTTTCTAACAGACATGCCTGCACTCTCTTAAATTTTAGTATTAAACAAATTTGAACAATTCTTTCTATCATTGACTTGGCCCAGGTTTCAGCTAAGGTTTCCCAGATTGTTTCTTGTTTTGAAGAAGACTTGCCCGTGGTACTACCAGGGTTGTACTACCAGTTACTCCACAGGGGATTTTTCTGCCTGTAGACCTGCTAGTACAACTGGTTGTACAACTGGAAATTTTTCACGTGCCCGTGGTACTACCGAATCTTGAATTAATTGAAAATTGTAACCATTGTCATCTATTATATCGTTCTTTCCAACGGATTTTATTTAATCTATTGTTATTATAAGTATAGTAACAGTATTTAATTATAACGCCCAGTACTATGAGAACCAGCACAATGTCATTCACAAACATTTAGTAGGTGCATATTTGTGCCTCGGAGAGCATGTTAAGCCGTCGGTACTGGTTGCCATCAAAAGATGGCAGTTGATAAAATCCATCAACCCGCACTGGAACAGCGTGGTGGATTAAGCTCCAAGCCCCTGTAGTGAGGTATTACTGGGCTGATAGTGTGATATGGTATATCAGTAACATTTAAAGCCAGACAACTATTTTTGACTAAAATATTGTTTTCTTTTTGGTATTATTTTTTGATAAGTATTTTTAAGTTATGTGAATTGATTGATTGTGAGTGAATGAGTGAATTGATGCTATTTTTATTTTTATTACTTCATTTGATTTATTATGGAATCCTTTTGCTTCCAACATGGACTTGACTGATTTATTTTACTTATCTATACTAATATTATAAAGCTGAAGAGTTTGTTTGTTTGAACGCGCAAATCTCAGGAACTACTGGTTCGAATTGAAAAATTCTTTTTGTGTTGGATAGTTTATTTATTGAAAAAGGCTATGGGCTATATGTATAAAATAATACTATCTGTCTGTCTGTCTATTCGAGCAAATCTCCAAAACGGCTTAACCGATTTTAATGAAATTTCACGGGTATGAAAAGGAGGTAGTGAGAAGTGACATATGCTACTTTTTGTCCGTCTGTCTGTCTGTACGTCTATGTGTCTATTCGAACTAATCTCCAAAACGGCTGAACAGATTTTAATGAAACTTTGCGGACGTGAAAGAAGGTTGTCAAGAGTGACATCAGTTACTTTTTGTGGCTGTCTGTCGTTTGTCCTCACTGATCTATCGGCGTAGATAAAGCCGAAACTACTAAGTCTAGGAAACCAAAATTTGAAACAGTGGTTTATTTTATAAAGTGAGTATTCATTTTTAAGAAAGGAATATTTGGAAATTTCAAATTTAAGGAGGGAGGGATGGAGGGGCTTTGTATGAGAGTATTTGTTCTTTAAAGTTAGAAACATAAAAATTTTAACATTAATAAATAATGACGTGTTTCAGGGTTTTTGAATTTCCACATTTTAAGGATGGGAAACGGGAGGTGAAAAGTATGGGAGTATGCATGTGGGAACAGGCATGTGTAGTCTACGCAAGCGAAGCTGCGGGCGGTCGCTAGTAATAAGTATAAGAATGAAGTCATTAACGAGAAAATTAATGTTATTCTGAAAAAGCGTGCGGTGCGACGAAATATAACAACTGATATCGACCACCCAATGCTTTTTCACAATAACATTTATTTTCTCGTTAATCACTTTATTCTTATACCTACTAAAAGTTATTTTCTTCTTTTTCGTTCGATTTCCTTTTATAAAGTGTGTTTTTTATTATAATTTTTTTTTTTTTTCATCTAACAGGTAAGCTGTTCATCACCATGTTCTCAACAAGCACAGATTTGAGAAGCCTCACAAAGCACCAAGTGTGATTATGAAAGTGACGAAGTTTCTGGATCTGCTACCACTTCAAGTTCCACACTGGAGGCAATCCATATCAAGTAAGATTCGAGCGAGATTCTTGTTACGATTTTAGCCAAAATACCTCCAAAACTCATGAAATAATTCTATACCGAATCCACAAGCCCATACAACTGAACGCGACGATACGCGGGTCGCTGTCGAGTGATCGTATCTTGGACGTGTCGGTTGTATCTTCGACGAGTCTTTGGGATATCGTTGCGACAAGTCGCGTGCTGTCAACGACATCAAAGCCAGCGCTCTGTGACGTGTGTTTAATTATATGAAAATTCGACGAAATCACCGTGATAATTTCATTCGTGGAATAAGTATATATGGAGTCGTTAGATCCTTAAAAATTATGGTAATTTATAGCACATTTACACTAGGCCAATCTTTGAGACAGTCTACTGAGCCAAACCATAGCCAAAAGTCAAAATTGGTGTCATCCAGTTTACACATAGGCCAGCCAAGCAGGCCATTTCAGATTCAGATTTGGAACTTTTATGTCATATTGGTATCCCATTTTGTTATACTTTTGGTTATAATTATCACCAGATCTTGAAAAAATAGCTATTTTATCCAACATCCAGATATAGAAAACAACTAGTGGAAATGCTAACTGGCGCGGACAGGAACACGCGTTCACGCGAAGCCAAAAAGTTAATTTATTAAAAATATTTGTGTAACATTTTAACTAGAAGTCGATGGTCCATCCTATTCCACACTTCAAGTTTGGTGTTCTGAATTTTAACATAGAAGAACAATTTGTAAAGATGAAGATGTAGATCATTTGAAGTATTTTTTAAACTATAACATTTATTTTTTCGAAACGTTTTGTCAAAGTATTAATTACATTAAATTATGGAATATAGTTTGACCGAAACCGCTGTACCGAACCTTATGTACGTGCGCGGCGCGGAGGGAGGCAGATCTGCTGTGTCAGTCCGTCGTCAACGCTTAAGCTGCCTTCCCTCCTCGCCGCGCACGCACCTAAGGGGTACAGCAGTGTCGGTCAAACTATAGTAATATGAATTAATCTCGGCGTAATAATATAATACTAACTTTCGTTTGCAGATTCACATTATTTAGTTTTTAATTTTCGTCAATATTAATGCATATTTCTTACATCTTCAAAAAATTTGTTTTTTGCATGTCCAAACTATTATGTGAAATCTCGCTCTATATTACTTCACAGTAGGTACTCTATTCCAAAAAACAACAGCGTAATAACTACCCTATAAGTTGAACCATGATATCATTGTGTAATAAAATCCAATTTTTTTTTTAAGATTCTTGATTTATAAACTCGCAACTCATAGTTGAAGAATAAAATGTATCTAAAAACCTGAGTGTAATGATGGCATTGGAAATCTTTTTTCAGACAAGAGGAGTTGCTCCGAGGTCCACATCATCCAGATTATGTACCTATTCCGCTATTGGAAGAAACTGCCCGTGATAAGAGTACCAAGGCAACCTCACCAAGCATATGGCAATCGATGACCTGTAACCAAGTCACCACGTACTTGCTCAAGATCTAAATATTAGTGGACAGACCGCATACCAATTTAAAGCTTTAACTTATAACTGAAACAAATTTTATCGGAATGTTGTGATTTTTCAAGAAATAATTAAGTACACCATATTCGGAATAGGGTTGCTGACCATTTTTTTTTAATTTTTGTTAGAGTTAACTGAATTAAATAACAGTGAAATAATTTAAAGGATTGTGAATGATCAAAATGTCCTGTTAAACAGAGAGGGCAATACCGAACCGTGTGACATCAGGCCATTTAAATAATGTTAAACTTCTTTCTTTAAGAAAGAGACAGAGATAAACTTTTAATAGCTTATGAGTTCCATACTCTTCAAGTGAATATAATTTTGTTTATAAGTTTTATTATTGTATAAAGTTTAAATTAACATTATTTTCTTTATAAACATTTTCAATATTAGTCAAATACTCTATTGTTGTATACTTTAGCTTTTGCGTTTTAAAAGCAGTCGTTAAATCTATTGAAGTAAGTACTTCAAACATAGACAAGAGTTACAAATAAATATCGAGGTTATATGAGATAATTCCAACTAAAGAAGTTTTTCTACTACAGACATATATTGGTCCAAATACAGAACATGCACCAGTTAATTAAAACGTTAATTGGTAAATTGATTGATATACGAGGGGATTTTTTTTTAAATATTTTATCTGTGATAATTAACTCGTGATAGCTATTCAGATGTGTTACTGATAAGTTTAATTTTAAATCGTAAACTGAGACTTAGATTTAGATTTTGACATGCAGCAATTCAATTACCTACAAATTGCTGTATGTCTTTCTACTCCTTTATCTTTAGTACTTTCTATGACTTTCAAAATCAATGGAGCTAACGTTTTGAGACTCACATTTTAAAGATGGGCCTACCTGCATTAGGTCCGCTGCCAATAGTACATTATGATACAAGTACGGTAAGCTGCATATTATAGTCGAGATGTTAAAAGACGAGGTATAATAAACCGATGACTACAATAGTCAGCTTACTTAGTGCGAGCATCATACGACGTTTTTCAATACATTTGTGATTAAAATTAGGCTAGTAGAGTCGTCTGCAATAAACTGTTTCAACTCTTTGATTATAAAATGTCTGGATAGACCCTCGCAATACAATGTCAACAAAAATGACAGGCCAACTGTTACATACTTCTGTGTGTGATTCAACAGACCACATTCTCTAGCTAGGCCATACTGACCATGTAAAAATTATATCTGTGTGCGTGAATTAAAATCAAACGGATAGGTGATATTTGCATTTACGTTTTTTTGGACGCCTGGTCTGTATCCAGACATATAGGTAATAAAAGTTTCTACTTTTAAAACCTGGAGAAAATAGATTATATCTACTAAAATGGGAAATCAGTTTATTAATGCTATGTGATGAAAGGGCAAAACGGAGCCCTATTTCTGTCACTCTGTTGTGTGCTAGTATGTTTTTCTGTGCATCCTATCGCATGTCAAGTGTCTCTAGCTGTAAACGGAGTGAGTTACAGATTTAAAATTTGGATATTTTGGATAAAACCGAAAAATGAACCAGAAATACAATTTAAATATTATTTGGAGACGATCCCAAACATCAAAAAGGAGTGGATTTTTTTGTCTTAGCCTAGCACGTGCACCAGTGTCAAGTTTTTATGAAAAGATGTATATTTATATGAAGTATAATTTTTAATCTTTTTTATTTAAATAAAAAAAATGGACAGTCATCAAAATTTTAAATTTTAGACCATTTTACTGTTAAGGAATTTCTGTATATTATGTACTTTTCAAAGTACCTTACGAGTCGGCTTTATCAGACTCTATTGTTTGTATGCTTTTTATCAGTCTCTATTGTTTGTGACAAAAGTGTTGTTATGACGCCCTATTGCCTTATAAATTTGAGACAGGTTTGTTGCGCTTTGCGCTATCATGACAAATATTTAATTCACTTGCAAATATTACAAATATCTTTTATGCTGTATTATGCTGTAAGTTTTATATTGTATAATAAGCATAAATCTTCAAAAATGATTGACATATATGCGACAATAGTTAAGTAATATGATGTAATAATTTTATAAATCCAGCTGTGTTCCAGAATGTGCTCAAGAAAAAATATATTATTTATATTTACATCTTAACTCTGTTGTATAATGTACAAGCTTTAATAAAGTAAAATGTTGTTATTTAAAAGTGTCATTTTATTTTCCTTCTGCATCAGACGATGAATTGGGTGTATCTTTAGCCGCATTGGGCACTTTTTGGTAGGAGAAAATCTTATGGGTTCGTGTCACTACATCGTCACGACATGCTCATTTAATTGTAGAATCACTGTGCAATACAAAAGTGAGTACCAAATGTACTAGTATTTTTAAGATGAAAAATAATAGATAATAGTTCCAGTCAACCTTTATGGCGGATGTGAACATAGGCACAATTCGCGTCGCAGTAACCAGTTTTAGGTGTAGCGGGACGCAGTGGAGCGAGGGGCATACGAGTGAACCTGCGCAAAAATTCTTAGAGCATTGTATTCCGATCCGCCATAAAGTTTGATTGGAACTATAATTATTTTAAATCTTCGCATTTATTTTGGCGTTTAACCTCTGCAATGCATTACGCAATTAGTATTTCACAGTGGCTTGGACGTTTTTTACTACCGTGGCAAAACGGATTTCTAGTTGTTCAATCATATTTTTATCGTGGATTATGAAATTAAAAATTTTATAACATCTTATAATAATTTAAGATTAGTGTGTTGAAATTTTAAATATGATTATTAATGCAAAATTAAAGTTTAATACCTTATATTATTAAATTCTTTAGTTTAAAATGATAAAAAGCTCTGATTTTCATTCCATTACATATTTTATTTTACTATAAATTTTATAGTTAGATATTATTCGCTTATTCTTATAATCGCGCCATCTACTGTTTAAATAATACAGTCCAAACAACTTCAGGCAACATTACATAAATTTTTATAATAGCGCTATCTAGTGTCTAAATAATACAGTACAGACAACTTCGAGCAACATAACATAAATAATTAATAATGTGAAAATTGAGAAAAAATTTCGAATCTCTGCCGATAGATGTCATAATAATAATGAAATAGTGTAAATGTTGATGTACCTACATTACGCTGGCGTAACCACTTCATAAGGCCGTAACCTAACCATACCCATATTTTGTTGCTAATTTTTTACACCAATCCCGATTTTGTAGCTCTTGCCGTTTCCGAGATACAGTGGCTACGCTAGCGTAAGACTTACGCTAGCGTAGCCACCCTCTTACGCTAGCGTAGCCACCCCTGTAACTTTTGAACCTATCAACTTATTTAAATAATTCCAACGCTAGAATTTGTTGCTAATTTATTACACCAATCCCGATTTTGTAGCTCTTTCCGTTTCTAAGATACAGGGCATATCAGTAGGTATGTCGCGTCTAGCAATACATTATTCTTTTAAAAGCGCCATCTCTTGACTTACAGAGTAACTACCAAAAAATAAATCTAATATGTTTATTAAACTATGTTTATTGACAATAGATGGCATCATAAACATATTTATTGCTGTTGAGCCGGAAAAAGAATGAAAACGATGAAAACAAAGGTGCATGGCACATTTGTTATAGGCACCTACATAGGTAGTTAGGTACCTACCTACCTACCTAAGTATTTATAACCACTACACACACCAATACACATGGGTGTAAATTAAATTTTTAAAAAATGTAGGTTAAGTGAAGGTAAAAAAAATTGGTAGGTACGTACCTACCAGCTCGAGTGGGGTCTTGTTAGACAACTATTTTCAAAATCAAATGAGGTTCTGAAGATAGTTTTTTTATAATTCCTAGGTCCAGCTAACGATATATTCGGCTCGAAAAAATGGCGTTTCTGGATGAGTTATTGGTAGGTATGCCCCTTCCTTACTAAACGAAATATTTTATAGACTGGTGGACCGTAACCTGAAGAAGTAGGTAGGTACTATTGAATACAAAATTTCCAAAGAAATATCTGAGAGTAGAGTTCTGTGCAAGTAAAAGGGTTCGATTTTTTTTAAATTTCTTTAAATACATTTATATATTTTTAATCTTGATAAATAACGAAATGGAGGGTTGTCTAACAGAAAACACTGTTTTTTGGTAAATAAATGACACAAATATATTGCGTAGTAATTATGGAACCTTTGGTGCGGGAGTCCAAATATCACTTGCCGGATTTTTAAATGTTCTATCTCATAACGATTATCACCGTCAATATAAAATAATTTCTCAATCATTTACCACATGTAAAATGATTCAAGTTTTAGATAACTGTATTTAGTCAAAGAATTGAAAAGCCATATGAGCATTTTAGAGGGAGCTTACCTTTAACTTTGCATGTTAAAATTATTTAAAAAAATGTTTGTATTTCACGTAATAAGCATTTAAGTAATGATAGCAAATGATAAGAGTCATTTGATTTAGTACGAATTGCATTTGAGAAAAGCTTCTCAAATTTCTGATTTACTCCTCAAAATTATAATTCGTTTATCTACGCTGTACGTCTGTGATTGGGTCACCAAACTCTGGACGTGTACAATTTTCAACTTTTTTTATATTTGACGAGAATAGGCTGTGATAGATGGACAGACAGATAGAGAGTAATCATTTAAGGTATTTCAGCATGATCGAAATTATTCGAAAAGCCTCCCCAATCCCCGATTCGCATCCTTAGTGCTTTGAAAATCGTGAAATCGATAAAAAACGTAAGATAGGCATATTTTAACGAATCTATATTTTGTCTAATCTTACAACTACAAACTAACTAATCTACAAAGTGCTGTCATAGTCGATTGGAATCGGGCACTGGCGTATGTATGCAGAACGCAAAAGATTGATAAATATAGGTAGGTACTACCTACCTACGAGACTCAAGGCCAAAGCTCTGTACATGGCGAGGCGGGTCCCGGGATCACTTGTAGATAAATAATTTGAATCGTATTTATTATTTGAAGACAATTATTATTACTGCATAGTGATAGATACAACTAGATGAGGATTATTAGTTAGTGAGAGTTAAGTATAGGAGTAGTACCTACCTACCTAGTAGCTGGTAGGTATCTAGAGTTCTCATTAATATAATTTATTGGTATAGTTAGATTCGAAAAATCGATTGACAATTTGACTGACATCATTTATAATTTTTAATTTCTGACATAGGTACTTAATAAGAAATTTTTTTTTTATTTATTTATTTAATAAAATCTACAGCCAAAAACACAAACAGTTAAGATTTTAAATATATCATAGAGGAAAGGCCATTTACAGATTTATGTATATATATATATATATATATATATATAATATTATGTATATAAAATGTTATGTGAACAAAAAAATTTAAGATAGAAAGATAAACTTTTCGGCACGAGCCGCGATAATTTTGCCAATGCAGACTTTACTTCATGTACATAAGATTATTTTTAGCTTGTAGAATTTTGAAGGGCCGACTACTAGGCGGCATTATTATAAAGAGGGGCGGCGTTATTGTCGGCAATTGTATCAAAGGAACGTCGATGCGTCTGCAGAAGCGACCAGTGCGACTCGGCGGCATATATTAATAACAACACCAGAAACGCCAAGAAAATATTACCAGACATTAATACTTACCTAAGAGTTTGCTATGGTATTTAGTTATTGATAACCGTATTAAATGGAATAGTTGAATGTCATTTAGTATTTGATAAAATCTGTTCTAATTTAATATGCTGTAAGATCCACATTCACTTCACAATATTAGAACTTAAACTTAAATCACGAACATCAGTAAGAAATTATTTGAGTGCGTGAATTAGTTTCGTATTTGTAAATGAATATCAATTTTATTTTACTATGTAAGTAAAATGATTTCGACTCTAGATTTCATCCATGTGTCTGGTCTGTGTTTGTCTGATATTTTCAATCATCTTTATGGAATTTATTATTTTAATTTTTTCTTTGTATCTCACCGCTTCGGTCATTGACTTTATCAGCTGTTTCACGAGAAATGCTCGTCTAGATTTAAGATTTGCGAGACAGTCTCGTAGTGTTTTGTTGAATTTACGAGTGAATCTTATTTAATAAAGAATTGTTACATTCATTATATAATTATGTATTAGGGTTTTCATAGGTTTCTAAAAAAAAATTGGATTCAAATGCATTATAACTTTTTAGATATATTGCATTAGAATCCAATACATAGACTTATAAACAATACATACAATTAATCTGTGTGATCACTGTAAATTAATGAAAAAATTAATAAACATGCAGTTTTCCAGGAACTTTCTTCGTTTACTAGGTGCCTACTACTTCGGAAATTAGAAAAAAAAATTATGTGATTTTTTAATCAAATTTTGGTAATATTGAATGATGTTTTATGTCTAATATACCTTTAGAATAAATAGTAAAAAAATCGCCTTTTCAAATTTTTTTACAGTTTCGCCATTTGCAGACAAATTTTTGCAATTTGCCAAATCCGACACGTTCAGTTTTATATAAAACTAGCATTCCGGCCGCGGTTTTGCCCGCATGGACTACACGATTGTACCGACACAGCTAATAAAGAACGCGACGCTCCAGAACATTGCAAAATTTTCTAAAACCTTTTGAAACTTAACTACCTAAGAAATCTTTATATTAAATTTCATCAAAGCCATCTTAGCATGAACAATAGCTATCAAACAATGAGTAGGTAGTTTATGTCACTCCTGACAACCCTTTTTTCATGTATGAAAAATTTCATTGAAATTAATTCATCCTTTTCGGAGAATAGCCGGAACCGACAGACAGACAAGCAAAACCAAGCCCATGTCACTCCTGACAACGCTTTCTTCATGTCTACAATATTTTATTAAAATAGGTTCAACCGTTTTGGAGATTAATTTGGACAAACAGACAAACACACAAACAAAAATTAGGTTATGTTACTCCTGACAAGCCCCTTTTCATGTCTGCAAAGTTTCATTGACAGTGGTTTAGACGTGACAGCGTACCTAACATACAAACAAACAAATTTCTTTTTAAACTACTTCAAAAAAGGAGGGTTCTCAATTCGATCGTATATATGTTTTTTTTTAATGTGTGTTCAGGGATAACTTCGTTATTTATGAAACGAATTGGATGATTTTTTTTTATTGGAAAGGAGATATTCTAGAAATGGTACCATGATAAGTAAATCAGGATCTGATGATGGCATTCCAGAGAAATCGAGGGCAACTTTAACAACTTTAAATCGAATTATTAAGTGTCGTATTTTAAGTATTTTCATAAAGTACAACTACTAGTACTATTTAATGAAGGTCGGGAGTCGATCTGATGATGGAGCTGAAAGACAGGCGAGGGAACTCCTCAACGATTTACAGTGAACTTAATTCAGTTCTATTAATTAGAACTTTGCACCCATGTGGGTTATAAGTACCATTACAGGTCTGATGATGGAGACCATACCCAGTCGAAGGAACTCCTTAACGATTTACAGCAATTACCTGGTGTTTGGACTTACTTCATTTCTATTGATGAGAACTTTGCACTCATATGGGTTATAAGTGCCATTACAGGTTTGATGATGAAGACCATAGACAGTCGAGGGAATTCCTCAACGATTTACAGCAATTACCTGTTGTTTGGACTTAATTCATTTCTATTAATGAGAACTTTGCACTCATATGGGTTATAAGTGCCATTACAGGTTTGATGATGAAGACCATAGACAGTCGAGGGAATTCCTCAACGATTTACAGCAATTCCCTTTTTTTTGAACTTAACTCAGTTCTATTAATGAGAACTTTGCACCCATATGGGTTATAAGTACTATTACAGGTCTGATGATGGAGACCATCCACAGTCGAAGGAACTTCTTAACGATTTACAGCAACTTTTGACACTGAATTTAAGTTGCGTAATCACGGCGCTGTCTCATGTGATTAGCGCGTTTAGAAGCCCCATATATACTAAATACAAATAAGTTACAGATGTGTTTAACTAAAAATTGAAAAATAAAATAATTTTAAAAAAAATTAAAATAAAAACCAACTTCAAAAACATAACTAAAAATTAAAAAATAAAATTATCCCTTTAAAGAAAGGAGCATTAACAGGCGGCATATAGTTAATGAAGTCGGTGCTAACTAAGACACTTTAAATGGGTACGTACAAAAATAACAATTAATTACGACAATGATACACCTATTTATAACTATAACGAATATAGAACAAAATTTAAAGTGGATGACTTGGCAAAGAAAATTGGCATACAAATATTATTGTTTATTTTTAAGCGACTTCAAAAAAGAAGGAGGTTACTCAATTCGAGTATATATATATAAATTTTTTTTTATGTGTGTTCAGGCATAACTTCGTTGTTTATGAACCGAATTGGATGATTTTTTTTTTGTTGAAGGGAGATATCTCCGGAGTGGTACCATGATAAGGAAACCAGGATCTGATGATGGCATCCTAGAGAAATCGAGGGCAATTTTGATACACAGTCGAAGGAACTCCTTAACCATTTACAGCAATTGCTTGGTGTTTGGACTTAATTCATTTCTATTGATGAGAACTTTGCACTCATATGGGTTATAAGTACCATTACAGGTCTGATGATGGAGACCATACACAGTCGAAGGAACTCCTTAACGATTTACAGCAATTGCCTGGTGTTTGGACTTAATTCATTTCTATTGATGAGAACTTTGCAATCATATGGGTTATAAGTACCATTACAGGTCTGATGATGGAGACCATACATAGTCGAAAGAACTCCTTAACGATTAACAGCAGTTACCTTTTGTTGGGCTTACGTCATACGGTTCAATATGCCAAAATGTTCAGTTCGCACAAAAATAATACTTAATTAAAATTGAAGGGTTACATAGGAATACCACTACCTACTAGGCATGCTGATGCCTCAATTTGACACTGAATTAAAGTTGCGTAATCGTGGCGCTGTCTCATTTGAGTAGCACGTTTAGAAGCCCCATTGATACTAAATACAAATAAGTTACAGATGCGTTCAACTAAAAATTGAAAAATAAAATGATTTTCAAAAAAAAATAAAAACCGACTTCAAAAACATAAACTAAAAAGTTAAAAATAAAATTTTCACTTTAAAGAAAGGAGCATTAACAGGCGGCATATAGTTAATGAAGTCGGTGCCTACTCACTCAGACACTTTAAATTGTTTTCTATATTTATTATAGTTATAGATATAAAGTTGTTGTAATTGTTATTACCTGGTAAGTACCCATTTAAAGTGTCTGAGTTGGCACCGACTTCATTAACTTTATGCCGCCTGTTAATGCTCCTTTCTTTAAAGTGAAAATTTTATTTTTAACTTTTTAGTTTATGTTTTTGAAGACGGTTTTTATTTTTTTTTTTAAATCATTTTATTATGTATTTATTCTTTACTTTTCCAAATAATTATAGAATTGGAAATAAAATACATTAAAAATAGTCCAAGTAAGATGAACTTATATTACATTTAAATCTAATTAAATCCAATCCACATGTTCGACGCAACAAGCTGATAGGACACTATGACAGAAAAAACGCTATGGCTTATTATGCTTTGGTACCCGGCGAAGCCAGGCGGGCCGCTTGTAAATTATAAACTAATGAACGCTCTTATTGTGCTCTGTGTTCCTCGTATTCCTCTCGTAACTCTCTTAGTAGGTATAAACACGTATGTTTGCGTACCAATCGTCGTTTAGAATATAGATAAATATTTTCTGAATATTCCAAATTAACTACCTACCTATATAGTTTTATTATATTTATATCACCTAGGTATGTCCATAATCCTATATCTATATAAAAGGCTCTGTGTTTAGTTTTAGTTTACCGGAAAACTTTAACAAAAATCTTAAATTTTCCGATTCTCTCAGGAAACGGAAAATATTCGTGAAAAGAAAATACCTAGGTAGATATGTTTAATTGATACAAGTTCAAAGTTCATAGATACCTATAGGTATTTTCATTTTTAATAATTTTTGTTTACTTACCTATCAATTTAGTGACACATAACCTGTTTAGCGTTGGCCCTCCGTGCGGAATATTTGACTATCGCGCAATAGGTAGGCCTATCTTAAACGGTTTATTAGTTTTAGTTATTTATTATTAATTATTTATTTTATTATTTTAACGCAAAATACCTAATCTATCATTCCATCATAGTCCATAATTAAAAGTACCTATAGGTATTGCATGCTAGAAAATAAAGCGAATTAGTGGCGACATAGCCTCTGTAGAAAACGTATGTGCGAAACTAGAAATGCCGGCGACCCGCCACGCACACCCCGAGAAAGTATTCGAAGTACGACGACACGGCGGCGTCGCGGTGCTCGTAGGTGTGCGTTCTTCTAAAACGTCGATTTCTTCGACGGAGGCTCGGCGATGGCTCTAGCTCCGCAGCAGTTTTCCGATGCCAAACTATTCGACGGCGGCGGTGACGATTGGACAAGGTGTTAGGTCGGCGTTGGGGCTGTGGTAAATGAAATACCGATGATACAAGGGAGTACCCGTCGGACGCTCCGGAGTCCCCGAGTCCGGAGTTGCGAATGCGGCGACGGCGAGTACAGGAATGAACGAGCGCTTTTTTTTTTTATTAATGAGGGCCGAATCTGCTTATAGACATCTGCGCGCCCGACCTACCGCGCAGATAGTGCTGGGTTGGGACTTCTACACAGAAGGTGTAGCCCGACCGGCTAAACGACATCCTCAACCTATACTCCGCTTAGTGTTATAGGATTTGAACTAAACGACGACCGGACGCATTGAGGATGCTTCGGTGCGTTGGTGCCATTGACGGGCGGTGACTTAAGGGTGCCGCCACGCACGGCGTATGAGTGAATAGAGATGAGGGCCGACACGTGTCGATCCCTCGGTATGGGAGGGCAGTACGAGCTGGACGGCCCGACTGTGAGTAAACAAAGGTTCAGATGCCATTCGAACAGATTTGTTACGTTTACTAGGTGACTTCTGGTGGGTACTGTTCACCTACATCAGACTGAGGGTCTGATCTGCCTAGTGCTCTGAGACTCTCAACCTCGGAGGTGAAGTCGTCAGGCGGATCTGTTAATGCACTCCGTGGGCGTCTGGTAAAGTGATTGGTAGGCGGGGGCTCGTAAGAGGCCGCTTCCGAAAGTAGTAGGAGATTGGGGTGCGTGACCGCGGCGGCGAAGAAGCGCTCTGATGCGTCCTTCATGTATTTGGAGATTGATGGTAAGTCGAAATCGCTGTGAAGCAGGCTATTTCGAACATACCATGGGGCATCTATCGCTTTCCTGCAGAACTTGTTCTGTATGGTCTGTAGCGGCTTAAGTATCGATTGCTTGGCGTATGCAAAGACCGGGCATGCGTAAGTCATGACCGGCCTGATGGTCATTACGTATAAGGTGCGCTTGTTGCACATCGTTAACTTACTGCGGCGACCGAGAGCTCGAGCGCGCTATATTTATATTGCGTCTCCGCCATGTGTGTGTCGCATGCATGACACGTTCTAATGTATTTCCCTATACACCAATAGGAGCGCCCCAACAGACACATTTATTTTCAAACATAAACTTAATCTAATACAATATTTTCTAATTAGATACATGCTTTTAAATTCTTTCTAAACAATATTATTCTAATTAGCATGCCCTAAGTATTACATTTTTAAATGTCATGCTTATCGTATTAGATCACAATAGTTTTAAGTGACGTGCATCATGCCTTATTTTTTAACATTCTCATGCGAGTATTTTAAAGATATTTCTAACGTGCAATGACTTTTAATATATTCTAACATTCCAATGACATGCAATCACATGTTGATTCATTATTTTAAAAGATGCATTCATCATTTATATTTCGAACATTATTTCTAAAATACATTTTTATGCACAATTTTCAAAGACGACTTCTAGTATGAATATTTAAATAATTCAAACATTTTAAATCCAACATTTTTAACCTAAGTTTAAACAATAAAATCATTTTAAATATATACAATTTGTTATGGATTCATTTGATCGCCAACAGCCTCCTTTCCTCACCCCCGCTGATATCTACCCAAAAAAGTGCCACTTCGATGCTATGTTATGTTCGGATCGGCCATGATCTTTGGCTCGATCTGTACCTAAATAAAATTTGCACCGGCATCATATGGCGCCATTCACAATGTTCGTATCGTATGCGTATTGTATGCGTATCTATGTGCGTAGGCAAAAGGAGCCTTTTTTTTTTTTCTACACAGAAGGTGCAGCCCGACCGGCTAAACGACTCCTCAACCTATACTCCGGAGAGCGTATAGGGTTTGGCATGACCAACGACCGGACGCATTGAGGATGCTTCGGTGTGTTAGTGCCTATTGGTGGGCGGCGCTTAAGGGCGCCGTCTCGTAGGCGTATGATTAAAAAAAGGAATAAGGGCCGACGCGTGTCGGTCCCTCGGCAATGGAGGGCAGTTCGAGCTGGACGGCCCGACTGTGAACAAACAAGGCTCAGATGCCATTCGAGCAGAGCAAAAGGAGCCGATTAAAATAAAGTTTATAATGGGCGTAATGGATGCTTTGTATTTGAATGTATTGGCCAATGAGAAGCAAACGAGATCACCAATCAGAGCTCTTCTGCGCGCGCGCATCATTATGGTTATCTTGTTAAATAGGTACCTACCTACGATGGCGATCCGGTTAGCTACGATCTGTGGTTGTTTTTTTATGCTTTTATGCATTAATAAAAATATTAATAAATATTAATTTAGTTGAATAATTTATTGATTAGTAAGTTGCATTTTCTACTTATATATACCTACCTATCTATAAAATCGTAGTGTCTATCTGTAGGTACGGGCTAATCTTCAAAACGACTCAACCGCTCGATTTTAATGAAAGCTCACAAACATATACAAACACACAAAGAGGTCGTCAGGAGTGACGTAGCCTACTTTATGTCGTCTCTCTATTTGTCCAGGCTAATCTCTGAAACAGCTTACCATATACTCTTTTCATTATAAGTATATTTTTTCAGTGCAAAAATTTTGAGTTTCTGTATAATTATTCGGATTGTAGAAACTGTAGAAATCATCAAGTTCAACCAGGCGAACGAAGTCGGGAAGATATTTTCGGGAATCCGTAATCGAATAAATATTTAAATTAGACTGGAATCGTTTCAACAATAAGTAAAATAATTCCTGATCATAACTAAGCGTAATATGTTCCTATTACTGATGTAGGGGAGAAGTGGCATGAAAGAGCCACTTGTATTTTTTCGATAGTTTAGAAACGGATTTGGTTGGCAATTTTATTTTTAAGTGGCATCACTGATTACCCGTCACCCACAAACATTTGACTCTTCGCCGAAACCATCGAACGCTAGTAGGTACATAAAAATTGGCACTAAACAGTTAGTATTTTGCTTCATTTAAGTTGTATTTTGGTATTTTATTGTAAAAAAACATAAGTTCATTAATTGAAGATTGCGTTTCTGCATATATTTGGCCTTGCAGCTGTGTAAAAACTCAGCCGCAAAAGTTTTGATATTGTTGTTATTTTGAAGATTATACTTTTTTTAAAGAATAAGTTATGAGAGAGCCTGGTGAATGGGCCTTAGAAGAGCTGGTTTTTTCGTAACCGGTTCTACCACAATCCTGCATTTGAATTTTTGAAATAAAATATTATTATGATAAATATACAATTTTTCCAAGTATTATTAAATCATTTGCTTCGGGTATTGTATGATGGAGAAGCCTGGTCCAAAATAACGAATAAGACCGAAAAAATCGGTAATTGAATAAGCAGTCAGTGAAGTTCTTAAGGGTTTAACAAAGTTTTTTTTTTGATGTAAAATATTATTTGTTATTTTGTTTAATTTTCGAGATTGTAATTAATAAAAAACACTCCACCTCTAATAAATAAGTATGACTGAATTATATGTTAAGATTAACGCGTTTGTTAGAATGATTTAATAAGACTGATAGAATTAAAAAAAAAATTAAAATGTTATTGTTCTAAAAAAAGCTTTTGTTAAAATTGTCGTTTTGTTTTCTTTTAATAGTGCAATAATTATTATTTTGTACAATTTTCATAATTGCACTTCATAGTACCTACAGACTGGCTCTTTTATAAATTTTAGTGGCTCTTTTAATACCGAAATCTTATGAAAGAGCCAAAGGACACATCTTTTTTTAAATGATTATTTCATTAATTTTTTATAGGATTTAAAAGTTTTTCGTATGAAATTACCTACTTTAATAAATAAATAATAATTTGAGAGAAAAAATCATCATTTCTTTATTAAAAGTATATTTTTTGCTCTGTTTAGTAAACTGGATCTTTCATACCACTTCTCCCTTACTAATTGGGGGAAACTGGGGTTGGTTGTGCCACAGGTAGGTAGTTACAGCGGCAATGGTAGATAAACAGTGCTAAAGCTATATTGAAGTTAGAAACAGACGAATGATCACGCCACTACCGCCCGCCAAGCCAAGCGAGCAAGTGACGCCAACGCTTTTGTGGGAGGAGTCCGTGCATGCTACTAACAAAACTGCAGGTTAGTAAAATTTTCGTTTTTTCGTAATATTGACCTACAACCTCTTTTTCATAAATGCAGATCTGTGTGTGTCTAGTAATATTTGTGACCTAAACTTTTTTTTTTGTAAAGAAACTCCGTTTACACAGCTACATTTATTTGTGTTTTTACTACTTAAACTTGAAAGGTCAGTTTTGACGTTGGGGCTAAAAGTGACATTTGCTTGGGGCTGGTTGCGATTTGGCACTACCTACCCCTATTGCGGCTGGCCAACTGATATGTTTGGAGTTACAAAATTTGTTGTTGTTTTTTTTTGTAGGATGAGAACGTTTAAAAAAAATGAAGCGTGGAAAAATATCTAAAGATATTTACGAAAAACCAGCAGCTATTTTGGAGAAAGGTGAAACTAAAAAAAATTCGAGTCATAGCAATAAAGAATTGAATTGTATTGAAAAAAACTTTGGATTGTGTCCCATGTCGCAAACGAGATATTTAAAGAAACAAAAACAAGCAAAAGTGAAGGCCATACCTATGGAATCTTGTACGGTTGGCTACTAGAAGAATAGACAAGTTTTCAACCATGAACAAGAGGCCATTCTAGGAACTAGTTGTTTTTGAAAGAAAGGTTTTATTTATTTATTGTTCATGTCATGTTGTTTGGTTGATTTACACAAAGTTATTGAAGTTACTGAAATTCATAATTTTCTTGTAGGTTAGAAGTTTCCTTAATGTGATATTTATAAAGCAAAAGACTAAAAGAATAAAAAAAAATTTTAATTTTTACCAAAGCTAGACGTTAAAATGGTTTTGTTTTAATGAGGCAAGAAATTGTTTTATAGACATTGTAGTTTGACAATGTAGGCATAAGAATTGGTTTTTATTAAAATTAAGAAAAGAAACTGTGATTGTCCTTAATAAGAAGTCTTATATTACGTTTAGTTGTTGTTGTAACATTTTGCCCCTGATTGTGTAACAACCAATCCCCGTCGCGGGGCTATAAGTTACACTCCTTTTATTTCTCAGAATTCGTACATTTGTGTCATTTGTAATAGTCTGGTGCTTAACTTTGTTTTTGTATTTAAAACTCTAATAGTTACTTAATCAAACAAAGCTACATTGCGGTAAAACAGTCCAAGAAATAAAAAATTGCCATACTTTATAATAAAATGTCACAACCAGCCCTAGTTTTGCAATTTTCTAATGAATTTACCTACCTGAATGAATTTACTAATAATTTATAGTGAAGTACCTACCTATAGTACATTTGGCGAAATTTATATACTTAAGCAGAAAACGCCATAATGAAGAAGAAGGTATAAACTTTTTAATAACAAATTCAGTCAAAGGGCATTGATATGGTATAGCATTCGAAAACTATAAAATCGATTCTCAAAATATTAGAATTTATAAACTTATCTACTTCTTCAGCACCAAATGATTAAGGTAGATAATAACAAGGTAATATTTTTTTTAATAACAGATTTAAATAATAATTTAAATGCTACGGCTTTATAAATAAAAACGCCTTTTCAATTTTACTTTTCCATAAAAATGTTAGGTAAAATCACATGGTAAGTCATTGACCGACGAGTAATAAAATAAAAAATAAGACAAGGCCTCTGGTAGTTCAATTAAGAAATGAAGCTTCCTTCGAGATGTAGGTACCTAAATACCTAGCAAAAATTGTTTTTGCCAATATTTCGTTCGTTGAGTGTTGCTGTCCAGAGTTCTATGGTAATGGAATTCAGGATCTCCATCTTAGATGGCAGACGTGCGTAGAGATGCTATTATTTTGATTGAATAAATCTTTTCTTTTCTTACTAATTTCTATCCTAATTATCTATTTCCCTAATGAAACGGCAATTTCAATCTTCAACTCAGATACTATATAATAGAATGGCGCCTTTAAAAAAAAATATATTGAATAATCTTTATGTTATTGTCGATTATGACTTTTTATAAAGGCGGCAAAGGGTTAGCATTACTGATATAAAAATAAAAATATATATACTTATGTATCATAGGTATGTGTGATATTGTCTTTGCGCGTTATACCTACCTACCTACTGATTACCAATACAAAAATTACAAAGTACATTAACAACACTAGTACGAATCCAAACACGAATCCATAAAACGAGGTGTCCTACAATGCGGCAAGAAACTGGAAGATGGTGTCAAAGGAAAGTCAGTGTAGCAGCGTAGAGCACTGTTTTTCATTTGTAAAGTATACGTGCTTACCATTGCCTATCTACATAGATACCTACAAACGGTTTTTCAAGGGAATTGCGTATAGACACTTCAAGCTAGGCGGATAGAGTGGGTGGAGGCGGATAGAGTAGGTGGGAGCGATTAAAGTCGATGGGCGCCGCCCATCGCCGCCCATAACGAATATAGAACACAATTTAAAGTGTCTGTGTGAGTAGGCACCGACTTCATTCACTATATGCCGCCTGTTAATGCTCCTTTCTTTAAAGTGAAAATTTTATTTTTCACTTTTTAGTTTTATGGTTTTGAAGTCAGTTTTTTTTGAAAATTATTTTATTTTTCAATTTTTAGTTGAACGCATCTGTAACTTATTTGTATTTAGTATAAATGGGGCTTCTAAACGCGCTACTCAAATGAGACAGCGCCGCGATTACGCAACTTAAATTCAGTGTCAAATTGACGCATCAGCATGCCTAGTATATAGGTACCTAGTGGTATTCCTATGTAAAACTTCAATCTTAATTAGGTATTATTTTTGTGCGAACTGAACATTTTGGCATATTGAACCGCATGAAGTAAACCCAACAAAAGGTAACTGCTGTAAATCGTCGAGGAATTCCCTCGAATATCTATGGTCTCCAACATCAGACCTGTAATGACACTTATAACCCATATAACTGCAAAGTCCTCATCAATAGAAATGAATTAAGTTTAAACACCAGGTAATTGCTGTAAATCGTTAAGGAGTTCCTTCGACTGTGTATGGTCTCCATCATCAGACCTGAAATGGCACTTATAACCCATATGGGTGCAAAGTTCTCATCAATAGAAATGAATCAAGTCCAAACACCAGGTAATTGCTGTAAATCGTTGAGGAGTTCCCTCGATTGTCTTTCGGCTCCACCATCAGATCGATGCCCGACCTTCATTAAATAGTACTAGTGGTAGTACTCCATAAAAATACTTAAA
This sequence comes from Luffia ferchaultella, assembly GCA_949709985.1. NCBI lineage: Eukaryota > Metazoa > Arthropoda > Insecta > Lepidoptera > Psychidae > Luffia > Luffia ferchaultella. The sequence continues at coordinate 20,586,799 of OX453243.1, read as the reverse complement.
ATACGATACTTTAAAGTACCATTTTCGAAAATTCCCCTCAATTTCTCTGAGATGCCGTCATCAGATCCTGGTTTTCTTATCATGGTACCACTCCGGAGATATCTCCCTTCTACAAAAAAAAAAATCATCCAATTCGGTTCATAAACAACGAAGTTATCCCTGAACACACATAAAAAAAAAACGTATATACGGTCGAATTGAGACACATCCTTCTTTTTTGAAGTCGTTTAAAAATACATAACTGTAACAAGGTTTATAGTAGGTCCTTGTTAATAATTAATTAATTCACTGATAAATGTAATTTCGTGGTGTCAAATAAACATAAATTTATTTATTTATTAGATTTTTTTTAATCTGTCATTTGCAATACCTGCGTGCAGGCAAATATGACAAGTATTCATTGTATGTATTAATATGTAATAAATTCTTTTAGAATTGGGTTTTTTGTGCTATGGTGTATATATGCGTAGAGACTGACTGAAAATCAGTGCTGTGGGCGTGGTCACACACACCTGCAGCGGATGCTGAGTCAGCTCCTGTCACAGCCGCGGAGACTTTCTTTTTTGTGTTCTATTATTTGTAGTTTTCTTTGTATATTATGTATTCACGTGGTTGTGATTAAATGTATTTCTTTTCTTTCTTTCTTTCTTAAATCGCAAGGTATATATCGAATTATTATGATAGTTATATTGTTTGCATTTCAAAGGAACTATCCAAGAACAAATTTACTCAATGGTTTTGGCTAATCATTTTGTGTTTCACGTGTTATCGATGCGTTATGGAAAAAAAATACAAAAAGTTGGTTTGAGTTCGATTAAGTTGAAATTAAGTCATTCGTTCTTTTTAATAAGAACCACCTTTATTATTTAATTTTTTTACTTAGATACTTAACTTTTTTAAGCTTAGATGTTGCAAAAGTTTGATGTTTATTGTGAAATAATGATGGTAACCAAAAAGTAGTTTTAAGTAAACATATGCATTGCAGGGCTCCTTAGCGGTTTACGCGAGTGTAAACTAATCTAAAAACTTGATTTTAGGTAAACGTAATGCGTAAACCGCACTTAAAGTAGCCTTGCTTTTTAGAGAAACACATCTATTGTAGCGCCCCCTGGTAGCCCATAAGTGTAAAACGTCTGTCTAAGCCCTTATAGGTAATAGGTAATACTTTTGTAATATTACACGTATTTATTTGTATTATATTAGTGTGCGGAAATTTGTCTTTAGAAGACCTTTCAAAAGACGGGTCACAAAGTTCTCTTGTAGGTACATTTAAAAAAAATTTCGGTGGTGTCCAACATCCCAGTTAAGAATTTTTCACGTTATTCCTAAATATAGGTATGCCAAATACTCTATATGGTATACGAGTCTTTAAAATATAAATCCTACTCATAACGTAAACAAAAGACCACCCGCAGCTACGCTGCCTAGCGCCATATATTAGCATTTATTCAGGGTATAAGTAAGAATATTTCTTAAAACTGACCAAGTCGGTTGAGATGAGACCCCAGCCGATCCGATCCGATTCCCGCCCGACACAAATATTGGTGTGCATCAACATGTCTATTTGTTCCGTGTCTGTAGGTATCTATAATATCTAAAAGTATCTATATATGTACCTATATGGGATGTCTCAGGTATTATTATTATATATTATAAATCATACTTAAGGAGGTATATTAGTTGTTTAGTACCTCATAATACAAGCATAATACTTGCTTATAATGGAAGTAAATGGCGCTCTGTGAGATGTCCCAGGTATTATTATTATTTTAAAAATAAAAACGGAAACAAGTCATTTAATTTATTCTTTCTTCAATTAGTTTACTCTACGGTCAAACTAGACGTTCAAGCTACATCGTCGAATCGTTAGGTACCTACATCGTGAACCAAAGAAAACCACACCGAAAGTCGGCCGAAAGCCGCCTTTGCTGTCAGTGCTACCATCATCACCATATCAGCCCATTACATCCCATTGTGGGGGCTTAGGCCTACCCTTGAGATGAGAGTGTTTAAGGTTTAATCCACCACGCTGCTCCAATGCGGGTTGGTGGATTTTTACATACCGGGACCGCGACGGCTTAACATGCTCTCCGAGGCACGGAGTCACTAATAATTATGTAGGTACTTAAGTTAGAAAACACTCAATGGTACATGCCCATTTCTGGAATTCGAACTACGACCTTCTAAATTATCACGACTATCAACAACAAATAAAACTTTGAAAACTTCGCTTTCACAATAAATTTATGACACAATTAGCTTTTTCGAATCAAAACGAGGACGTCATAATGACTAGGTAATCGAGATTTTTCATAAAATTCTATAACTCAAGTACATTTTTTTACAAACAGATGAACAGTTTAGATGTTAGTTATATAGGTACATGATGTAGAAACTGACTGCGAAGTGTTAAGTCCGACAACGGTGTCTTTAGTGCATCCCATATATCTGGACAGATAGCTCGTTTATACCTATTCATAGTAGTGGCGTATCCAGGATTCAAGATTGGAGGCCCATATTTTTCATTGAACTTTAAAGTCTATATGCTATATCCATACAAGACACGTTCTACGATCTTAATACGGAAGCTAGGGAAATTTCGTTCGCAAATTTTGCAGTTCCCGCAACCATATGAGGCGTTGAAAATGATTTTAGAAGTTTAAAAAAAAATACAAACTCATGAAACAGTTTCGAGAAAAATCCCACGCATTTTAGTTTTTTTTTTCTTACGATGTATTTAAGAAATTCAAAAAGTTCACAAATTTTGCAGTTCTCGCAACCATAAGAGGCGTTGAAAATGATTTTAGAAGTTTAAGAAAAAATAAAAACTCACGTACATACAATAATTCTGTACCTATAGTCTTAATTTATTTATTTTGAAATCATATTATATGAAAACTAAACAACTTAAAACTTAAATCAACCAGCAATTATATATTGCCACATATACCACGTCCATATCCATAAATACAAGTTTTTTTTTAAATTTGTCAATTTTTAGGGCCCACCTACAGACGGCAATTATCAACTGATTTTCAAAATGTTTTCACCATTCTTTAGATAATTTAGTTCCTCAGAAGCGTTGTTGGTCAATTTTCGATAATTCAAATATTTTCGAAATATTCATATTTTTCTAAAAACCCCATTTCTTCAGACATAATTTCTATATTCAAAAAAATTTACTAACCGATTTTCAAAATTTCGACGGATATACCCGATAAATTTTGCAACTTTTGAAACCCCTAAGACCCCAATCCCTCCGTTATCCTCGAAGATATAGCCAAATTTACGTCTCACAGAAAAAGGATCTGATAACCATTTTCAATGGTAAAACATGTAAACCTAGTTTTTGCTGATCTGAGTACCATATAAGTATAATTTTTTGCCCTGTTTGGTTAAAGTTTGATGGGGTGCAGCCGTTGACGTCGTTTGTATGGAAATTCGTCATTCTAAAAATGCCTTATTTGAACAGATCTAATCAAGTAAAATGTGGTCAGCATTCAATAAACACTATATCTATTTAATTGTATTTGGTACATTGGTGGTGTAAATAATTTGCTATTATATTGATTATATTAAATAGAAATGCATAATTTCCCAATAGCAGCGTAGATCTTCTTGCAGAATGTTTTTAACTGAATTTATGTCATTGTGTTTGGGGTCGCGTCGTCCGCGTCGCCCCCTGAATGCGCCACTGATTCATAGGTTTTTTTTTTAAATTAGTATCGTATTTAATATGTTATGACTATAGAGTCAACAGTGTATACGGCTCACCTTACATTACTGGCACGATTCCCGAAACCTTGTCGCTAGAGCTTCCATTGAAATGTCGTCAACGTACACCTACCTACCTACCTATTGGTAGATACATTTATTGTTCTTTACACTTAAAGCACAGATCGAAAAGATACAGAGCAATTTCATTCCCAAAATTATAGTTTAAGATGAAATTGACAGGGAATTGAATACGAAAAATATAATTTTATCGAATTTTTATCGCATCAATGAAATATAGTAGTACTGAGATACATTATTCAATTAGGTACTTGTGTCTAATTCCAAATCAACAAAAAAAGTATCGTAGTCTCGCATATTATCATAGAATGATCTTACCTGAAAGTTAATCAAAATAGTTCATTTATAGCTAATCTTAACACCTAAGAACTACTTACTACGCAACAGTACTACACTTTTTACGAGCCTGACCCACAAATGACTTTGGCTTAAGTCCTGTCTCGAGTGCGAACTGCGTCAGCGGTTAGAATGACGGAGACAGTGATAGAAATTGCCGGAAATTCACTCTTTATTCGGGATTTTATTTCAATAAGAAACGGGATAATTGCACGTTGGTTGGTAGATTGGCAGCACTCAATCGCAATAAAAATAAAATAAAATTCTTTTGAAGTGTTGATGTTATATACCTACTTACTAAACATATTTTTTTATTTACCATATTTGGGGTTTTATTTATACAAGACAAATAAGAATGTAATAAAACTGCAATTCCTTATTGTTCATTTTGATTGCCTTACTATACAAGCAAACAGAGCGGTAATGGTTTAATGAAAGACAGCCTCACGAACAAAATGTAACCTATATCACTCTAACCTATTTTTAATGTCTGCGTAGTTGCATTAAAATTTTCAAAAGTTCAGCTTGAACTATATAGACAGACAGACAGACAGACAGACAAACGAACGAACGAACGAATAAACAAACAAACATACTAACAAAAAGTAGCGTATGTCATTCCTCTCACCCGTCTTTTCACGTCTGCGAAGTTTCATGAAAATTGGTTTAAATGTTTTAGAGCTTAGCTCAAAAGACAGAAGAACGGCCAGACAGACAATCAAAAAGTATTGTATGTCACTCCAGACAATCTTTTAATCACATCTTTGAAGTTTCATTGAAATCGGTTTAGCCGTTTCGGGATTAGCTCGAATAGATGGACAGACAGACAGATAAAAAAATTTGGTCATGTGGTCTCATAGATATCATCAAAACATCAAGTTTGAGTGCCAAGATAGGTCTGCGATTGATGGTTTCGAAAATATAACCATTTAAAAATGTGGTCACGTGGTCACATAGATCTCGTCAAAACATCAAGTCTGAGTACCAACACGATAGATCTGCGATTGATGGTTTCGAAAATATAACCATTTAAAAATGTTGTCACGTGGTCACATACATCTCGTCAAAACATCAAGTTTGAGTACCAACACGATAGGTCTGCGATTGATGGTTTCTAAAATATAACTATTTAAAAATGTGGTCACGTGGTCACATAGATCTCGTCAAAACATCAAGTTTGAGTACCAACACGATAGGTCTGCGATTAATGGTTTCGAAAATATAACTATTTAAAAATGTGGTCTCGTGGTCACATAGATCTCGTCAAAACATCAAGTTTGAGTACCAACACGATAGGTCTGCGATTGATGGTTTCGAAAATATAACCATTTAAAAATGTTGTCACGTGGTCACATAAATCTCGTCAAAACATCAAGTCTGAGTACCAACACGATAGGTCTGCGATTGATGGTTTCGAAAATATAACCATTTAAAAATGTGGTCACGTGGTCACATAGATCTCGTCAAAACATCAAGTTTGAGTACCAACACGATAGGTCTGCGATTAATGGTTTCGAAAATATAACTATTTAAAAATGTGGTCTCGTGGTCACATAGATCTCGTCAAAACATCAAGTTTGAGTACCAACACGATAGGTCTGCGATTGATGGTTTCGAAAATATAACTATTTAAAAATGTTGTCACGTGGTCACATAAATCTCGTCAAAACATCAAGTCTGAGTACCAACACGATAGGTCTGCGATTGATGGTTTCGAAAATATTACCATTTAAAAATGTTGTCACGTGGTCACATAAATCTCGTCAAAACATCAAGTTTGAGTACCAACACGATAGGTCTGCGATTGATGGTTTCGAAAATATAACTTTTTAAAAATGTGGTCACGCGGTCACATATCTTGCCAACACATGAAGTTTGAGTACCAACACGATAGGTCTGCGATTAATGGTTTCGAAAATATAACTATTTAAAAATGTGGTCTCGTGGTCACATAGATCTCGTCAAAACATCAAGTTTGAGTACCAACACGATAGGTCTGCGATTGATAGTTTCTAAAATATAACTATTTAAAAATGTTGTCACGTGGTCACATAAATCTCGTCAAAACATCAAGTCTGAGTACCAACACGATAGGTCTGCGATTGATGGTTTCGAAAATATAAGCATTTAAAAATGTGGTCACGTGGTCACATAGATCTCGTCAAAACATCAAGTTTGAGTACGAACACGATAGGTCTGCGATTAATGGTTTCGAAAATATAACTATTTAAAAATGTGGTCTCGTGGTCACATAGATCTCGTCAAAACATCAAGTTTGAGTACCAACACGATAGGTCTGCGATTGATGGTTTCGAAAATATAACTTTTTAAAAATGTGGTCACGCGGTCACATATCTTGCCAACACATGAAGTTTGAGTACCAACACGATAGGTCTGCGATTAATGGTTTCGAAAATATAACTATTTAAAAATGTGGTCTCGTGGTCACATAGATCTCGTCAAAACATCAAGTTTGAGTACCAACACGATAGGTCTGCGATTGATGGTTTCTAAAATATAACTATTTAAAAATGTTGTCACGTGGTCACATAAATCTCGTCAAAACATCAAGTCTGAGTACCAACACGATAGGTCTGCGATTGATGGTTTCGAAAATATAACCATTTAAAAATGTGGTCACGTGGTCACATAGATCTCGTCAAAACATCAAGTTTGAGTACCAACACGATAGGTCTGCGATTAATGGTTTCGAAAATATAACTATTTAAAAATGTGGTCTCGTGGTCACATAGATCTCGTCAAAACATCAAGTTTGAGTACCAACACGATAGGTCGGCGATTGATGGTTTCGAAAATATAAGCATTTAAAAATGTGGTCACGTGGTCATATAGATCTCGTCAAAACATCAAGTTTGAGTACCAACACGATAGGTCTGCGATTGATGGTTTCGAAAATATAAGCATTTAAAAATGTGGTCACGTGGTCACATAGATCTCGTCAAAACATCAAGTTTGAGTACCAACACGATAGGTCTGCGATTAATGGTTTCGAAAATATAACTATTTAAAAATGTGGTCTCGTGGTCACATAGATCTCGTCAAAACATCAAGTTTGAGTACCAACACGATAGGTCTGCGATTGATGGTTTCGAAAATATAACTATTTAAAAATGTTGTCACGTGGTCACATAAATCTCGTCAAAACATCAAGTCTGAGTACCAACACGATAGGTCTGCGATTGATGGTTTCGAAAATATTACCATTTAAAAATGTTGTCACGTGGTCACATAAATCTCGTCAAAACATCAAGTTTGAGTACCAACACGATAGGTCTGCGATTGATGGTTTCGAAAATATAACTTTTTAAAAATGTGGTCACGCGGTCACATATCTTGCCAACACATGAAGTTTGAGTACCAACACGATAGGTCTGCGATTAATGGTTTCGAAAATATAACTATTTAAAAATGTGGTCTCGTGGTCACATAGATCTCGTCAAAACATCAAGTTTGAGTACCAACACGATAGGTCTGCGATTGATAGTTTCTAAAATATAACTATTTAAAAATGTTGTCACGTGGTCACATAAATCTCGTCAAAACATCAAGTCTGAGTACCAACACGATAGGTCTGCGATTGATGGTTTCGAAAATATAAGCATTTAAAAATGTGGTCACGTGGTCACATAGATCTCGTCAAAACATCAAGTTTGAGTACCAACACGATAGGTCTGCGATTAATGGTTTCGAAAATATAACTATTTAAAAATGTGGTCTCGTGGTCACATAGATCTCGTCAAAACATCAAGTTTGAGTACCAACACGATAGGTCTGCGATTGATGGTTTCGAAAATATAACTTTTTAAAAATGTGGTCACGCGGTCACATATCTTGCCAACACATGAAGTTTGAGTACCAACACGATAGGTCTGCGATTAATGGTTTCGAAAATATAACTATTTAAAAATGTGGTCTCGTGGTCACATAGATCTCGTCAAAACATCAAGTTTGAGTACCAACACGATAGGTCTGCGATTGATGGTTTCTAAAATATAACTATTTAAAAATGTTGTCACGTGGTCACATAAATCTCGTCAAAACATCAAGTCTGAGTACCAACACGATAGGTCTGCGATTGATGGTTTCGAAAATATAACCATTTAAAAATGTGGTCACGTGGTCACATAGATCTCGTCAAAACATCAAGTTTGAGTACCAACACGATAGGTCTGCGATTAATGGTTTCGAAAATATAACTATTTAAAAATGTGGTCTCGTGGTCACATAGATCTCGTCAAAACATCAAGTTTGAGTACCAACACGATAGGTCGGCGATTGATGGTTTCGAAAATATAAGCATTTAAAAATGTGGTCACGTGGTCATATAGATCTCGTCAAAACATCAAGTTTGAGTACCAACACGATAGGTCTGCGATTGATGGTTTCGAAAATATAAGCATTTAAAAATGTGGTCACGTGGTCACATAGATCTCGTCAAAACATCAAGTCTGAGTACCAACACGATAGGTCTGCGATTGATGGTTTCTAAAATATAACTATTTAAAAATGTTGTCACGTGGTCACATAGATCTCGTCAAAACATCAAGTTTGAGTACCAACACGATAGGTCTGCGATTAATGGTTTCGAAAATATAACTATTTAAAAATGTGGTCTCGTGGTCACATAGATCTCGTCAAAACATCAAGTTTGAGTACCAACACGATAGGTCTGCGATTGATGGTTTCGAAAATATAAGCATTTAAAAATGTGGTCACGTGGTCATATAGATCTCGTCAAAACATCAAGTTTGAGTACCAAAACGATAGGTCTGCGATTGATGGTTTCGAAAATATAAGCATTTAAAAATGTAGTCATGTCACATAGATCTCGTCAAAACATCAAATTTAAGTACCAACACGATAGTTCTGCGATTGATGGTTTCGACAATATATGCATTTAAAAATTTGGTCACGTGGTCACATAGATACGTCTACAAAGTTTCATTGAAATCAATTTAGTGGTTTCGGAGATTAGCCGCAACAGACAGACAAAAATAGCCTATGTCACCCCCAGTAATTCTTTCTTTACGTCTGCCAAGTTTTATTGAAATCGGTTCAGCCGTTTCGGAGATCAGCTCGAACAGACAGACAGACAAACAAAAAGCAGCGTATGTCACACCTGATAATAACCTCTGCACGTCTGCCAAGTTTGATTGAAATCGGTTAAGCCGTTTCGGAGATCAGCCGGAACAGACAAACAGACAGACACTTCAATTTTATTAATATATAGATAGATAGATAAAGGCTTCCAATGCAGTAATAAATACACCAAGTTATTATTATTTTTTTTATTATAAACCAGTTATAATAAAAAAAGTTAGTACTTATTTTATTTGTAAATAACACTTATATAAAAAAGATGAGTTCTTCATGTGCTTGTCCTTTTGAAGCACCGAAATCAAGTCCCTAAACGTGATATCGATTTTTTTATACTCGCTGGCACACTGACGCGCAGGTTGATTTTTTCTCACACTAATCGCTTGTAAAGCAGTAGTATCGCTCTGTTGACGCTTCAATGCTTCTTGCTTTTCCCTTTCTTCCCCTTTCCCTTCAGTTTTTCCTTTTTGCCTATTTTGAATTTTATCCAATTCTGCCAGAAATGTTAATTTTGCTTTAACATCATCAACCGTCTCATACAGGGGGGTCGTTCTAAAGGGAGCGTTTCTATCACGTGCGGTGACAACTAACTCATATATTATTTGCTTCAATCTTTCTTGAACCGCGTAGCTTAATAGCAAAACAACATTAACCTGGGCAGGCTGAAGTTGATGTTTCTTTAAAGCGGCCTGTACGCGTATGCTTATATTGAAACAAATATTTCGTTATAACAATTTCTTTCCTGTTGTCCGATTTGTTGAGATGATTTTAACGCAATTTGTGATTCCTTCGACAGGTTAACGTTGGCCATCGCTAGGACGTCGAATAAGTTTGAAATATTCATTATCACGTCTAATTCTGGAATAACATTAAATATTAATTACTTTTTATTGTCAACTGTTATTTATCACTGCAAAGAACTCGCTGACTATTGTGATAACGTAAAGAGAAATAATCCTACTAAATAATTAAATTGAGGAAGTTGAAGTCCGTCAAAAACCATTCAAATAAAATCAAATGTATCCATCTATTTATTGTCTATAACAAGAGATAGTAGGTACATTATATAATCACACAATTTTACTCTAATATATATATATATGTTTATATGTATATATACCATGGAAGGCATGCAATATATATATTGCACATTGCATGGAAAGCATTTATAATATATATACCTATAAGAACAAACAGATTAATCTATTAATAATGTTTTCATACAATAAATAAATATTCATTTACACATAAATATTCATTTATACTATAATAGCACTTAAAAACTAGTATGTCTACATATTTTAACGTCTCCATCCACAAAGAACTTCGCATCAAACAAAGACTTTCGCCGATTGTGCAAATGCAAATCTTTAAGATGTTTGGACACATCATACGCAACGAAAGCTCACTGGAACGATTGGTGGTGCAAGGAAGAGTAGAGGGTCAACGGTCCCGTGGTCGATCACCTACTAGATGGACAGACCTAAATAAATCATATCTACGAAGTGTCCCTCACTGAGTGTACAGGCAATGCTACGAATAGACAAAGATAGAAAATTCTCGCAAAAACCAATTTATCAGACAATCCATGACCACGACCATTCCGCCAGGAGTGTACGTCTGCGATGAAGAAGAACATATTTTAAATTTAAATTATCTATTATTTTTTTTTAATGGAATAATTAAATTAATTGATAGATAGGTATGTGTAGAAAAGCCATTTTACTATAAAAGAATAGTGGATACACTGGAGGTACACATGTGATAGGAGATGATTATGAATGTGCCAATACTGTAACATTTGCTGATCACATGACATGTATTGACTGGGGATTAGCAAACCATGTTCGTGAATATCTTATCTATTTGCTAGTGAACATGGCCTATGTGTAAAATATGTTCAACGCTATGAGGTAACTATTACATAAGTAAACAATAAAAAACAAAATATCTGTTTCGTTAAAATTAAAAACTATATTTTAATTTAAAAAAAATTAATATATTCATTTTCCCGCGAAAGTAATTAAATACAGTTCTGTTCTGTACCTATGCAATGATACTTCTGACATTAAAAAATTAATTTATGTTGGATGGTAAGTACATTAACTATCACTGACTCCGTGCCTCGGAGAGCACGTTAAGCAGTCGGTCCCGGTTGCTGTCAATAGATGGCGGTCGTTACAATCCGCCAACCCGCATTGGAACAGCGTGGTGGATTTAACCTCCAAGCCCTCTCATCTTGAGGGGAGGCCTAAGCCCCTGCAGTGGGGTATAAAAAGGGCCGATGGAATGGAATGTTTTTTATTACTAAGTAAAATCCCGCGGTCGGCAGTCGAGAGCCCTTTTTTTGTATGAAATCTTAAATAATCAGTTTTTTAAAGGTTAAATAATTTAAATATTTAAGTTAATTTCTTTCGTTTTTAATACACTAAGTTAATATTAAAGACCATTTCTAAGCAAACAGCTTAATAAATATAACCGCCGTTAAAAGTTTGTATTTTTTTAATCGATATTACTTATGCACATCAAATTTTCATTGATGTACAATTTTTTTAAGCCTCACCCATTTTTTATAATGTTTATTAACTGTGCATTTTAATTTAAAAAAAAATATATTTCACATAACAATAATTTGATGTCACACATAAAAATTGTCATAAAGTTTTTTTAATGTTCCAATGAGACGTGATTAGGTCACCAAACTTTGCATATATAGGTACCGAATTCCAACTTCTGTCATCCAGTAGTTTCGGAGAAAATGGACTATGACAGACAGACAGACACTTAACTGAACCTATTGGGGTTCCATTTTTCATATCGGATGTACCTAAAATCGCAAAGATGAAATCATGTAGTATGGGCAAACACATATGTTGCTTAGGGCAAATAGAAAAGTAGTAAAATTAGAGTAAAAACTCTGAAAAAGTAATTGGGAACAGAAATTCAAATAAATAATTATTTATCGAAATAAATATTAACCGTAATATTTATTATGTTTACGGTTATTCGGTAGGTACAGTTCCAATCAAACTTTATGGCGGATCCGAATATAGGCGCAAGTCGCGTCGCAGCATCCAGTTTTACGTGTAGCGGGACGCAGTGTAGCGAGCGATAAATAACTGTACCTGCGTAAGCATGCTTAAAGCGTTGTATTCCGATCCGCCATAAAGTTTGAGGCGATCTATAACAGTCGACAGAACTGTATGAAACGGAAATGAAACGAATAAGGGGATGTTACATATAGATGTCCGAGCTGGTGGGACGACAAAGGGAAAAGCATGTATAAGTCCGGAAACTCATGACCAAAAATTTTAGAAAAATCCTTAAAATGCATTTTGATAAATGATAGTACTAAAAGCAGCTTTTAGTAAGACGTGATCATTCGTGGTCGCGGGCTCCCGGACTATAAAATTAAAAAAAAAACGTTGCAATTCCATATGCTGATTCAATATGGAATAGTAAACAAAAATTTATAAATATGTAATATCTACTCATAGGTACATAGATACTATTTATATAGATTTCTTAAAAGTATTGTTTATACATTGTCCATTTAATTATACGTAAATGAAAAAAATGAAATAATTATTATAAATGTATATGTGGGTATTTCATTTGAAGCTAAGTTATAAACACAATTAATATGCTTAGCACTAATACCATTGTGTTGTAAAATAAAACTGAATTACACATTTATTTTAATTACGAAATCATAATAAAAATGGTTTCATTTCAACACTCACCAGTATTGCGTGTTATGAACAAATACGTAACACGTATAAAAATTATGTATTTATACAAATTTCGTTCCAATTATTTGCCCAATTTAATGACAACGCTACAACACTGTAAAGCAACTTTGCAAAGACTGACTGCATTCACAATCCGCACAGTGCATTAATTTGTGTAACTACCCTATATCAAAAATATTTGAATGCATATTTTACTGTAAAAGAGTGTATGTAGTAAGTACGAATTCGACGCTTTGTAATTGAGTAAAAAAAATTTTCTTTATCGAGTTACATACTTGTTGTTTGTTTACTTCTAAGTTAAGAATTGAAAGTCACTTGTCTTTTAAATTAAATGTATTAATTTTAAAAAGGCGATATTTGTGAATTAAAATCCAAAATCTATTGGCATTATTGGACGGGAGCAAAAACGTTCTGATTCGCAGCTTGTTAGGTCTTTCCGATGTTTATCTTACACACATTTTGTATATAATAATAACGTATACATCACAGCCACGGCTAGGCCCCAAAATAAACATTAGCTTGTGTTTTGAGTACTAACCGGAGACACTACATACATATAACAACCAAGACCCGGTACTGGTATCAATATTCATCATATAAATACTGACACGATCTGGGATTCGAACCCGGGACCTCCAGCTTCGTAGGCAGGATCGCTACCCACTAAGCTTAGCGGTTCTTATCTATTCTCACCAATACATGTTTTCTCTCTTGTTTTGTAAGGAATGAGAAAATTGACATAAGGCATACGAGAATGACTGACCGATTGGCTGAGTGGTTAGAGACCCTGACTGTAGAATCAAAGGACGCGGGTTCGATTACGGGACAAATATTTGTGTGCATGAGTCTGCAATTCTATTTGTTCCGTACTGGGTGTGAAATATATATTTTAATATTAGTGTAAAAATCGTGATAGCTCAAAGCGAAACGAACCTGTCCAGGGCCATGGTTCGAATCCGGTCATATACCAATGACTTTTTCTGACTTAAGTACAAAACTATCACTGACTCCGTGCCTCGGAGAGCACGTTAAGCAGTCGGTCTCGGGCGCTATCAATAGATGGCGGTCGTTACAACCCCCAACCCGCAGTGGAGCAGCGTGGTGGATTTAAGCACCAACCCCCCCCCCTCACCCTGAGAGAGGCCTAAGCCCTTGCAGTGGCTGATGAAGTAAAGAAATTTAACTCTCCGAAATACGTAAATTACAAGGCCTAAGAATATTTTTTTAGTAGAGTAAGGAACCCAAATATCGAACACTTTTTTTTTAAATAGCTTTGTTTAAATTATTAATAGAGATTTCTAGCAGATTTTCAGTCAAAATGATGTCATAAGGTTAATAAAAAACGAAATTATTATTTTGAAAAGTCTTTATTTAAAAAAGTTATTACAAAATTTAAGAAATCTTCGTTATAGACCTGGGTAAACAAGTATATCCTAATTTCGAACATAATGGGTTCTTAATATCGAACGTGTCCGATATCAAAAATCCTATATGTGCGAAATTAGTTTATCCATCTATATAGGCACATCTTACAAACAAATTTTTGGTGTTCGTTCCTTCTACTCCAACGCAAGCCTTATTACTTTTACCGTAATTTTGTAAAGTTATTTTAGTGACTTGGAAGTATGTTAAATGCTTTTAAGTACCCCATTTCTTTCTTTTTCACAGCAGTAGACGCTGCAGCGTCTACTGCAGCTGCCTTTTTTGTAGGACTCCACTTTTCCTCGTCTTTGGAGACGTGAACGTCTCTTTAATTGACATCTGTAAGGAAAGTAAATAATAGACTTGTACCCTTATATCGAACACCTATCGCCTATTATGAAACAGTATTCGATATTAGGATTTTAAAGAATCACAATTTTTTTTTTATTGTAGTAAAATCTAGTAAAGAGAAACAACTCCAAAATGTGTGATAACATTAAAACAAATATATTTTTAGTATTCAGACATTAAATAGTATTGAAAAATTTGCACTTACCGTTTAAAAAAAGGACGTCAATGTTAGGTCGCTAAAATTTTGGTGCAGCGAAATTTACACACTCCACATTATATCACACGCGGCATGACTGACGGCGCAATACACTTGTTCGAGATAGGTCCACCGGGGGCAGTACTCCGCTACGCAAATTATATTCCTCTGCAACTTCATTGATAACGAATTACTTGAGGGTTCGATATTAGGATAATGTTCGATATTTGATGCACTTACCCTACTAGTGTCCCTACTAGTCGACCACGACTGAATACAATATGTAATAAAAATATTATAATAAGAAAGTAATAAGAAGTGAATTATCTCTTAAAATTATATGAAAACTCATAAAATTTAAAATGACAGATATCAGATATTTTTTATTTATGTTATTAATATTCAAACTTTGCACTTAAAATGTTTAAATTTCTTACTTTTTACGTGAGTAGTTATTTTATATAAAAAAAAAATTTCCCATTAAAATCATTTTTAATTTTATTTACATAATTTTTGTGTCATTTAAAAGTACAATTTCATCCATAAAAAGTAACACCTGCTTATATAAAAATAACCACAAGTGTTGATACGTAATTTTCACAAAAAAAAACAATAATATACTTTCTGATATAAATAGTGTTTTATGAATATAAACGACGATATTCAGGATCATAATAATAAAAATAAACTCTCATTAGAAACTAAGTTAATGGTGGGTTACTTGGCGAGCGAAACTTCCGATAAATGCTTCCTTTAAGTTAGTGTTCGTATAAATGCTAAAAATTCAAACTGTACTTTTCCCCTAACGCACCTGAAAAAGTCTAAATTCAATATTCAACGACCACTTAGTCCAGGGCCGGCGATAGGGGTGCTGTAAGGGTAGTAGTACCACCAGGGCCCGGACTAAGAAACGGGGGCCCGGTTAATAGATTTTTTTTTAAAGAAAGGTGGAGTGGGCTCCGGAATGTTTTACACCCGGGGCCCGATCTGGCTCCCCTCGGACTTAGCCTAGTGGGTAGTGACCCTGCCTACGAAGCTGGAGGTCCAGGTACGAATCCCAGGTCGGGTCAATATTTATATGATGAATATTGATACTGGTACCGGGTCTTGGTTGTTATATGTATGTGGTGTCTTCGCTTGGTACTCAAAACACAAGCTAATGCTTAGTTTGGGGCCTAGACGTTGTTGTCATGTATACGTCATTATTATTATATTCATGCACACAACTATTTGTCCCAGGCGGGAATCGAATCCGCGACCTTCGGCTCCACAGTTGGGGTCCCTAACCACTTGGCTATTGGATCAGTCGAATAATTTCCATATTCTTCAACAAAATATAATTTTGTTATTGTACATGAAGTCTATTTTTATATATGTACGTCGTGTACGTGTGATGTCTTGATAAATGCAATATATTTAATATTAGTCAAATACAATACATATGTCGTGATAGCCCAGAGCGCAACGAACCTGTCTCAAATATATAAGGCCCCATAGGGCTATGGTTCGAATCCGGGCGTGTACCAATGAGTTTTTCTGACTTAAGTACACAATATCACTGACACCGTGCTTCGGAGGGCACGTTAAGCAGTCGGTCCCGGACGCTGTCAATAGATGGCGGTCGTTACAGTTCCCAACCCTTGTAGAGCAGCGTGGTGGACTTAAGCTCCAAGCCCCCCTCCTCACCCTGGGGGAGGCCTAAGCCCCTGCAGTGGGGTAAAAATGGGATGATTATGATGAAATACAATACCCTATTTGTTTATCCAACAAATAATGTTGCAGTTTATCGATTTGGTCAATAGAAAAGCATGTTTCCGTTCGTGGGTTTTCGTTAACTACCTAGGTATATATGCGTGTAAATAATTAAAGTACAAATTAGGTACAGTTTCAACTTATTCTCAAGATACCAGTTCAAGTACAGCACACTTGATGTTTTAATCCTATCCCAGAGAACTCTTGCACGACTTGGCCAAATCGTTTCAATAAACAAGGTATACCTAATGAAATAATAACACAAATAATTGTTGTGAAAACTTTTTATTCTTATTGAACTTACAACTAAGTACATTAATATCTGGGTACATTTGAATAATTGTTTTGTTACATATATAGACTCCATTGTTGAGTATATATTTACTCTTTTAACATTTGTTATCTGTGTATACATATTTTTCCTTTTTTTAACATGAAATCAAATTCCGTGTCTTACACAAACGAAAGATAGTTAAAAATTCCTGACTTCCGCAGACGAACTTTATAATTTTATTTACATTTGAACTCTATGATAAATTATAAAAATTTTAAGCACAATTAAATTGATATTTCTTAGGGAATCTTGCATGACAAAAATCGCAAAACAATTATTCGGTGGAATGTTTTATTTTCTCAACAAATTAATCAATCTAATCAATTCAAGGTTGCTTTAGGTTTATACGAGTTTAAATCCTATCCTGATAAAGAAAACTATATTATTTACAAACGATTCTATATTTTTTAAAAAATGAACCGCGTAGATACTGGTTCGTTACCCCTCGTTACTCCCCCCCCCCCCCCTCCATGACAATAAAATTGGAACCATATTAAAAGATTTAAATTACTTAATTCCGTACATTTATTGTAGAAAAACTGTCATAGACTTTTATCAAATATTTATACTTAATTACAAACATAGTTTGAGGGAGAGAAAAGGTTCGATTTTTATTTTTTAGTCCGATACTTGGGAGTGTTTCTTCACTTCATATTCACATACCTACGAATTGTGCATAAGCTTTCGATACAGTTTTGTTAGTAGATAACTCTTCTACTCACAATAAGAGAAACCTTCTATCCCTAAATTTTTATATAATGTAAATTTATTTAAAATCCTTGCAAATTCGTACCATCTGCTTTGATTACGGTTTAGAATCGATGTCAGGCCGACGATAGGTAGGTATATATCTCGAACGGTGCGACAACTCCGTCGTGTACCATGAGTCTTACGTCCCTCTAACTCGGGGCCGCGGGCTCGTGCATCTGGAATTGAGATATAATTAAAAACAGGGATTGGTAATTTTGGTCCTTATAGCCTATCTTTGGCCAACAAGCTAATATTTCTTCCCTCAATAAGGCGGTCCTACAAATGTGGCAAATATTTTTCCAGCAAATGTTTATGCGTGAAAACAATTGACAAATGTTTGTTGAAATCGTACTTCCTACAACATCGCAAACATTAGTAGTTTATTTTTCTGACTACGTAGACGATGACAGGACGATGTTTGACGACAGAATGGACGACTACGACGACATGATTGCTTTTTATTATTTGAGTACGTTTAATTACCTATGTAATGAAAATTTATTTTAATTATGAAAGTAAATGCCTCAAAAAAAGTATACGCCATAAAAAGCGCCTAGCGAGACGGTTATCGATTAGCGGCGCACGCGTGCATGTAAGTTCATGTATTTTTAATAATAATACCTGGGACATCCCACACAGGTCCATTTAGTTCCAAAGTAACTAAGTATTATGCTTGTGTTATAGGGTACCAGCAAACTAACATACATACTTACTCAAGTATTCTTTATAATACATACATACATACAGACACGCTTTCACATATCACATAAGGCATTCCTGAATACGCATGGCCTCCCACCCATGCGTGATGGTCAACATTCGGCATTTTGTCCACATGTGTGGGAGCGGGGTAACATATATGTATAATTCTGCAACTACCTATATTTCTATTGTATATTTATCACATACTATTAATTTTCCTACTAGTGTGACAATTTCGGTTTCAAATTAATAATCAAATTGAATTCCTCCGATACCTGCGCAATCCGGCAATTAGCGTTGGATTCAGGTCCGCCATAAAGTTTATATCGATCTGTAATTTTGAAATATTTAATTGAGCATTTCGATTTTGTATGATAGATTTCTAAATATATCATTACCTGCAGTGAATCAGTTTAAAAAATTTTTTTTTCGCTAAATTATGAATGTTTAAAAACTCTTATGGTAGACAAAGAGCGCAATACCCCTCGGTGTACTAGTTACACTATGGTACTAGCCTGTGAAGTCAAGACATTTCAAATATAATATTGTTAAATTTCATTTTGCAAGAAAGAGATAGGGTCAAAATTTTAATAGCTTAAAATAATAATAATACCTCGGACATCCCACACAGTGCCATCTAGTCACAAGTTATGCCAAGTTGGTGCTTGTATTATGAGTACTAGATAACTGATATACATACTCAAATATTGTTTATAATAAATACATACGTACATACTATATACTCGTAGATATTTAACAGCCAGATACGTAACAAATTTCTATATATATACATATTCATGGACACAAATGTTTTTACCGGACGGCGATCGAACCAGCGACCTTTGGTTCTGCAGTTAGGGTCCCTAACCTCTCGGCTTATTCTACTTGGAGTATTTTTAAAGTATTTTATTTCCAATTCTATAAATATATGAAAAAGTAAAGAATAATTACATATAACCTAACCTAACCTAAAAACGCGTGTCGCGTCGTCCTGTATGGCCGCCCGGCTGGTCGCGCGATATTATATATTTCGCGATAGCTTCTAAGATATTAATTTAAATTGTAAAGTGTAAAAAGCAATCATAATATGCATAAAATGCTGAAGATGAATAACGTATTTAATTTCATAAGGATTAATACTGTATCTGTATAAATTGCTTTCAAATTACCTCATCACATGACACCATTTTTTTAAACATAAAAATAGGTATAGTAAGCTATCCATGAAAGATAGACATATGCCATCGCGGACTTTTCTTTAGTCCTATATAAGATACACAATTTCTCCATACATTATTTTGTTATATCTCAAAAGGATTAGGCAGCGTTTTCGATGAAAGATCCCAGCCGGAAAGATTTTTTTCCGACTTCTTCAACAATAATCGTCATATTTCAACAAATTTGCACAAAACATTAATAAATTTACACGTAAACCTTCCTCTTGAATCACTCCGTCCATTAGTGCCAATAATATGCCAGCCCGATCGGTAGTTTTTGAGTTTATCGCGTTCAGACAGACAGACAGGTCTGTCAGTTATCTTTATTTATAATACTCATAGTTTATACATTTACACGATACGATTCTTTCAGTATCCACTTTTATTTTGATATACGTAATAGTCCTTTCGTTTGCTTTCATTGACAGTAGGTATACAAATGTTGGTTAACTTTTTAATTATAATATTACGTAATTAATGATAATTTACCTTATATTACAACTGCATCTTTAGTAAGCAGACCCAAAGACATCTCTTCACATCGCCTACTGCGCACACTACACTGTCGGTAATCACCCGATGTGGTTGGCACGGCACCGAGCGAGATGCGCCTGAAAATTAGAGAGGTTTTGATTGAGACATTAAAAAATGAATAATAATACTTGGGACATCCAAAGTAAGCAAGTAATATGCTTATACTATGGGGTACTACACAAATGATATGCATACTTAAATATACTTTTTTGAATAATAGGTACATATTATAGATACTTTTACACCCAAACACGGAACAAATAGACATGTTCATATACACAAATATTAGTCCCGGGCGCGTAAAGCCCTTACCTGTGTATTGACTAGATGTCCGCTTCTGCGTTTACCGTCTAACTACTCATACTCTAGCCAGCTGGTGCAAGATTGCGAGTTTCAGTTCGAAATTCAGCACGCGAGGTCCCCGCGCGCCGGTCTTCACCCCTGTTAAATTGCATTTGACAGTTTCCTCATTATGAAGTGACATTTCTGACTCTATTAAAACCAAACGCTGCTGACAAATATATTTACACTACACTTAAAATAGACCCAAAAACGAACTAGAATTGTGAACTTGTTTATTAAAACATAATAAAACACAAAAGAAATCAGTAATCAAATCCGTAATAAATTGTTCGGTGTTTTTTGCATTGGGTCTATTTAATAATAATAATATAATAACACACACAATCACAACAACGTCTAGGTCCCAAACTAAGCAGTAGCTTGTATTTTGGGTACCAAGCGGAGACAACACATACATATAACAACCAAGACCCGGTACCAGTATCAATATTCATCATATAAATACTGACGCGACCTGGGATTCGAACCCGAATTTAATTGAACATTTTCAGCTAAACAATGGCCTCATTTCCAATTTTTTTCGGCGTTAGCAGGACGTCTACATTGATACGATTCTTACCCTTAGATATACCTCGATTCTTGCATCTGGAAATGGCAATCGGCTGGAATATAATTTTTTTCCGAATGTTCGTATTTTTGTTGCAGCAAATGCGATAGCTCGGTCCTCTGTTTCTATGACTGACGTTTCTAGGAATTTACGTAGAGTTATCATTTTATAGGAAATGTAGTTTTACTTGAAATTACCAGTAGGTAATACGAGTGAATTGGGTGTTTAATTCTTGAATGGACTTTTCGTATTTTGTATACTATCATTAAGTGTATTAATAACGTTTGTCACAGTTCAACTAGCTGAAATAATAACAAACGAACGTAAACTATGATGCAATAATTGTGTGTCATTCTTCACTTCACTTCATCAGCCCATTTTTACCCCACTGCAGGGGCTTAGGCCTCCCCCAGGGTGAGAAGGGGGGCTTGGAGCTTAAATCCACCATGCTGCTCCACTGCGGGTTGAGGACTGTAACGACCGCCATTTATTGACAGCGTCCGTCTCATTCTAACTCACTCCAAATTCGCCTCAGATTGTGGCTAGCCTCCTTATTTTCTTTTACCGGACAATTATGTCGCAGTTCACCGCATGTCTTCCAAATCCGCTACCCTTGGCTTCGCGGTTAGGATCTCTAACCACACGGCCAATCGATCAGTGAATGACCTAGGTCATGAATGAACATGTGATATTGCATTGTATTCCATTTACTGATATTAGTTTTATTCTACCTGAAAATGAACACATTTTGATTAACACAATTCACAAGAAATAACGTGAAATATAGGATGTTACTACCAATAATGCCTATATCATAACAGAAAATAATTTTCCAATAATATATTTTGTGTTAAAATGGTATTTTTATTTAAGCAGGTAGTTTTCGTGAGTTACTTTCATATCGTCGCCTTCGTTGATAATGTAAGGGCAATCAATGAGCACAAGTCCTATTCACAAATTGAACGTAGTGATACTAGATTTATATTCATCGACGGACTGTATAGAATTTTTCTTCACTTCACTTCACTTCATCAGCCCATTTTTACCCCACTGCAAGGGCTTAGGCTTGGAAGAAGAAGGGGGCTTGGAGCTTAAATCCACCACGCTGCTCCACTGCGAGTTGCGGATTATAACGACAGCCATCTATTAACAGCGACCGGGACCGACTGCTTAACGTGCTCTCTGAGGCACGGAGTCATTGATAGTTATGTACTTAAGTCAGAAAAACTTATTGGTACACGCCCGGATTCGAACCATGGCTCTATGGGGCCTTATAAATTTGAGACAGGTTCGTTGCGCTTTGGGCTATCACGACACGAAAAATTTTCTACTTATCTAGAAATACATTTTCTATTTACAATAAAATCGTCAGCTTTATCAGAAGTTTAACAGCAATCAATAAAAGCAGGTATAGTCAAAAATTAACAATGTAATAATAAATTTTAATCCATGGACCTAAGTAAGAATTTATCTATATAATCTCTACTAGTAAAACTTCAAAAATGTACTTTAAGTTCGTAATTAAATCTGTGCTTCATTGATAGTCTAACAGCACTCAAAAGCGCAGATCTAGTCAAAAATAAACAACTGTAGCTCAAGATTTACAGTCATCTATGACAGTAAAGTCAATACACTTACATGCAAAACCGTAAACATAAAAATTTCGGTTTGTATCAAAGTCGTATGATTCGTCAAAAATCTAAAAGGAATCAATGCGCACACATATCTGATTACAAACTAAACTGTGATACTAGATATAAATACGTCCATTTACTAACTTTAGTTTTAGTTTACCTAAAAATTTTAACATTTCCACTAAGGCATTAAAAAAATACAAATTCACTTCAAGAAAGTAGTGGTAGAAAATAATACTACCATTAATATGTCTGATTAGAATAATTTTCATAAGTTTTTGGCGGCACAGCTAACTTACATATTTACATTAGTATATAAATGTACATACCGCTGACGACCGCTTAGCCTAGTGGGCAGCAACCCTGCCTGTGAAGCTGGAGGTCCCGGGTTCGAATCCCAGGTCGGGTCAGTATTTATATGATGAATGTTAATACTGGCACCGGGTCTTGGTTGTTATATGTATGTGGTGTCTTCGCTTGGTACCCAAAATACAAGCTAATGCTTAGTTTGGGACCTAGGCGTTGTTGTGATTGTGTGCGTTATTATTATTATTATATAAATACAGCATTTAAGCAATGTAAAATTACATAGCCTAAAGTAACACAACCTATATAGCGTCTTCTGTTAGAACTAATAGAATAATTCTTTTAAGAGTAATTACATGTAATTATTAGGACATCTTACCTCTAGCTTTATATACGATGACTATAGGTTATAGTTAGAAAATCTCTTTTGATAGAAACAGCGTACGTACAAAAACTCATTTTTACTTTGTCAATAAATCCACTGCTTCCTGAAAAGTATAAATACAATTAATGAGCGCAGATTTAATTACAAATTGAACACTGTGATACTATATTTATAGGTAGAATCAGGGTGAAAGCATAATTTTAATAATGCATTTTCACTTTGTGTAAAAATAGAGCAGAAAAAAAAACAGAAAGAGAAACCAGTTTATATTATATATTTTACAAAAAGTGTCGCTTCTCATGTTTATTTATTAAAATGAAATTGTTATAAACAGTTATCATGAGTTACTTGAAAATCGTCGGGTACGTAGGTACCCTAGAAGCAAACAACGTGCTCAGAATAACTTCAAAATTGAAAACTGTGATATGTTTGCATCCATTGACGAGCGGTTCAATCAAGATGCATGCAAAATATTCAAAACGCTTTTTCACTTTGTATTAATGTTGTGTGCTTCGTCAAAAGTTTAACAGCAATCAATAGAAAGAGATCTAGTCACAAATTGAGCACTGTGATACTAGACTTGCTTCTATTAACTGACGTTAGCTTTAGGCTACCTGAAAATAAGAGATTTGGACATAGATTTTACAAAATACCAATAATAATAAAAAACTGTTAAAAAATATATACTACTTTAAATATTTTATAACTACATGAGCTTTCTTATAATATATTTAGAAATTGTAACTTGAACATTGAATACTGTGATATTAGATTTGCGATCATTGAGAGGTGGTAAAATCAAGGTCCATGCAAAATTTTAATAATAAATTTTTGGTTGTATTAAAATCGGGTGCTTCTTCAAAAGTTTAACAGCATTCAATGGAAACAGACCTCACCACAAATTTACACTGCGATACAAGGTTTGTGTCCATTAACTGACGTTAAGTTTAGACTACCTGAAAATAAGAGATTTTGACTTTAGATACAATATAAAACAACAATTATTTAAAAAATTGTTACATAGATATAAATACATACTACCTTTAATATTTTATTACTACATTTGTTTGTTATGACATATATTGTAATAATGTAATTGTAACTTAAAAATTTAATACTGTGATATAAGATTTGCAATCATTGATTGGCTGTAAAATCAAGATGCATGTAAAATTTTAATAGTGCATTTTCACATTGCATGGAAATCGTGTGCTTAGTCAGAAGCTTAACAGCAAGCAACGGAGGCAGATCTTGCCACAATTCTAACACTGCGATACAAGATTTGCATCCATTATCTGACGTTAGCTTCAGGCTACCTGAAAATAGGAAATTCAAGCTTAAACTTTACAAAATAACAATTATTAAAAAACATTGTTATATACAAAAAATAGGTACAACCTTTAATATTTTATTATTACATTTGTTTTCATATACCATATTTTGTAAAAATTTAATTTTAACTTAAAAATTGAATACTGTGAAATTAGATTTGCAATCATTGACGGGCGGTAGAATCAAGATGCATGCAAAATATTCAAAACGCTTTTTCACTTTGTATTAATGTCGTGTGCTCGTAATGTGTGTGTGTCGTCAAAAGTTTAACAGCAATCAATAGAAAGAGATCTAGTCACAAATTGAGCACTGTGATACTAGACTTGCTTCTATTAACTGACATTAGCTTTAGGCTACCTGAAAATAAGAGATTAGGACATAGATTTTACAAAATACCAATAATAATAAAAAACTGTTAAAAAATATATACTACTTTAAATATTTTATAACTACATGAGCTTTCTTATAATATATTTAGAAATTGTAACTTGAACATTGAATACTGTGATATTATATTTGCGATCATTGAGAGGTGGTAAAATCAAGGTCCATGCAAAATTTTAATAATAAATTTTTGTTTGTATTAAAATCGGGTGCTTCTTCAAAAGTTTAACAGCATTCAATGGAAACAGACCTCACCACAAATTTACACTGCGATACAAGGTTTGTGTCCATTAACTGACGTTAAGTTTAGACTACCTGAAAATAAGAGATTTTGACTTTAGATACAATATAAAACAACAATTATTTAAAAAATTGTTATATAGATATAAATACATACTACCTTTAATATTTTATTACTACATTTGTTTGTTATGACATATATTGTAATAATGTAATTGTAACTTAAAAATTTAATACTGTGATATAAGATTTGCGATCATTGATTGGCGGTAGAATCAAGGTTCATGTAAAATTTTTATAACGCATTTTCCCTTTGTATTTAAATCAAGTGCTTCGTCAAAAGTTTAACAACAATCGTTGAACACAGATTTAGTCACAAATTGAACACTGTGATACTAAATTTGTGGCCAATAACTGACGTTAGCTTTAGGCTACCTGAAAATAGAAGATTTTCATTTATAGATAATTTATAAAATAACAATTATTAAAAAACATTGTTGTATAAAAAAAAATAGGTACTACTTTGAATATTTTATTATTGCATTTGTTTTAATATACCATATTTTGTAAAAATTTAATTTTAACTTAAATATTGAATACTGTGAAATTAGATTTGCGGTAATCATTGACGGGCGGTAAAATCAAGATGCATGTAAAATTTTAATAGCGCATTTTCACTTTGCATGAAAATCGTGAGCTTAGTCAAAAGCTTAACAGCAATCAACGGAGGCAGATCTTGCCACAAATCTAACACTGTGATACAAGATTTGCATCCATTAACTGACGTTAGCTTCAGGCTACCTGAAAATAGAAAATTCAAGCTTAAATTTTACAAAATAACAATTTATAATATTTGTAAAAATGTAATTTTAACCTAAAAATTGAATACAGTGAAATAAGATTGGCAATTATTGACAGGCGGTAGAATCAAGATCCATGCAAAATATTCAAAACGCTTTTTCACTTTGTATTAATGTCGTGTGCTTCGTCAAAAGTTTAACAGCAATCAATAGAAAAAAATCTAGTCACAAATTGAACACTGTGATACTAGACTTGCTTCTATTAACTGACGTTAGCTTTAGGCTACCTGAAAATAAGAGATTTGGACATAGACTTTACAAAATACCAATAATAATAAAAAACTGTTAAAAAATATATACTACTTTAAATATTTTATAACTACATGAGCTTTCTTATAATATATTTAGAAATTGTAACTTGAATATTGAAAACTGTGATATAAAATTTGCTATCATTGATAGGTGGTCAAATCAAAGTCCATGCAAAATTTTAAAAATAAATGTTTGTTTGTATTAAAATCGGCTGCTTCTTCAAAAGTTTAACAGCATTCAATGGAAACAGACCTCACAACAAATTTACACTGTGATACAAGGTTTGTGTCCATTAACTTACGTTAAGTTTAGACTACCTGAAAATAAGAGATTTTGACTTTAGATACATTATAAAACAACAATTATTTAAAAAATTGTTATATAGATATAAATATATACTACCTTTAATATTTTATTACTACATTCGTTTGTTCTGACACATATTGTAATAATGTAATTGTAACCTAAAAATTTAATACTATGATATAGGATTTGCGATCATTGATTGGCGGTAGAATCAAGGTGCATGTAAAATTTTTATAAAGCATTTTCCTTTTGTATTTAAATCAAGTGCTTCGTCAAAAGTTTAACAACAATCATTGAGCACAGATTTAGTCACAAATTGAACACTGTGATACTAAATTTGTGTCCATTAACTGACGTTAGCTTCAGGCTACCTGAAAATAGGAGATTCAGGTTTATACTTTACAAAATAACAATTATTAAAAAAAAACATTGTTGTATAGAAAAAAATAGGTACTCCTTTAAATATTTTTTTATTGCATTTGTTTTAATATACCATATTTTGTAAATATTTAAATTTAACTTAAATATTGAATACTGGGAAATTAGATTTGCGGTCATTGACGGGCAGTAAAATCAAGATGCATGTAAAATTTCAATAGCGCATTTTCACTTTGCATGAAAATCGTGTGCTTAGTCAAAAGCTTAACAGCAATCAACGGATGCAGATCTTGCCACAAGTCTAACACTGTGATACAAAATTTGCATCCATTATCTGACGTTAGCTTCAGGCTACCTGAAAATAGAAAATTCAAGCTTAAACTTTACAAAATAACAATTATTAAAAAACATTGTTCTATAGAAAAAATAGGTACTACCTTTATTAATTTATCACTAAATTTCTTTTAACATATTTGTAAAAATGTAATTTTAACCTAAAAATTAAATACTGTGAAATTAGATTTGCAATCATTGACGGGCGGTAGAATTAAAATGCATGCTTAATATTTAAAACGCTTTTTCACTGTGTATTAATGTCGTGTGCTTTGTCTAAAGTTTAACAGCAATCAATAGAAAAAGATCTAGTCACAAATTGAACACTGTGATACTAGACTCATTTCCATTAACTGACGTTAGCTTTAGGCTACCTGAAAATAGGAGATTTTCACTTATAGATACTTTATAAAATAACAATTCTTTATTAAAAAGACATTGTTGAATAGAAAAAAAATAGGTACTACGTTTAATATTTTATTATTAAATTTCTTATAACATATTTGTAAAAATGTAATTTTAACCTAAAAATTGAATACTGTGAAATTAGATTTGCAATCATTGACGGGCGGTAGAATCAAGATGCATGCAAAATATTCAAAACGCTTTTACACTTTGTATTAATGTTGTGTGCTTTGTCTAAAGTTTAACAGCAATCAATAGAAAAAGATCTAGTCACAAATTGAACACTGTGATACTAGACTCATTTCCATTAACTGACGTTAGCTTTAGGCTACCTGAAAATAGGAGATTTTCACTTATAGATACTTTATAAAATAACAATTCTTTATTAAAAAGACATTGTTGAATAGAAAAAAAAATAGGTACTACGTTTAATATTTTATTATTAAATTTTTTATAACATATTTGTAAAAATGTAATTTTAACCTAAAAATTGAATACTGTGAAATTAGATTTGCAATCATTGACGGGCGGTAGAATCAAGATGCATGCAAAATATTCAAAACGCTTTTACACTTTGTATTAATGTTGTGTGCTTCGTCAAAAGTTTAACAGCAATCAATAGAAAGAGATCTAGTCACAAATTGAGCACTGTGATACTAGACTTGCTTCTATTAACTGACGTTAGCTTTAGGCTACCTGAAAATAAGAGATTTGGACATAGACTTTACAAAATACCAATAATAATAAAAAACTGTTAAAAAATATATACTACTTCAAATATTTTATAACTACATGAGCTTTCTTATAATATATTTAGAAATTGTAACTTGAATATTGAATACTGTGATATTAGATTTGCGATCATTGAGAGGTGGTAAAATCAAGGTCCATGCAAAATTTTAATAATAAATTTTTGTTTGTATTAAAATCGGTTGCTTCTTCAAAAGTTTAACAGCATTCAATGGAAACAGACCTCACCACTAATTTACACTGTGATACAAGGTTTGTGTCCATTAACTGACGTTAAGTTTAGACTACCTGAAAATAAGAGATTTTGACTTTAGATACATTATAAAACAACAATTATTTAAAAAATTGTTATATAGATATAAATACATACTACCTTTAATATTTTATTACTACATTTGTTTGTTATGACATATATTGTAATAATGTAATTGTAACTTAATAATTTAATACTGTGATATATAGGAGATATAAAATAGGAGATTCAGGCTTATACTTTACAAAATAATAATCATTAAAAAAAACATTGTTGTACAGAAAAAAATAAGTACTACCTTTAATATTTTATTATTACATTTGTTTTCATATAACATATTTTGTAAAAATTTAATTTTAACTTTAAGATTTAATACTGGGAAATTAGATTTGCGATCATTGATGGGCGGTAGAATCAAGGTGCATGTAAAATCTTAATAACACATTTTCACTTTGTATTAAAATCAGGTCCTTCGTCAAAAGTTTAACATCAATCAATGGAAACAGATTTACTCACAAATTGAACACTGTGATAGTAGATTTGCGTCCATTAACTGACGTTTGCTTTAGGCTACCTGAAAATAGGAGATTTTCACTTATAGATAGGTACTTTATAAAATAACAAATTTTTGAAAACATTGTTGTGTAGAACAAAATAGGTATTATTAATATTTTTATTACATTTGTCTTCTTATAAAATATTTAGTAAAAACGTAAAAGTAACTAAAAATTGGATACTGTGAAATTAGATCTGCGATCATTGACAGGCGGTAGATTCAATGTGCATGTAAAATTTCAATAATGCATTTTCACTTTGCATTAGTAAAAAGTAAAAAGTAAGTAAAAGTAAAAAGTAAGTAAAAAGTTTTACAGCAATCAACGGAGACCGATCTTCTCACAAATTTAACACTGTGATACAAGATTAGCGTCTATTAACTGAGATTAGCTTTAGGCTACCTGAAAATAAAGATTTTGACTTATACCTTATAAAATAACAATTATTAAAAAAAAAATATTGTATTGAAAAAAATAGGTACTGCCTTTAATATTATATTACATTTGTTTTCTTAACATATAAAATATTTTGTAAAATGTATTTGTAATTTAAAAATTGAATACCTACTGTGAAATTAAATTTGCGATCATTGACGGGCGGTAGATAAAATTTTTAAAATTAAAATATTAAAATATTTTTAAATTAAGAATGGTTTTTGTATTAGAATGTAAATGGTTGGTTACACAACTGATTGGTTTAAGCATTTTTTTTACTTCAACATCGTCGGCTACGTCGGTATACCAGAAGCAATCAATGAGTGCAGATCTATCCACGAATCGAACACTGTGATTCTAGATTTACATCCATCGATTGCAGGTGCATTGCACAGTGTATCTGCAAATTTGTAAAAACGCATTTTCATTTTATTATAAAGTCGTCGGCATCAGCACAAATCTAACAGCAATCAATGAACATAAATCTAGTCACATGTTAAACATTGTGACACTAGATTTACGTAAATTTCAGCAGGACATAGAAAATCTGCAGATCTCCATTTAGATATAATAAGATATTTTTTACACAATAAAAATATACAATGAAGTACTACTATTATTATTACATAACTACAAATACTTTTAATGTGAAAATAAAAGTATTGGTTTAAATAGTTTTCATGAGTTAATTCAAAATGGCCTACTTCATGATAATCTTAAAGTAGTCAACATTCATTTATTGACGGTGGAATCAGTCTACCTGCTGTCACACTACTCCTGTTCGTGTTCCTATTTTTTATTTACTATGAAGTTTTATATGCACTGATTAGGTTAAACTGGAAAGCCCTACCAAAATCTGCGTAGTAAATGATTGAACTATCTTAAATCTCGTTCTTCCTTTTCATCCTTTTTTTTAACGTCACAACCCCTGACATCTCGTCTTCTTATCTTAACGTGACACTACAAATTTAAAACAATGCATTTTCACTTTGTAATAAAATCGTCTGCTTTGTCAAAAGTCTAATAGCAATCAATCCATGACCGCGGGTGAAGTCACCAATTAAACATTGTGATACTAACATCCATGGACTCACGTAAGAATTATTGAGAAATTGTAAAAATGCAGTTTAAGATTGTAATAAAATATTGTGTTTCTTCGATCGATTAAATATTCGTCGATGTTAGATTACTTGCGATTAGTTTACTAGGTCGGGTTGTTAAAAAGGGTATGGACTGTTGTAGTTCGACAAGGCTGGATTTTTCGTTCAGTCACTGAATAAAATGTTTGAACACACCGTTTGCTTCTCCTTAGGCTGATCTCGATATCATATTCAGGTTTCGCTATCAGTCAATATATCGACTTACCTTAATACCGTACCCTTCATGAAGCTCGGTAGGTGCATAATGCTTTATAAAGTACGCGATCCACTTTTTGTTGAGTGACACATATTATCAACTACAAATTCATATTTTCCACCTTTTCTTTATATGGAACACTCACATAGGAATATATAGATTAGACACGGCCATACTTTATGGTGTGTCCAAAAATAACAAGAAAAGTAAGCTCATTTTGTGTACATACATGAAAACACGCACACATTTACACAAAAAGTAAGCTCACGCGCTTTTAGTACGTACCTGGGAGTCGCACAGTACACAACTAAAAAAAATACCTTCATGCGTAGTAAAACTGTACATTAACAACACAAAATCAAACAAAAAGTCTGGCGGAGTCACATTTCACCTATAAATCTAACTTAGATAATATAATTGTCAAGATAGTGTGGCTCATACTTCGAAACGACCCAAACGTGAACGAAACGATTCAGGGATAAATCATATCATAATTAGGTCATTACCATTGTTCATTTCAAAATAATATTTACGTTTTCAGTACAACATGCGCAGTTCACTCAATTCTGCTTTGGTCTTTGGCGTATATTTTTTCGCTACATATTCGTGGTCACAATACGTGGCATCTCTATGTACAACCATGGTGACCAATTACCATGTTGTAAAAGGCAAGAAGCATAAAAGCTAGGTACCTATATCGTGTGGCTGGTTTTTTAAGGTTACGCAGCCAAATGGCAAAAACGGAAGCCTTACAATTTTGTCATGGACGTCTGTCTGTCCGTCAATACGTCACAGCTATTTTGATCGAAGGCTATTGATTCAAATATCTGTGACGATATTTCGGACTTGCGCGTATTTTTTAAAATTTAAGCACATTTTTTTTCAGAGTTAATCTGACTTAAAACGTTTTCTTTTTATCAACTTAATATTGGGTAGGACCACTTTTTATAACATACCGTTTTTATGTTTTCTATCGATACTAGGGTTGAAAATAAGGAACTCATTTCTTCCTTTTAATTAAAATATGGTGTTTTAATTATTAACTATTTATTCAAAATGGTGATTAACGAGACCTAGTATAACAATATACTATTAACAATTCCATAGAGAGTATAAAGATGAAATTACTTTTCGTTATTGCTTGATTAGGAGATTTTTCAAATTGAAGCATTACTTAGATAGTTGAGTGACTCAGTTATTATGTTAATTTTAAGGAAAATTGCATATAATTACATTTTATAGAATCATATGAGTGTAAATGAAGTATTATATAATACGTCAGTGAAAGAACTAATTATTCTATTAATTTATACAAATTTTTTTTTAAATTAAAAAAATCTTAACTCCGATTTATTCCTATTATAGTTTTTATTTAACAAAAAAGACAACGTTGTAATACGAAGTTTTTCTCGAAATGCCCCAAAAATACGCATCATACATGTCGAAGAAAAAAAAAACTCCAAGCTAAGCTGTTAACAATCAGTAGCATAGAATAATTTCAACTCTTTACTCTCTATGGGATTATTATTGTCGTCATATCAAATCTTGTCAGTCATCATTTTGAAACATTAATAACGAAAATACCTTTTTTTTTAATTAAAAGATTAAAAGATTTTTTTAATCTGTACCTTATGCTCAATAGAGAACATACTGTACTGTATGTGTTACAAAATTATGAATACAGAATCATCGTCATAATATATTTTTAAAGTATAAGAATAGTATTATTTTAGTAGAAATATAGGCTGTGGCAATTACATATTATTTTATTAATTATGTGAGAATTACTTGATTTTGGAACATACACACTTGTAGAACATTTGAAATGAATATATTCTTATGCTATGAGTGTCTATGGTTGATAAGATGCGAGGAAGAATTGAAGATTGATAAGAAACATACAAATTGTTAATTTACTGTTTTGTGGAATTAAGTGAATATTGATAAATACATAATTATATAAGCAAATTTGAAAATTAATTCATTTTATTGAGATAAGTACCATAACCAACTTTAACAACAGTTTTGAATTTTATTAATGTTATTTTTATGACTACCTATTTTAATAAAAATACTTGTAAGTTTTTTACCACATTATTCACAAGAGTACTGTATGAGGCAATATTGAATAAAATAGCAACACTATTTACTCACACATGTTTTTCAAAAGTGGACACAGCCATTTCTTTACGGTGTCTTATCTGTATATATTCCTTAATCTGTGATATGGAAACAGTAATGTGAAACAATTTTACACTCATTACAATAAGATATGATAGAAACTGTAATTCTATATATATAAATATATACACTTATACAATTATTCGAAAACGATAATACGATAGCAAAACCACAGATAATTGAGTAGGTTAAAGGTGCCATGTGACGGTTTTCGTTCGGAGGCACGTGCCTCAAGAATAATTACACAACAAATATAAGTAAAAATATTACGCATATGTACACTGAAAAAAGTAGATAGCAAAACTAGTAGTGTTATCATGAAAATAGCAAAACTTTGATAATTTTTAAATAAAGTTCGTTAAAATGCAAGCTACTTGTTGTCACAATTTTTAGGTAACTAGCAACAAAAAATTTTGTTACTTATAACTAAAAACTTTTTTCTGTGTAAATAATTTTGTCTCAGATTCATATTATTTTAGAAAGAAGTTAAGTCGTTCATCCCCTTCACATGCATCTTTGGTATGATTTATTGATGTCGCATTTTGGAGTTTAGATAAGGTTTAGATTGTGAGATTTGTCTTAAGTATACAACATACTTCATACTTGAAGGGGACAGCGTATCCGCCTGCATGCCAATTCTAGCCTACTCTAATGCTCTGTGAGTAAAACTACCAGAGCGAATTTCGAGAGCGACGACGTCAAAACGACACGACACGTAAGATGTTTTCTTTTTCTACTTCCTACCTTCGACAAAAAATTATTAACCTTTTGTTCCATTAATTTTATTTTAATTCAAAACTAAACAGATGTATGTAGATACAGTCACAAATTAAATAGAGTGATCCTGATTTACGTAGTTAGACTTAGTGAAATTGATAAACTCGGGCTACTAGGTACCTACCTCTAGTTTTTTCGAGCATTCAATCATTTTATAACACATAACACATACAATCACAACAAAGTCTAGGTCCCAAACTAAGCATTAGCTTGTATTTTGGGTACCAAGCGAAGACACCACATACATATAACAACCAAGACCCGATGCCAGTATTAATATTCATCATATAAATACTGACCCGACCTGGGATTCGAACCCGGGACCTCCAGCTTCGTAGGCAGGTTCGCTGCCCACTAGGCTAAGCGGTCGTCGTTTTTCGTTCGTTCTGATTTCGTCCTGAACGAATAAAAAAGCAATTTGAAGTGATTCGACTTACCTACTTAAAAGGTTGCTGAAGATGTCGACTATCGCTTGCGCACGCTTCTGAACAATCTGGTGCGATCTGGTATCATTTTTCTGACTTCTTTCTGCCTTAAACGATGGGAACGTATCCTCTCCGCTCCTGAAAATGGTTTTCTTCGGTCAGAAACGGGATTTAACCTTTTAATTTTCGTATTTTTTTTGGTTGCAGTTTGGGTTTTTGATTACCATTGACGTAGTACATCCATTTATCCGGTAAATTTATAGAACATATTTCCTTTGAAATACAATTCATATACTCTAAGTCCATCAAATAGTTTTGAGGCTAGTTCACTTTTATCTGACGACGACTGGGACCGCCCGACACTTAATTTTCAGTGTTTCGTTCCGCCGCCTGTGACCTCGCCGAATAGGATAGCAGTGAAGAAAAAGTGAAGAAAAGCATATACATTTAGAAAGGTGCTTAAATTAACTTTGCGATGGTATAACACTTACTTTTGTACCCTTTTAATTTTAGGCACACGAAGCTCTCAAAAGTACATGTTTTTGGTGTCGTAATCGTTTTAGCTTGATCGTCTGACCGTCAATTAAGATGTTAGACGTGGTGGTCACCAACTGAAGCGTGTGGTGGATTAAGCTCTAAGCACTCTCATTCCAAAGGGAAGCCAAAGGCCCTGCAGTGGGGCTTATTGGGCTGATACGGATCTTCGAATTCACATCCAAATAAACACCTCTTAACATTATACAAAATAAATAGGTATAAAGAAATACAATGACTGTTTTACAAGATTCAATATTGACAATTTATCTTTTTCCAAACAATTTTCATCGTCTTTAAGGTTTCTGATAAGAAAAAAAAAAAAGGAAAACTTATAGGATCTCTTTGTTGTCCGTCCGTCTGTCTAGCTGTTTTCTATCTGTCAACAAAGCGTTTTTCAGGAACGCATGGACGTATCAATTTAAGTTACAATCAAATATTTAGGTTTATACGGTCTCTTGTAAAAGAGTTAGGTAAGCTCGAAGCCAACGCAATTAAAAAATACGATCATTTATACCACATATTTTGACACTCGAAAATAAATCAAAACTTATTATGTACTTTCCGTTGACTTAAATTGACAAGAAGCAAGGTAAGCACGACCACAAGTAAAAGAAAAAAACTGAAATTATTAATTCGTAATTATATCACATAAAAATTATTTTTTAATATATTTAAATTGACATGCGTTTTCGTTTATCTGGCGGTAAGTATAAATATAACTTACGGGCATTACCTAGGTACTTAGGGGCCGTCCATTAATCACGTGAGGCTTGAAAGGGGGGGGAGGGATTTGACAAAAATCACGAAATGTCACAAGCGGGGACGGGGGTGTGGTAAGATATCACGTGTATTTATTTTTTCATTATTTTTTCAAACGCGCGATTTTTAAATCGAATAATGGCGTGTAGTGTAAATATAGTGTAAAGCGTTTTTTTTATGGTCCTTAATTTCAGAATAAAATAAGATTATACTTTACACCTGTATTTAAGATAATATTCTAAAATATTCTAAAAAATTTAAGATTTTCTGTAGATACTAAAAATACACGTGATGTTTTTTAGTCTTAAACCTCACCATGAATCACTAAGGGGGAGGGGGGGTTAAAAAATGTTTTAAAAAAGATCACGTGATTAATGGACAGCCCCTTACGGGCGTGAGTCTGACCCGAACATTTTTTTAGCTAAATAATATGCTTCTTTGTAAATGTACCAATAATCACAAAATAACAATGTTCAAATAACTACGAGTATAGATATACCTATATTTACTTCAACTCCAATATAATAGCCTACAGTAATATGTACTTATTTATTTATTTATATATATCTTCTAGTCACTTTACTGTGATACTAGACACATTCATAAACTAAAGTTACATTCAGTCTTTTCAAAAAGTAACTCGTTTTATAACTGTTTCACCCGTGAAGCGAGTAAATATAAGCCCATAGATTTTTTTTTAGATAGCTCAGATTTCGAACATGGCACGTTATTGTTGAAGCTTCACGCAGGGGCGGGTCGATGGCCAGGACTTTTGTGCCAGGACTTTATAACCATTCATTATAAAACGTTACCTGGTTTACTATTATGCGTATATATATTTAAACTATTTATAATATTTAAAAAAAGGATTATAACAAAGTAAAAATAGGAACTCACCTGATATTGTTTCTGGTTGGTTCTGTTTGGTTCCCAAGCAGCGCCATCTGTCCCAAAGTAAGCAAGTATTATGCTTGTGTTATGGGTTACTTGACAACTGATATACATACTTAGATATTCTTTATAATATATACATATATAAATAATTTAAACCCAGACACGGAACGAAATGAACATGTTCATGCACAAAAATATTTGTCCCGGGCGGGAATCGAAACCGCGACCTTCAGCTCCGCAGTTAGGGTCTCTAACCACTCGGCCATTCGGTCGTTCTGAGTAACCATCATTTCAAGAAAGATGTTAAAATAAAAGTATGGTTTCAGAAATAATAATATTATAATAATAACACACAATCACAACAACGTCTAGGAACCAAACTAAGCATTAGCTTGTATTTTGGGTACCAAGCGAAGACACCACATACATATAACAACCAAGACCCGGTGCCAGTATTAATATTCATCATATAAATACTGACCCGACCTGGGATTCGAACCCGGGACCTCCAGCTTCGCAGGCAGGGTCGCTGTCCACTAGGCTAAGCGGTCGTCTATTCTATTTTTATTTTTTTTCTATCTATTACATATAAAAAAAAATACTTACATATTTTTTTACCGGAGCATCTGTTCTTGATGTTATGAAATTTTACAGTTGATACAGTTGAACACGTAGGCACATTTGGCTCCCCTAGAATAAAAAAAAAGGTTAGTCAAATGTCACTCGTAGAAAAAAAAAATTAAAGGAATTTAAATTCATTTTGTTATCATGATAACACAATTTTCAAATTTGTCCTGAAGCCTCCTGACGTCGTAACAAATTATTTACAATAAAAAGGTTTTACTTAAAAAACAGATTGATTGACATCAATCTGTTATGTTTGTTGAATCGAAAATCTCACCAATGGCAAGATTCGAAAACAACAATCTCACTGTTAAGTAGGTAGGTAGGTACCTACATTAGAAATTAACTCAGTAGTCAGTACGCCTTGCGGCGTACGTTATTATTATTAACCAATAATTTTATAAATACACATAATAATTTACCTACGAGTACTTACCGGAATTTAGAAGAAATGAATCACCGATAAATTTCCGTTGCTCATAAAGATGAAAAATGTAGGATATAAACGACTAGCTTTACTTCTAAGCGAACAAATAAATAAACATATCTCACAAATCGAGAATCTTTAAACTTTCAACGACGAAATTCAGATATGAAAAAAAATTAAAATGAAATAATTATTGGGGCCGACACCTCTTGCTTGCGCCGGCCCACGTGAAATGAAATCGAGATACCTTCCGAACTCTAAAGAAAAGATCGAAACCAATCTACCCGGCAAAATGATTTTTCATAAAATTATAACTTGCTGACCTGTTGATTCTATTGCTCACGCCATCTATCACTAATTTAGCAATACACTTGGTACGATCGTTATTTTGAAAGTATCTCATAAAACATACCTACGAGTTTGATAGATGTAGCTAATTGAATACAGTTAAATTTTTCATTGAAATTTAAAAAAATACATGGAACGGAATTTTAAAGCGTTACAGTTTTGGTTTAGGTCATATACAATAAACAACTCTTTAAATGATTTTATTCATAAATCTAGCTCCAAGCCCCCTCATTCTTTGGGGAGGCCTAAGCCTCTGCAATGGGGTATTATTAAGTAAGTTTTCGAACTTCTTTGTTGAAATATCCAACGATAACCAATGAATGCAACTCCACTCACAAATTATATACTGTGATACTAAACTTACATTCATCGAGTGACGTTAGACATAATGTACCTGAAAAGCTCTTACTTTAATTGAGATCCAAAATAAAAATAATATTTAATTTCTAATGATTTATGTAAGATTAAACTACTAATTTTTTAATTTTGGATAAAAAATAAAAATGTACAAAAACACATTGCATATATAACAGAGTTATATATATAGCCATTATATAGCCAGGCATCTTATTTAGTTCTAAAAAAATTAAAAAAAATTGTGGTACAAAAGATAGAAAAAAAAGAAAGAAATTATTTGTATTATCGTTAACCACCAATAATTTTCAAATATGAATTGATATAATTTTTTTTATGTTTTCAGTATTAATATTTCTACATTACTTATACATATAACAACTTAAATGCGTTCTCTAAGGCGCGTGATGGCCACAAATAAAATACAAGACATAAGCATATGTTATCGATTCTCAGGTTCAGACTTTCAAAAGTTAATATTTCTGTCATCGGAAATTGTATTCGTTTTTATCATAAAATTCCTAAATAAATGTTGAACCTAAATTCAAATCAATTTATAAAGCGAGTTAAAGTCCAATTCATGAAAAAAGCTTTCTATTGTATTACTGAGTATGTAAATGGTAAGTGCGCATGGAAAGTTGTAAGCATTTATAATTTAAAAAAAAAAAAAAATTAAGAAAAACATATTTAAATTAAATAAACAGGGAGGAGTTTCATGCCGGTTCTTCTCCTTATAGTTTTTGAACCGGTACCTAATCAGTTCATTTTGACTTTGAATAAGTGTGAGTAAACATCTTATATTGAAGAAACACTTTTTGAATTATTGAATTTCGAAAAACTTCAACCAAATGTACTTAAAAGCTTTAATCAAATAATAATAACAATAATAATAACGTACACATCACAATTGGATTCTTCATCGTACACCTTTTCGTAGAATATATGTCAAACGAAGAATTATGAGTGCCACCAGCAGTATAAATGTACACATACTGCTTCTGACACTCATATTCTCAATTCAGACATATCTCACTCCGTATTTACCTTGACCTTGATTAATGGAGGTATGTAGGTATTTCTAGATCAGTCTCACCATGTACGTAGCCTTTCTGTACACTTTCTTGTCTCGTGGTAGGGTAGGTACATATATATATATATAGGGTGAGGTTTTAATTACCAGCCAAATTTTTATATAATGATCTTTGGTAGAAAACCGATAGCCGCCTTGTTTCCTTTTAGTATCGTTCTATAGAAAAATATTGAGATATGACTACACAAACCTTTCCCGATATAAACCAATGACTCTAGTCACCATTCATGCCCGCCGCCCAATTCCGTTTCAAGACCTTGGGCACGTACGTTTACTATAGCGTTAAGAAGGCAACCAAACGTTATGAAATAACACTGTAGATAAAATAATTTATTATGAAAATGTAACCCATATTTTTTATTTACGCAATGAGGTCTGTTGGTGATACCTATAACATCTAGAAAAATTTTGGCAGGTTACTAAAATCTCACCTTGTATATTCTCAAGAAGCAAGTGTAGCAACAGTAATAATAAACATATAATATTACTCTTGTCTCTCATATTCCCAGTTTTGACACCGTCTTGAGGCCGTTTCTTTGGATCCGCTGTACAATGTTTAGGTATGTTTGGCCCTGTCAATGGTAGTCTAGTATAACTTATTTAAACATGTTTCTTCAACATCACCTCTTAACATAACCTCGTGTAGGTAAGTACAGATTCTAATTACCTACTGTATTCCTGTTCTCGTTTCTCGTGGTTCCTATGTAGGTACGTCATAACAAGAAACAGGAGTGGCACCAGCAGTATTAACAAACATTTATACTACTCATGCCGCTCCCGTGGCCAGTTCTGACACCGGTGAAGATCCTGTTGTGGTCTCTGGAATAGTGTTGTTTTTTCATAGTCAATGGCTATTATGTCTATATTATGAGCCCTTCTTATAATAGTTTTTTTTTACTGTTTTATATTTAGAATATGAGTCTGCAGATTTTTTGGTATATTCAAGGGAACGGTGCCATTATAGTCAAGTATGATATTGTTACGGTCGCACGTTTCGTGTTTGCATGCAGTGACACTCACTGCAAGCATCTCTCATCATTATTTCGGCAATAATAATAAAAATCACGAAATCTACACGTCTATTATATATATTATATTGTATATCTAGACGTATAATTTCATAATAATCACTAGAAGTACAAACGGCATAGCGCGGAAAAATTACCCCTTTAAAACGTCTTGTTTAGAATGTTTCCTCCTCAGTGTGTTTCACCCGGTGTCATAATTAGTTCGCTTGCGTTATCTACCCATACCCAGTTAAATATTCTTTACTAGCATTTATAATAACATATCTATTAAAACAACAAATTATTAAACATTTAAAAAAAATTACATAAAGAATATACATGCACTTTTCTAACAAGAAAAAACGTTATGAGTGCAACGTACAAAATAACATCTATAAAATACGTTAGCGACATGAATTTTGTTTGGGTATAAAAAACCCGATTGAATTGCATAATTGTCTTTAAATATTAATTGCAGAAGTACCACAAGTTTTACTTACCTTGCATTGTAGATCTTACTCAGGAGGACAGTCTTGTTGATTTGAATAGTTGCTACCACGATCCGATGATTTAGGACCTCCCCAGCTGGCTAACGAGCGCGTGTTAGTGCGTTAAAACTGCGCAGGCGCTGAAACGTAAGTGATGAAACGATTTCATTCAATGCTTCCAGCAGGAGGCGGAGGGCGGTTATAAGGCGGGGCTTGCGTCAGCGATTAATTTGTCACAGTGAGTAACCGAAATGCTTACACTACTGCCTGTTGACACCGACCGAGCTTGTTTATGAAAGACCGTTTCCTTTTATGATTAAGATTAATTCGGTCTTAACCAGGGAATTTTATGATGCCCCATAATATTTTTGTTAAACTTAGAAATCATCATCATCATCTTCATCATCAGCCCATTTTTACCCCACTGCAGGGGCTTAGGCCTCCCCCAGGGTGAGGTGGGGGGCTTGGAGCTTAAGTCCACCACGCTGCTCCACTGCGGGTTGGGAACTGTAACGACCGCCATCTATTGACAGCGTCCGGGACCGACTGCTTAACGTGCCCTCCGAAGCACGGTGTCAGTGATATTGTGTACTTAAGTCAGAAAAACTCATTAGTACACGCCCGGATTCGAACCATGGCCTTATAAATTTGAGACATGGTTCGTTGCGATCAACTTAGAAACTTCATTCAACGATTCCGCGATTCAAC
Source organism: Luffia ferchaultella (assembly GCA_949709985.1). NCBI lineage: Eukaryota > Metazoa > Arthropoda > Insecta > Lepidoptera > Psychidae > Luffia > Luffia ferchaultella. The sequence continues at coordinate 20,544,848 of OX453243.1, read as the reverse complement.
TTAGAAATAATTGTCATTAATTTCTAAATGGATAAATTAAATCAGGTTTTGTGTCAATGTGGGAACGAAACGGAGCGGAGTTATGGATACGGGGATCCGTTCAGAAGTCTTGTGATTAATTTGAAATTCAGCCAAAATAAGTTAATTGTCTATATACCATTTCTGCGGAGTCGGAGCCTATTCTGTGTCGGAGTGGGGGCGATTCACTCGTTTATTTTAAATAAATCAATTAGCTATAATAAAATGTATAATTTTATTAAATTATAACCATATTATTATTTTTTGCTTTCCAAAAACAAACACTGGATTATGTTAACATTCACATTAGGTATCTTGGAATTAGTGTTTCTACCCAAGATTTATTGAATCTTCTTCATGGGCACCGATGCGTGCGTGTCCGAATAAAATAAAAAATTTAAAAAATGAGACACTTATTATGTGCTTACCTACTCCAAGCATTTTAATTATTGTTTTCCTAACGTATTATTTGAATGCATATCTTATGTGTCAGTAATTTTTATCCACCATTTTAGCTTCCCATTTCAATGTGTTGTTTTCGATTTCGCGAAGTGGCCGTGGATGTAAAAAATACTACCTACATGCTAAGTATGTCTATTCATTTTATTCGAAATACATAGGTATGCGTTCACTCAGTAGGAGCTATGAGTGAACTGAGCAAAGATTTCTATGAAATTCGCTGTCGCTGCGTTGGTTCGTTATTACTAAATTTTACTCAGGGTTTTAACAATTACGCTTCCCAAACCTTTTTGTTGTTTCTCCTTCTTTGGCCGTGTTTCGGCTTCTATCGAGGCCGCACTTTCGCAGGAGCTATTGTGGGCCGACCTTCGATCTACGTATAGGTCACATGGGGGTGTAATACTACGTAGTGAGTGTAGTACCGTACACGTACCGTAATAAAGACATGAAATTGTGTAACAAGTAACGTAGGTATGTTGAAGTGACCTCAGCGGCTAAGATTTTAATTTAACATAGGTATAACAAGTAACAAAAACCTTATTTGCGGAAAACTAATTAGAATCGTTCATTCATTTCTGATACCATTTCGGCGTATATGCTTACTCTTCTTCATACTTCTGTGTCCGCCAAAAACCGAGTAGTTCAGCTAGTCCCAATATAGGTTCCCAAACGTCTATTTCTTTGCTTCATTGTATTTCCTTCTAATCTTCTTTTTGTTATTTCGTCTTAGAGCTGTCAAAACTGTTGATTTTTTTCCAGATACTTACTTTTTTTGACTGCAGCTGTACTTGTCTACAGCTATTTATATTTACAACTTACAACTGAATTACAAATAATTTCTGTACCTATACCGCTTGTGTGCTAATTGGGAATCCGTATGAAGTAAGCAATATTTCGAATAGGTAAACAAATTAATATTTTGCAATCACTTTTTAGCCAAGTCATAATTAATTTATTAAAATGTATTTATTTTAAATTTTGCATAATATGTCGTTTGTT